>CM045564.1:25735944-26159181 GCA_024721245.1 Mitragyna speciosa | reverse complement strand
TTTTGTTTTATGATTTATTCTTTAGGTTTTTGGTTTCTGCTTTCTTGCCTAGGTTTTTTCGTTTATCTATTATTGTTTTGGATTTTTGCCTAATAGGTTTTTGGTTTTTATCTAACTTATAATTCTTAGGGTTTTTGTTTTATGATTTATTCTTTAGGTTTTTGGGTTTCTGCTTTATTGCCTAGGTTTTTTCGTTTATCTATTATTGTTTTGGGTTTTTGCGTAATAGGTTTTTGGTTTTTATCTAACTTATAATTCTTAGGGTTTTTGTTTTATGTTTTATTCTTTAGGTTTTTCGGTTTGTGCTTTATTGCCTAGGTTTTTTCGTTTATCTATTCTTATTTTGGGTTTTTGCCTCATAGGTTTTTGGTTTTTTTCTACTTAAATTGCTTAGGGTTTTGGGTTTATGTCTTATTTTTTAGGTTTTTGGATTTATGCTTTATTGCCTAGGTTTTTTCCTTTATCTATTATTGTTTAGAGTTTTTGAGTAATAGGCATTTTGTTTTGTGTCTAGCTTATAATGTTTATGGTTTTGGTTTTATGGTTTATTTTTTAGGTTTTTGGATTTATGCTTTGTTGCCTAGGTTTTTTTGTTTATCTATTATTGTTTTCGGTTTTTGCCTAATAGGTTTTTGGTTTTTATCTAACTTATAATTCTTAGGGGTTTTGTTTTATGCTTTATTCTTTAGGTTTTTGGGTTTCTGCTTTCTTGCCTAGGTTTTTTCGTTTATCTATTATTGTTTTGGGTTTTTGCCTAATAGGTTTTTGGTTTTCATCTAACTTATAATTCTTAGGGTTTTTGTTTTATGTTTTATTCTTTAGGTTTTTCGATTTCTACTTTATTGCCTAGGTTTTTTCGTTTATGTATTATTGTTTTGGGTTTTTGCCTAATAGGTTTTTGGTTTTTATCTATCTTATAATTCTTAGGGTTTTTGTTTTATGTTTTATTCTTTAGGTTTTTCGGTTTGTGCTTTATTGCCTAGGTTTTTTCGTTTATCTATTCTTATTTTGGGTTTTTGCCTCCTAGGATTTTGGTTTTTTTCTAGCTTAAATTGCTTAGGGTTTTGGGTTTATGTCTTATGTTTTAGGTTTTTGTATTTATGCTTTCTTGCCTAGGTTTTTTCCTTTATCTATTATTGTTTAGGGTTTTTGTGTAATTGGCATTTTGTTTTTTGTCTAGCTTATAATGTATAGGGTTTTGGTTTTATGGTTTATTTTTTAGGTTTTTGGATTTATGCTTTCTTGCCTAGGTATTTTTGTTTATCTATTATTGTTTTGGGTTTTTGCCTAATAGGTTTTTGGTTTTTATCTAACTTATAATTCTTAGGGTTTTTGTTTTATGTTTTATTCTTTAGGTTTTTCGATTTCTGTTTTCTTGCCTAGGTTTTTTCGTTTATCTATTATTGTTTTGAGTTTTTGCCTAATAGGTTTTTGGTTTTTATCTAACTTATAATTCTTAGGGGTTTTGTTTTATGCTTTATTCTTTAGGTTTTTCGGTTTCTGCTTTCTTGCCTAGGTTTTTTCGTTTATCTACTTATTGTTTTGAGTTTTTGCCTAATAAGTTTTTGGTTTTTATCTAACTTATAATTCTTAGGGTTTTGGTTTTATGTTTTATTCTTTAGGTTTTTCGGTTTCTGCTTTATTGCCTAGGTTTTTTCGTTTATCTATTATTGTTTTGGGTTTTTGCCTAATAGGTTTTTGGTTTTTATCTAACTTATTAATTCTTAGGGTTTTTGTTTTATGTTTTATTCTTTAGGTTTTTCGGTTTGTGCTTTATTGCCTAGGTTTTTTCGTTTATCTATTCTTATTTTGGGTTTTTGCCTCATAGGATTTTGGTTTTTTTCTGGCTTAAATTGCTTAGGGTTTTGGGTTTATGTCTTATTTTTTAGGTTTTTGGATTTATGCTTTATTGCCTAGGTTTTTTCCTTTATCTATTATTGTTTAGGGTTTTTGAGTAATTGGCATTTTGTTTTTTGTCTAGCTTATAATGTTTAGGGTTTTGGTTTTATGGTTTATTTTTTAGGTTTTTGGATTTATGCTTTGTTGCCTAGGTTTTTTTGTTTATCTATTATTGTTTTGGGTTTTTGCCTAATAAGTTTTTGGTTTTTATCTAACTTATAATTCTTAGGGTTTTTGTTTTATGTTTTATTCTTTAGGTTTTTCGGTTTCTACTTTCTTGCCTAGGTTTTTTCGTTTATCTATTATTGTTTTGGGTTTTTGCCTAATAGGTTTTTGGTTTTTATCTAACTTATAATTCTTAGGGGTTTTGTTTTATGATTTATTCTTTAGGTTTTTGGGTTTCTGCTTTATTGCCTAGGTTTTTTCGTTTATCTATTATTGTTTTGGGTTTTTGCCTAATAGGTTTTTGGTTTTTATCTAACTTATAATTCTTAGGGTTTTTGTTTTATGTTTTATTCTTTAGGTTTTTCGGTTTCTGCTTTATTGCCTAGGTTTTTTCGTTTATCTATTCTTATTTTGGGTTTTTGCCTCATAGGTTTTTGGTTTTTTTTTACTTAAATTGCTTAGGGTTTTGGGTTTATGTCTTATTGTTTAGGTTTTTGGATTTATGCTTTATTGCCGTAGGTTTTTTCCTTTATCTATTATTGTTTAGAGTTTTTGAGTAATAGGCATTTTGTTTTTTGTCTAGCTTATAATGTTTAGGGTTTTTGTTTTATGTTTTATTCTTTAGGTTTTTCGGTTTTTGCTTTCTTGTCTAGGTTTTTTCGTTTATCTATTATTGTTTTGGATTTTTGCCTAATAGGTTTTTGGTTTTTGTCTAACTTATAATTCTTATGGGTTTTGTTTTATGATTTATTCTTTAGGTTTTTGGGTTTCTGCTTTATTGCCTAGGTTTTTTCGTTTATCTATTATTGTTTTGGGTTTTTGCGTAATAGGTTTTTGGTTTTTATCTAACTTATAATTCTTAGGGTTTTTGTTTTATGTTTTATTCTTTAGGTTTTTCGGTTTGTGCTTTATTGCCTAGGTTTTTTCGTTTATCTATTCTTATTTTGGGTTTTTGCCTCCTAGGTTTTTGGTTTTTTTCTGACTTAAATTGCTTAGGGTTTTGGGTTTATGTCTTATTTTTTAGGTTTTTGGATTTATGCTTTATTGCCTAGGTTTTTTCCTTTATCTATTATTGTTTAGGGTTTTTGAGTAATAGGCATTTTGTTTTTTGTCTAGCTTATAATGTTTAGGGTTTTGGTTTTATGGTATATTTTTTAGGTTTTTGGAATTTATGCTTTGTTGCCTAGGTTTTTTTGTTTATCTATTATTGTTTTGGATTTTTTCCTAATAGGTTTTTGGTTTTTATCTAACTTATAATTCTTAGGGTTTTTGTTTTATGTTTTATTCTTTAGGTTTTTCGGTTTCTGCTTTATTGCCTAGGTTTTTTCGTTTATTTATTATTGTTTTAGGTTTTTGCCTAATAGGTTTTTGGTTTTTATCTAACTTATAATTCTTAGGGTTTTTGTTTTATGTTTTATTCTTTAGGTTTTTCGATTTCTGCTTTATTGCCTAGGTTTTTTCGTTTATGTATTATTGTTTTGGGTTTTACCCTAATAGGTTTTTGGTTTTTATCTAACCTATAATTCTTAGGGTTTTTGTTTTATGTTTTATTCTTTAGGTTTTTCGGTTTCTGCTTTATTGCCTAGGTTTTTTCGTTTATTTATTATTGTTTTGGGTTTTTGCCTAATAGGTTTTTGGTTTTTATCTAACTTATAATTCTTAGGGTTTTTGTTTTATGTTTTATTCTTTAGGTTTTTCGGTTTGTGCTTTATTGCCTAGGTTTTTTCGTTTATCTATTCTTATTTTGGGTTTTTGCCTCATAAAAAAATGAACAGACATGTCAACAGTGCCACTATTTAAATAAATAAAGTATAAAAACTAAATCCCAACAATTTGTAAGGTAGAAAATGTAAATGGAGTAATTATTCTAAGAAAAAAATGCAAATTCCAGCAAACTAAAAGTCAAAAACATAAATTCCAGCAAAACCTAAGGGTGAAAATTAAATTACAAAAATTATGAGGAGCCAAAAAACAAAAATCACCGCAACTTTTGGGCAAAAATGTAATTTTTAGCAAGTGTGAGGGACCCAATTACAAATTCCAGCAATACATAGGAGCAATAATGTAATTTCAACAAATGTTAGGGACTAAATTGTAATTTTAGGCATGCTAGGGAGGCAAAATTACTATTCACGATAAGCTTGGGGGCCTAAAACATAATGTCTAGTAATTCAAAGACTACATTACAATTATTCTGAACATAATTGAAAAGAAATATAAATTCTAGAGGCCAATATAAATAATCAAGTACGTAAATAAAGGAAACCAAAGGTATTGAACGGCACAATAACAACAACTAAGAAGCTGAGGAGGCAAAACTGTAAATATTTATTTATAAAATATGAAACCTATAACAAATTAGTAAAAAACTACGTCGTTTCAATGACTTTTGTGTCAAAACAACGTAGTTTTGGTAAAAGATTTTTTTAAAAAGCTTTAAGTAATTAAAAAACAAAAATCCAAAAATAAAAACTCCACCTCGCCCCCCCCCCCAGCCAGTTTTTTTCTCTTTTCGTTTTTTAACAATTCCTAAATTTTGTTTCCTTCTCTCTCTGTCTCTCTCTCTCTCTCTCTCTCTCTCTCTCTCTCTCTCTCTCTCTCTCTCTCTCTCTCTCCCTTCCTCCTCTTCCCGCTTTCTTCCTCTGTCTCTCCCCTGTTCGCTCTCTCTTTCTCTCATTTCTCCTTCTTCTTCGCCGCTCTCTCTCTCTCTCTTCTTTTTTACTTCTGCGGTTTGAGTTCCCCAAATCAAGCTCTAAATCAATTCGATTCAGAATCCAAATAACATCCATTCATCTGACTTTGTTGATTAAATGAGAAAATGAAATAAATAAAAGCGGAGGCCGAAGCATGTTCACCTGATTTGGAGAAGGTAGGAGTGGCGATTTCGGTGGCGGTGCACAGTGAAGCTTGAGACGGCTGTGGTTGGTCTGCCCAGTGTTGCTAGTTGGTTTAAGGGCAGAAAAGGTTAGAAGCAGTGATCTGATGGTAGAAGATGGTGGTGTATTGCTTCTGATGCATGACTGTATATGTGTGTGTTGTGAATTTTGTGTATGTGAAGTATATGTTCCTGCCGTGTGCTACTGTGTGCTATTGTGCATGTTTTGTGTGATGTGCGTGAGTGTGTGAGCTCTGTGTGTGTGAATGGTGCATTTCTGATGTGTGAATCTGTGCAATTGGTGAGATTTCTAGTGCAAATTGTGAGATGGTGTGTGCAGGTGTGTGTTTGAAGTGTGAATGTGTGTTTGTGCAGTGTGTGTCTGTGAGTGATGCTGAAGTGAGAATTGAGTGTGATGTTGGAGGTGAAAGCTGGATGAGTTTTTGTGATTAGCCGGTGGTTCTATGTGCAGGTTGGGTGGTGTTTTGTGAGAGTGATGGTGTGAATTGTGTCCGTGTGTCGTGTGTGAATCAAGTTGTCAAGTTAAGAATGTAGTGTGGGTGATGCGTGAATTGCAGGAAGGCCGAGAGTGGAAAGTGCAAGTGTGTTTGGTGATTGTGCAGATGAGGTGAGGGGGAGAAAATAATTCATTTTCCAGGGATGTTTTAAAATAATTTGGCCAATTATTGAATTCAATTCCCGCCCTCTTCAAACTTTTTCCAAAAATATTCCACCCTTGCTGCTGCGAGCAACAAGTCTAGAACCTGGGACCTTTCGTGCAAAGCTCCAGCGTGGAAACCACCAAGTCTCACTTGGCATCAGAATGCAGAACAGTAAGACCTGGAGAACATTGACGCAGGTGAATTTTAGAACTGTCCAATGATTGACCCTGCTTGCTCTGGTAGAGCATTCTTTATGGTGTACATGTTCTTGCTAATATCCTTATTATATCCAAAACAAATGGATTGATCTATTTTGAAGATCTAATGGATGAACCATCTTTATCTTCCAGTAATGAGAATACTATGAAAAAACTACAATTTGCAATTTGAAATAAGGTGAATTGGATGAAAGGATATTTATTAATGAGAAAAATAGTTTGCTTAGGATCTGGGAGCTTGTCTAGACGTGCAATAAATATGAATAGTGCCAGGTGCGTTTCCTAATTAAAAAAATACCCACCTTATTAAAAAGGTTATAATTCTATTTTTTTTATGGTTGGTTTTTCTGATTCATAGAGGAAAATTGATTTGATTGCATCACCCGAGAAACAATCGCAATCCCATTCTCTACCTACAGCTTTCTAGCTCACGCTCATTTGAATGCTTTCGCGGTGGTGGCAACTTAAGAATGGCAGCTTCTCCTGTAAGCACGGCAATTACCACTGCTGGATGGCTTTGGACTGTCATTGCTCCACTTCCATCAAATCCCTCACTGGAGTTGGAGAGGTTCCTTTCATCATACGATAGAGATGCAACTGCTGATGTGATAAGGAGGTCTCAGATAACATTAGAGCCACACATAAGAGAGTGACAATTTTGTTGGAGAGAACTGGTATTACAACTTTTGATCTAAGCAATCTGATAGGATTTTTTATAAACGAGCGAGAAAGCAAATTCTTTACGCGCCATCTTGAAAATTTTATGCCAAGAAACATGGGGTTCCAAAAATTTTTTCGCCAAAGATATATATCTTATTCTATTAATCTCCTCCTGTAATACTCCTATTACAAAACTCATACTTACTCTTCTTTCGTTTTATGTCAATTCTCTTCAATGATCATTCAATATTCTTAATTTTATCTCTCAGCAATCCTGTTCTAACGTTCATGCCATCATATCCATTCACCCTTCAAAAGAAGATTGTTATGTCTAAGTGTGTTATGCACAAAGAATACACAAAACCAAAAATAGGAATGAGAAAAAGTAGAAATTGGACAAGACTAATTATAAATCAAAGTTTAGAGACTTACTGCCCAGAAGTCATCTCTCTAATTCGAGCATCATACATAGCATTAGCACCCATTCCATGCTTCTCCCTGGTAATTGGAGAAGATTGACAACCAATTTCATCGTTCTCATCTTCAACTATCATTTCTGGATCTTCATATTGACTAAGAATTAAGTTATTATAAGTACGACGTCAAATTTAGTTGTGCATAACACACATGGTAAAAGACATGTACCTATGGGTAAGTCTCTTAGACCGAAACCTCTGTTTGTTTCCCTCTTATTAGCAGTATAAAGAACTCCATTTTTTTCATCTTCAGCAGAATTTGCTACATTTTTTTCATCTGTCAGAACAAGAGAATGCTTGGCATTGACATCCTTGGGTCCAAAATTCTTGGAAAAGGAACCCATCAGGATTCCTATGAAAATCTTTCCGGGTTAGCCATACAGGTAGTGGTTGCTGCGAAAACTTTGGAACTTACTCATTTAGGCTCTGGTATTCATAAGAACAGTATGAAATGACTCCCGAGAAATTGAAAGATACTAAATTTTTAGGATGAAGAAAGGAAGAGAGAACTTTAGAAAAGCAAACAACCACCATTAATTATCAGAGGATACAGCTACAGAGTAGTGTACTATGACCCAAAATATGCTTGATCTAACAAAAAGAATGTCCACCGTCAATAACTTTCTTTCACAGGACAAAAAGGGTCAGAATGGTGACTATATTATTACAAAATCTGGAAATCGGATTAGAGTAGAAGGGGAGGGGCGTGCTCAGATTTTAAAAATAAAGTAAAAATAAAAATAGGTAGATAGGGTAGGTTGTAATACTTCAACAAAAAGCTCAGAAGAATTAGATAGAACACAAAAGACAAAGCTAAAATTCCATTTTCAGATCAACAGACACGCCAGAAAAATTGGAACGCTAACTAGGAACATACTGGGGCCAGTCATTCAACCCGCAAAATATAGAACTTAACTGCAAACACGAATAAACGAAATTATAGGTTCGGTTGGGCGTACATAGCCTCGATTGGCCGGCTGCTAATAACCTTATATCACTCCCATGTATCTATCTACTTCTACTACTGTTGGATTCTAGTACTTCCTTTTCTAAACAATTTGACTAGTATTGTAAAAGAAGTAATCTGCCGGGAAATGAAAATGAAGACCGTCGCAGTCTCTGTGGGCCTAAGGACTCGAGGATGAAACGATTTGGGACTTGAAAATTTTACCAACACTATTAAGTCATCAATTGGATCGGGTCGGGTCTGACCAGGTTCCAAGAGTAAACGGCATGATCCTCTCTGGCCGTCTGCTACACTTCCCTCCTCACGCAATGTAAACCAAAAAAGGGGCCAGTTCAAGGAATTTATGATACAGGTCATAGTCCATTGCATAGTGTCTTAAGATGATATAAGCCATACGATTAATAAAGTGGAACATCATTCCCTTAAATCCAAACCAAATGACACGAACAAGACTTACAAACAGATTCTTTCTCAATTCTAAAGCTTCTTCACTTGCACTAAACGTCATGTGCTCACCATTTTTATAAAACAAAAATACTTATTCATTGCAATTAAATGGTAAAGGAAGATAATATCAATCGCATCAACAAACATGCCGAATAAAATATAGAAAAATTACAATTCATACTCTACATCTTTTACATAATATTATTACCTTGTTTACTTTGTCTCACATAAATATATTTTCAGTTGGTATTACATTTACTACCTAAGATGATAATACCATTCTTAAAATGATTAAAAATTTTAAAAAAATATTTTGCAAAAAACAAACGCATAAGAAATAAACTAAAAATTAGTAAATCTTATTAGGGATGTCATTAAGTTGTATTAAGCCAAATCTTTACTTTGAGTGAGAACTGAACTAAAAAATCTAAAGAGAATTAAAAATTATTTAGATTTGGTTCGATTATTTGACAAACTAATTTGATCAATATGTTCTTAGGCTGGACTCAATTTGTTTATCAAGTGATTTGACTCATTTTTATCTTACTATGTATAGTGTCAGAGAGCACAACATTTGGTCTTGCGGATCACTCTATTTTTATCTTTTTTCACTTTCTTAATTTTATAAAAATTCTTAAACTATGTTTAGTAGCTACTAAATAACTATCTATCTAATTTTTAATTTTCATAAATCCCATACAAAGTTATTCTAAAAAATTCACTAAAAAATAATTTTTAACAAGTAATTTTAATTTTTATTAGTTACGCACTAGTGTAGAAATTACTACATCGAAGTTAGGGAAACCAACATTACATATAATCTTATCATTTTAGTCTCTCATATGGGATCAAGAAATATTGGCCACGTTGACTCTGGGTAACACAGTATGTAGATGGCAATGAAATTAGTTTATAGAATCATAGCAAGCTTCTAATTTGGCGAATTGCTTGTCAAATTTACTATCTCTGCATTCGAATTTTTAGGAAGAACTTTACAGTTTAGAATAACTAACAAACGGTTACTCGCAAAATTTCACCGAATAATCTTTTCAAATTGTACAAGAGATTAATCACTTGTTCAACTCAATGGATGAATAAATTTTGAAAAAAAAATCTATGTTACTTCTAATCATGATATTTCATTAAAGTTAGTATAGGAACTAGACAGTACATTCTTTCCCATTTTCTCTTCATAATTTTGATAGTGTAATTATGCATGAATTCCACACTTTTTTTTGTGCGTGTGTTTTAATCCTTGAGGACTATATTTTTCAAGAAATATGGCATTAAATATAGATCATAGATTAAGGATTGATGCCTTGGTGCATGTGTGACCACGTGAGAAGTACAACAAACATTTGATCCGTGACCATATTACCATAGTTAAATAATGCAACTAGTCGTTACAGACTAGGAGATTGATGACATCATCCTAAATAATTTATATTCTTTCCATTTTATTCTACTAATTCTTAATTTATTCCCTTATCTATTTTATAAAATACAAGTACCAAAGTGAAATGATTAATTTTGTATATTTTAATATATTATTAAGACTAACTCATCCAACTATTTGAATTTAGCTTTAGCTTATATTTATGAATATCTTTATATTTTACATTTAACTAATAAAAATGGACTTTTCTTTTTTTATACTCATCATATGTCAAAAATAATTATTTTTACCATTTGCTTTTCTTGTCCTTTATCTTTGTTGATGATTTTTCTTATTTCCTATTTCTTTCATTTTTTTTATATAATTCAGGTATCACTCAGTTAATATGCCTTTTATTTAAATAAATCAAAAGGTTAGCTAAATAGGTTCACTAATAGTTATACGATATCTTACCAACACCTAAGTATTAGTTAAATACAAAATAATAAATAAGATTTTTTTTTATCTTATACCACCTTTTCTTTTATCAATTTTTATGATTATTCACTTGTCATATTGTAAATATACTAACTATTTGATCGCATTATGTTAATCATTTATTTTAAATCATCATGATTTATTCTTTATAAAGTTTAAACACTAATTTAGTATTCGTACCGAAGTCGTAGGACGGTGCAAATTATGCGATTATAGGCGGTATCCACAAACACCTGCTCCCCCACGCTTTCGCCTCTATAAATCTAAACCGATTCGTCGTACAGGAGGGCATTAACGAAACGTGATCAATAATTGCAACTTTGCAAGCCTAACTTTCCTACCATGGGCCTTACTCGTGGCCAATCCCTTGCGAACCTCAACAATGAGTAAGAATGGATGGGGAAGGGAAGCTAGACCATGACGGAGCAACTGGCGTCGACGTAAGTCTTGATGGACTTTTGGACGGCCTGAAAGATGCTGCGGATCATGAAGCTAGCGTCCCCTTCTGGAGGTGGTTGAAGAACGACTCGTGCTCGACCCACTATGATTATTTTATAAATTTCTCTCCCAATCTTTCAATTTTGGAAACCTACCCACCAGATTTTTCTTTTGATTCTTTCGCACCTAAGTGCGTCTCTTGCCATGGGACAACACGATAACGTACAATTAATAATATTGACCAATGGTTAACTTCTTTATAAACTTTTTATTTTGGCAAGTCTCGGCTGCGTTAAGGTAGTATTATTGCCCTGCATTAAAGCATAAGAACTCCAATATAAAGAGACGAGTGGAGCGCACCAAAGTTTAGGTAGTATTCTTTGAGCAAGGAAATCACTCTTGACTCTTGATAAATAGGAACAGCCAGGTAAATCCTAAACCTAATAAGAACTTTTTAATTTATTTTTTTATTCCAATTAAATATTTGCATCAAGCCTAGTCTTACGCAACTCCAAAATAGTTCCGTAGCTTACGTGGTCTCATATGTTGGGAAGAAATAGTTTTTAATTTTCAGGGGAGGAATTAATTAATGAATAACCTCTAATGTGCCTTTCTTTGACAAAATTCTTGGATCTTCATAATTTAATTTTTTAAGAATATACACACACATACACATTTGTGCACATACACACTCATATAAATATATACATATGTACACATACATACTTATACACTCACACACACAGATATATATATATATATATATATAGACACACACACACATACACACTCATATAAATATATACATATGTAGACCTGGCAATCAAACCTAAAATCCAACAACCCACCCAATCCGTCCACTAATTTTAAAGGATGGGTTGGGTCAGTTGGGTTATGAATTTTGGTGGGTTGGGTTAAGAAAATCCAACTTATTTATTGGGTAGGTTGAATTTTTTATTTGAGTACCCATTACCCAAATAAAATATGCTTTAACTTACTAATCCCAATGGTATGTCCAAGTTCATTGCTGAATAAGTAATGATCTGCAACGTCTAGTCGATCCACGTTGAGAATCTTATCTGCGGGTCACTAGTGGTAAAATTTTTGGGGAATAAGTAAATAAGTATTCGACATTTAGGTGAAGTATACAAACATTAAATTTCTTTTTCACAAAAAAAAAATTGTGGTTTCAGTAAGGCCTTCAGGAGGTGAGATTTAGGGTTCAGGAGGTGAGATTTAAGGTCTTTTTAAATGGACCTTGAAAAATTCAAATTATGAAATAACTGCTGGCATAATAGTTCTACAAGCGGTATGTAGGTAAACTCAACACAAACATACCATCAAATCATACTACAGGCTTAAAAAGGTGAATGACAGGAAGATTTTCCTTATATTCCAGCTTATCTAAAGCTTTTTTACACTACCTGAATATGTATTCAAAATTTTTTTTGGTGTCAAATATTGAAAAATGTTTTCCTGTGGAAAATATTTTTTAATTTTTCTCCCTTTGGCTGAAAAAAACTTACGAACTTATAAGTGCAAGTTATTTTACGAAGGTTACAAAAGTGATATTAAATCTTCAGCACATACTTTTCTACTTTTAGTTACAAAACCAATTTTTATTTTTAATTCTTATCTTCTCATTTTCTCTACATTTTGGGTCCCACAATATATATCTATAGTTATACATAATTTATCATTACATTATTTAATATGTTACTTTTAAATAAATAATTTCTACCTAACTCTAGTTACTTGTCAAGCATGAGTTGAATTGTCATTAGTCTTTTTAAATCATATTAATAATATTAAACAAATTAATCTATTTTAAAAGATTTTCACACTGGTTGATGTTCCATTGCCTAGGGCTTATGTTTCTATCTAACTCCAAATGCTTGCTCTTTTGGGCTTATGTTTTATTGCTTGGGGTTTTGGGTGTAATCCTTTGTGCTTAGGGTTTTGGGTTGATGTTCTACTGCCTAGGTTTTTTTCTTTACGTACTTGTGTTTAGGGTTTTTTAACAATAGGCATTGAGTTTTCTATTTAACTCCAAATGCTTGCTCTTTTGGGCTTATGTTTTATTGCTTGGGGTTTTGGGTGTAATCCTTTGTGCTTAGGGTTTTGGGTTGATGTTCTATTGCCTAGGTTTTTTTCTTTACGTACTTGTGTTTAGGGTTTTTTAGCATTAGGCATTGGGTTTTCTATTTAACTCCAAATGCTTGCTCTTTTGGGCTTATGTTTTATTGCTTGGGGTTTTGGGTGTAATCGTTTGTGCTTAGGGTTTTTGGTTGATGTTCCATTGCCTAGGTTTTTTTTCTTTACGTACTTGTGTTTAAGGTTTTTTAGCATTAGGCATTGGGTTTTCTATCTAACGCCAAATGCTTACTCTTTTGGGCTTATGTTTTATTGTTTGGGGTTTTGGGTGTAATCCTTTGTGCTTAGGGTTTTGGGTTGATGTTCTATTGCCTAGGTTTTTTTCTTTACGTACTTGTGTTTAGGGTTCTTTAGCAATAGGCATTGGGTCTTCTATCTAACTCCAAATGCTTGCTCTTTTGGGCTTATGTTTTATTGCTTGGGGTTTGGGTGTAAGTATTTGTGCTTAGGGTTTTGGGTTGATGTTCTATTGCCTAGGTTTTTTTCCTTATGTGCTTCTGTTTAGGGTTTTTGATTTATATTTTATTGCCTTTTTGGTTTAATTGTTTGTGCTTTGGGTTTTGGGTTGATGTATCATTGCCTAGGTTTTTTGGTGTACGTGTCTGTGTTTAGGGTTTTTTAGTAATAAGCATTGGGTTTTCTGTCTAACTCGAAATGCTTGGGGTTGTGAGTTTGTATTTTATTTGCTTAGGATTCTGGGTTTAATTTTTTGTGCTTAGGGTTTTGGGTTAGTGTTTTATTGCCTATGTTTTGGTTTACGTGCTTGTGTTTAAGGTTTTTTAGTAATAGGCATTCGGTTTTCTGTCTAACTCGAAATGTTCGGGTTTTGGCTTTAGGGTTTAGTGTTTACCAAACTCGTTTATTTAAAGTAATTTTTTCCATTTTAATTTATTTAAACTTTTGAATTAATATCATGGTCATTTTTATATTTATCAAATTAATCCAATATGAAATTTTTAATCAAACTTGCTTAAAATGGTTGTTATAACTCATTTTTAATTTAGAGGAGGAAAATGAAGTTTAAATCAATTTTACAAGAAAACGCAATAATAGTAAACTATAAATACATCAACTAGAACATGACAACAGTATTAGCTAAAATTCACGTGGTTAAAAAAATAAAAATAAAAACTACCTTTTTAAATAGAAAATAAGTTAAGTGTTACATCTTTTTAAAAAAGATTGCTATTTGTGTTTATTTTAGTATTGTGTTATTTATTATTTTTTGTTTGTATTATTTATTTCTTTTTTGCCCTAATGTTGTATAATGGGCTAATTCTTTTTTTTCTTCCAAATTATTCTTTGACTAAGTTAAAAAATAAGTTATAACAACCATTTTTAACAAGTTGATTAAGAATTTCATGTTGGACTAATTTGATAAATATAAAAAGGACAATGATTTATCTTCCGCTGATTTTCATTTTTGTTTCTCTCTTTGTTCTCAAATTTTTTTAGTTCAACTTGCTATATCTCATTTTTCGTCATTAAAAAATAAAATAAAATAAAATAAAAATAATATGTTTTAAGCACTATTAAGTTAAACTTAAAAAAATTCAAATAGTATTATATAAATTAGTAGAAAATAAATTTAAGAAATAACGCTACTTATGAAAAAAAGACAAACTTGTCAAAATCTTTTATAAGTTAGCACTTTATATGAAAAATTTTAAATACATTCGTAAAGGGAACGGAAGGAGGGGAGGGGGAAAGAGTACCTTTCGGATTCTAGGTAATTGTAATCAACCCTTTATCGGCTAGCTAGATGTATTAAAAAATGAATTCAACCCGATAAATCATTTAAATAATTATGTGGGACTATATGGTAAGAACAGCAAAATGACACTTCTAATTCGGATATAACTTTAATGATTAAAAAGGTCAGGAAGGTAATTATAATTTAATGCTTTCTTTTTCTTTCTTTTTTTTTGACCACCAAATGATTAGAGATTCGGAAAGGAAATGACTTTATTAGCGAAAAAGTAGTGCCTATTGCTTTCTATAATTTTGTTAAAACTAAAACAAGGTTTGAATTTTAAAATTTTTACTACAGTAAAAAATATTTTGCCTACACCGACACTTCTCATTTCTTGAATCGAATTTGCAGCCAATAAAATCCAAATAGAATTCATTTTTGCCATTAACTTCCATGACTAAAAATGTACTAAAAATAAAATTTCAGTCTGATTTTTAAATATACAACAGCCCCCCTTAATTTGACAATCTATTAAATATTAACTTAATTTGCCCTGCATTTTCAAGTTATGTGTACTCCAGGGATAGAGTCATTATGGTTATAGTGCATGGTTTCTGAGGAGTTCAAATATTTTGCAGGTTAATGATGTGGCTCTTGAAGTCATGGAACAAATATTTTGCAGGTTAATGATGTGGCTCTTGAAGTCATGGAAGGTGATGCCAGAAATGTTCTTTGTGAAGCTGTAGAGAAACATCACACCTCTATCTTGGTCATCGGCAGTCATGGTTATGGAGCTATAAACAGGTATTTATTCCACTTCAGCTGGTTTAATTTGCAACTATAGCAGAGACGTCTTATTTATGTGTTTTCCCTTCTCCTGCAGGGCTATTTTGGACAACGTAAGCGATTACTGTGCGCATCATGCCCACTGCACCGTGATGATTGTGAAGAAGCCAAAGATCAAACACTAAGTTGCTTCCAGAATGCTAATACTTCATAGTTCTGATCCGAATAATGTGTGAAAAATTGTATTTCGGGAGATTCTGCTCCTCCTGGTCATTGTTCTCAGATTATACTGATACTTATACACTATTGCTTGATATAAAATGCATAATTGTGCCTCGTTACATGATGATGTAGATTGTGGCTTTTTGCTTTTGGTGTGAGAGGAATCATGGTTTTGATGTTAACTCGTTTCCGATGTGATTTATTTATTAATTATCCAATATTATCATTTCACACATCCAATAGTTGGCACTTGGTAGGGCGTTTAATCGGTATAGTACCTACCCTTAGTTCAGCTATACAAATTTTCTATTTTCCTGCCATATTCTAGTATCACTGAGTGCCTCGTCGAACAAAGTAGCTCCAAAACAAATGATTTTGAATTGGCTACTAGATTATGCTTCTTGCTTTATTTGATACAATATTAGTGATGTAATTTTATGGTGCTTTCGTGCATTATTCAGATATATGACGCAAAACTTGACCAAAGGACATGGTAAGTACAACTCTATGGGATTCTATAAGCTCAGGACACATATACTTAAGATTAAAGGCACAGTCCATAGCCGCACAAAGATGAGGAAAAGAGAAATGAAGAAGATTTCTACCACCGACTAAATAGGAGTGAGTATTGCGTGCACCACACGCGCCACATGGCGTGCCACGTGGTGCACTAGAACCAATCACACATCACCAAATAATACAAGATATGACCCACCGTTGTCACATGGCGATAAATTATTGGTTCTAGTACACCACGTGGCAATGCACATTGTGTATTGTATACTTTTCCGACTACACAGAGCCTTTCGATGTTGAAGAAATGAAGGTTTTGTTGTCAACTTCAATTATTTCATCGCGCCTGGTGCTGCTTCTTTCGAGGAAATTGGAGTTCCAGTGTGGAGAGAGCTTTGGGTATCTTGCTAGATGTTTGTCACTCAAATCCACGTAGTAAATCCCAAAAGCCATGTTATAGCCACCCAACACCACAAAACCGCCTAAGAATGATTAATACTAACCTGTAAGTATTCAGAATGATTGAGATGTACACGTTACGATCGATATCTCAAAAAAATTACAATTAATAACATTTGCACAATGATTAAGATATACAAATTACATAGATATCTTTAAAAAATTACAATTGATAATATTTGCATTGCGAGAGAATTAAGATTGATAATCCATTACCAAAATTGGTAACTGTGTACATAGAGCTACGTTATATTACAACGAGCCTTACGAGTTCACGTATTTATGTACAGAGTAGCTTCAGGATTGACGATCGTTCATATAGAAGTTCAAATGTTTGTGCTGCCTTTTGAGAGAATTGAGGAAGAGTACTCAAGTTTATGCAATTCATGTAATATTAACCTTTAGAAGTCGATAAGGTGCTCATTCTGTTTTTCGAAATGCCCGCACCAAAATACAATTGGAAATTATGCTAAAGTGATGTAGCGATATATATACTAGCTTAACTCACACTAATTTAAACACAACCCAATTTAACCTTTGTAGACATCCCGTAATTTTAAGATCCACTAAAAAATCTATTATGATCATTTGTTATCCACACATTCACACGGTAATTGCCAATGAGTTCAGCCGTAGGACCTACAAGTTCACAAGAAAATCTATCAGTTAATCAACTTTTAACAAGATCCAAATCTCTATAACAGCAATAAATTTCAACATCACAAAAGTCATCCATGTCACACCCAATCACACCAATATGAGCTTAGTTTATTACTTCTGCAAAAAGTACATGAACATGTTTTTAACAGAGGCTTTGAAATTTCTTAGCAACAAAATATTTTATAAATCATTCTAATAATTTTTCCCTAAACCCATCAACAACAAAAACCTATATTTCTAACATAGGCACAGAATACCAACCATTTGTATTAGAACTGTAATAAGCAGTAAAACATGCTATCTAAAGTACTGGAATTTTAAAGATTTTTAACTTCTTTGGAGTAGTAATAGAAATACTTGAGGTCCAACTGTTTTCAATATTATTTTCTTAATCCATCAATGTAAGTGGCATCATTCAAGTATTAGATATTATATTTAATGGATGCTCCAGTGTCACCAGATGTTCGCTTACATGTGCCATTTCAAAGCGTATGAAGGAAAATTTAGCACGAGCCTTGTAATTCAAATATATTCTTTTATCTAGCTAAGCACTGCTCGAGTACTCCCAGATTGTTCAATTCCTCAACTATCCTAGAATATTTGTAATTTAATACTCTTTAAATCTAAAGGAAATTCTTCCCATAATATTTTACCCTTAAAGCAGCCATTGTTGTACTATAACCAGTGTATAGTTGCACATCCATTTCTATTAACATTAGTCTGATTTATGCCAGACGTTGTGAATATATTTCTCTTCAAAATACATCCATACAAGAATCCAATTAATAAAAAGAGTGTTAATATAAATTTGGCACAACAAAAGTATACTTATTGACTAAATATAATGTGAAACTGAGAACCTTAAACCAGAGATTATAGTTGAAGAAATTGATTACACTAAATTACAACCCTGTTTGTGTTTTTTTTTTTTTTTCCGGGGGGAGGGAGGATATTGCGTGATAGCAAAAAATAAAATTATTAATAATAATAATAATAATAAGTTGTCTCTTAGCAAATATTTGAGAAGGAACCTAGAAACAAAATACAAAATTGGTTAGTAATTTGTCACACCCACCTATAGCAACAAAGATAATCTGAAAAACCATACAACTGGTAGCAGATCATTCAAATCTGATCGTGCAACAAAATTTTGAGACGAAAAAAAAAAAAACTGCAATTGAAACGATAACCTACAAAATGAATCCACCCACAAGAAACAACTAAATAAAGAAACTTACATATTACTTGTGAGATCCTTTCCACGACCAAAATCCATGATTTGCATAAGCAAGAAGAAAACAAAAATTTATCGAAAAAATTTTAGATTAAACTTAAAAAAAGGAAAAAATAAAGAAAATATAAGGAGGAGAAAGAAATCAAGACAACATAAGAGAATATAAATCAAGGAACATAACAATGAAAAAAAACAAAGAAAAAAGAAAGGGAAAAAATCATACCTGAGAGCAGCAAAGAAGTGTCAAGAAGAAAGTAAAGTCAGCAACAGCAACATGGAAGAAAGGCAATTGTCAGAGAAAACCAAAAACGATAAAAAGAGAATCATGCTTTGAACCTGATGGATCTAACACTGTGCAATTAACGGGCCAATTTTTTGTTAATTACCCATTTAAACGTCTAATACTTTACAAAAGCATCTTTATGGCTAAAAGGGTAATAAAAGCACTATTAACTGACTTAACGCCATACAGTCATATCATATAATTTTACCAGAAACCCATCATCTAACAAACTTATGAGACGTTGGTTCGCACTCGGGAATTGAAATCGGAACCGAAATTATTTCTCTTCGGTTGGGAATGAAACTCTCGATTTTAATACATGTGCTTGGTTCGGTATCTAAAATGGGTATCATTACTATAATTGTAGTTTGATTCAGTACTTAGAATGGATATTATTACTATATGTGTGTGTGTGTATGTAAATGCGTGTGTGTATATAAATAAATATATAAACAAATAAATATATCAATAAATAAATAAATAAATAAAATATATTTATAAATATATATATGTATATGTACACGCTTGCGTATATAAATAAATAAATAAAAATCTATTTATAAATATATATGTATATGTATATGTATATGCGTGCGTATATAAATAAATAAATAAAAATATATTTATAAATATATATATGTATATGTATGTATGTCTATGTACACGTACATATATACGTAGGTATATGTGTGTGTGCGTGTGTATATATAAAATATATATATAAATAAATAAATAAATATGAATATATTTATAAATATATAAATATGTATGTATATATACGTATGCATATATGTGTAGGTATATGTATATGTATATGCATGTGTATATATATAAATAAATAAATATATATATAAATAAACAAATAAATATTTATAAATATATATAAATAAATCAATTTTTATACATATATATACACATACATACATACATACATACATACATGTGTGTGTGTACTTGTACATATATATGTAGGTACGTGTATATGTATATGCATGCATATATATAAATAAATAAACATATATATGCACACATACATATATGTATGTGTACGTGTACATATATATGTACGTATATGCATATGTACATGTATATGTGTATGTATCTATAAGTATAAATATATATTTGTGTGTGTGAATATATGTGTACATACATACGTGGGTATATTTATATGTATATGCGTGTGTATATAAATAGATAAAAATATACACACACGTGTATGTGCATGTGTGTGTGTATGTTTGTGTGTGTGTCTGTGTGTGTGTATGTGTGTGTGTGTATGCAAATTTGGGTTTTGACAAAACCTTTCAAAATAGTTGGGGTTTGGGAAAACCCAAATTTTTGTGTTTCATTCCCAAATCCCGAATCCCATCCCCTTAACCCAAACTCCCATTACAGGTTTCAATCCCATTCTCAATTCTAAACCCCTCAAACCAAACGCCCCCTTAAGGGATGTTTGGTTTAGCGAAATCAAGGAAGGGAATGTGTATCGTAAGTAATGATACCCATTGTTGGCGTTTATAAAATAACTATCACTAATGTGTATCATAAGTAATGACACTCATTGTTGATGTTTATAAAATAGCTATCACTATCATTCAATGGGAATGATAGTGATTAATTAGGGTGTTAATGATTCCCCAAAAAATACTATTCTATCAAACCCATTCACCCTTATGATTAAGGGTAAAAACACACCCACTAAAAAAACACATATCTTTTGAGTTACCTACCTTCAATATATATATATACACATCTATATCTCGATTTTGTCTTTTGATTTTCAATATTTTTTATTAGTACTTTACCAAAAAAATTTAAGGTAAGATATAAATACTTTTGACATTTTTATAACTAATTAATTAATTTTTAATATTTATTTATCTTTTTTAAAAGCAATTAAGTATATTTTAAGGTGTTTGGTTAGTGTTTTTGGATTACATTATCAAGATGGACCTGTTTTGTTACATTATCTTTTCTTATTAATATATTTTTTTTGTAAATTTTAATAGATAAAGTAAATTTTATTTAAATTAGTCAAATAACTGAGTCTTAAAGAAGTAATATATAGTGGAGATTGAAAATTTAAGGTAAGATATAAGTACTTTTGACATTTTTATAACTAATTAATTAATTTTTTAATATTTATTTATCTTTTTTAAAAGCAATTAAGTATATTTTAAGGTGTTTGTTTAGTGTTTTTGGATTACATTATCAAGATGGACTTGTTTTGTTACATTATCTTTTCTTATTAATATATTTTTTTTGTAAATTTTAATAGATGAAGTAAATTTTATTTAGATTAGTCAGATAACTGAGTCTTGAATAAGTATATTTGGTGGAGATTGAAAATTTAAAGTAAAATATAAATACTTTTGACTTTTTTTAACTAATTAATTAATTTTTAATATTTATTTATATTTTTTAAAAGCAATTAAGTATATTTTGAGGTGTTTGGTTGGTGTATTTGGGTTATATTATCAAGATGCACTTGTTTTATTATGAAAAATATAAATACAGGGGGTGTAAGTATAATTTTTAAAACTTTAAGGGAGGTGAATATAATTATGACAAACCTCATGGAAGATATGTGAAATTATCCCAAAAGAAAATTAGAGCGGTTGGAAAAGCTTTGTGGGCCCAAAATAACAATTCATATCACCACGTGATATCCTGAAAATGACTTTGTCCGTAATTTATATTCTTTTGGTTGTATTCTAATTCTTAATTTATTACCTTTTCAATTTTATAAGATTCAAGTAATAAAGCGAAATGATTAATTTTGTATATTTTAATATATCATTAAGACTAACTCATGCAACTATTTGACTTTAGCTTTAGTTTATATTTATGAATTTCTTTGCATTTTACATTTAATTTATAAAAAAAGGGATTTTTCTTTTTTATACTCATCATATGTCAAAAAAGAATTATTTTTACCTTTGCTTTTCTTGTCCTTTATATTTGTTGATGATTTTTCTTATTTCCTATTTCTTTCATTTTTAATATAATTCAGATATCACTCAATTAATATGCCTTTTATTTGAATAAATCAAAAGATTAGCTAAATAATTAATTAATATTTCTACCATACCTTAGCAACAACTAAATATTATTTTATGACAAAATATTAGATAAGGTTTTATTTATATCGTACCACCTTTTCTTTTATCAATTTTTATGATCATTCAATTATCATATTGTAAATATAGTAATTATTTAATCGCATTATGTTAATCATTTATTTTAATTCCTCATGATTAATTTTTTATAAAGTTTATACACGAACTTAGTAGTTGTACGGAAGTCATGGGTTAAATAATACTCATACGATTGTGCAAATTATGCGTAGGCAAAACACGAGCAGAAACTCCAAAACCCTACCAAAAAAATCCCACTCAAAACCCACCAAAAACAACCCTCGACTCATCTCAAACTCATCAACCCACAAAAGTTCTCCAAAAACCCACAAAATTCTTGCACTTTTTCTCCCTTAATTCCCATAAAACAATAGCTAACAAGAGTTACCCAATTAATTCACCTCAAAACCACCTTTTCAAGCAAAGAGTACTACTGTATTATACGAGAAAACCAGCTAACGAAAAGCAGAGAAAAAAAAATAGAGGAGAGATAGAGAATAGTAAAGTTTCATGTAAGTTCTGTGAGAGAGAAAAAGCAAAGAGAAAAGAGGAGAAGAGAGGAGAGGTGACGGGGGACCTTTGGATAACCAGAGAAGTCAAAAATTGGTTGTGGAATTTTATCAACTGCAGTCAAATTCTAATCCACGTGGAAACCGGGTAGCCGATGGAGAGCCTGCTTTATGACCAGGTGTAACCGATTGGAGAGACAGTGTCTGAAGAGGACAATTAATAAAGATGGCTTAACGGCGCAAAAGAGACGGTGTCTGAAGAGGACAATTAATAAAGATGGCTTAACGGCGCAAAAGAGACGGTGTCAAGGGTGTGTCGAGAGAAGATTGGGTTGGCAAGTAACGGCTTTTGTCTTCGATGTTAATGGAGAGTTGTTCTGTTTATATGGGGGTCTACTTAGCCTTGGTAACTGATATCTTATTTCCACCAAAGTCCGGTGACAGCTAATTTAAGCCCACCCATCGGCGCATGTTAACAATGGTTACTTTTTGGTATTAAATTTGTTTGATTTTTTGATGTCCTTGAATGCCTTTTGCTCTCGTGCGCCCGGATAGCATGACCCTATTCGGTCCTTGCCATTGCGCATTTGGCAATTTACCGTGTAAGATTCATCTCGCGCAATTTCTCGTCATCCATTCTCTCGTATCCCTTTAAAAGATTTTGCACTAAGTGTTTTAGGTAAATTACGTGACTACGGAGTTTGATTGGGACATTTTTGTGGGTAAACAGGGATGGTTGTAGGGGCATCAGGTGTTACGTGGGCTAAAAAACTACTGTAGTATTATCTGTAGTCTATAGTAGTATAGTATTAATTATGAAAGTAGTTTTGAATGACTTTTAGGATGTGAAATTTAAACTATTTTTTCCTACAAAAAAAAAAGAAATTTAAACTATTTTAATGACTATTTGTTAATAGAGCTCTTTCGTTCTAAGTAACTTTTTTTTTTCTTACATTTTATCATTATCGGTCTTTTACATATAATAGCAGTATAAAACTTTAGTTTATTTCAACTTTTGGCTTCTCTTTTTTCTGCGATCCGTTGATAAATAGTAGATTTTTTCTAATATGCATAAATAATAATTTGTCCTTTCTATATTTATGCATACATGATGAATAGTCTCTTTTTGATGATGGTAATTAGAAAAAAACACCACCCGTTCCCATCTCTCAAAGTCAAAAGTAGTTTCTTTGTTCAAGAATAGTACATAAACTTCCTTTGCGCTCCCCTTCTCTCTTCGATTGGTCTTTCACTTTATTCATTGCATTACTACAATCTGAGATAAAATATGCTAAAGAGGTGAGCGTTACTTAACATTATTATGGCACGTGTCATGTTGTCTCGCACCAAAGAACGCACTCCCGTGAACAAGGGCAAAAGCCAACTAATATTGTTTTTTTTTTAATAATAAAGTTAAATCAAGAAAATATCTAAACATAAGAAGATTAGTTAATATGAATGCCTACATTGATGCAGAAGGACCGTTAATATGAACATATACGTTGATATAAGAAAATAACTAAATATAAGAAAACATGACTAAATATAAGAAAACATGGCCCCACTTTATTCGCAGCTTGTTTGTCCTCTACGTCTTTGTTTTTAAGTTTAGGAATAATTTCATGTAATTCCCTTGAGGTTTGCCATAATTGTAAAACTTCCCTCAAGATTGTAATAATGTAACACGAAAATCCTCGACTAAATATATTAAAATACCCTTAATGGGCTTTAAAAATAAACAATAAGTAAAAAATAAAAAATAAAAACTCAAAGCTCAAATTTTCTACCCCTCTAATTGGGTGTCCCAAGTTGTTTACGCTAAATTGGTTATATCTTTCTTATTAATATATTAGTTTATAAAATTTTGATAGATAAATAGATTTATTTATATTAGCCATAAGTTGGTTCTAGAAAATGGAATATTGTAGAGATTGAAATTTTGGTGTAAGAATATAAGTATTTTGACATTTTTATAGACTAGTTAATTAATTTTTAAATTTTATTTTTCTTTTTTAAAAGGCAATTAAGGGTTTCTGAGTGTTTTTAGGTTACATCATCAAAATAGGTTTTGTTGTTATGAAAAATTTTAAACATATGGGGTATGGTGTAATTTTCAAAACCTGAGAGCAGGTAGGTGCAATTGTGACAAATTTCAAGGAGGTATGTGAAATTATCCCTTAGATTATTTTATGAAATGGATCAGACCGGCTAGTTCAACCGATCGGACTACAAACTGGCCATGACTCCAATCCGGTTGACACACTAATTTGGATAGCCTAAAAAACCATTGAAAACTGTATGAATTGCACAAGCCGTTTGAACCTGCTCAAACCATTGAACCAACAATTTTGTAATTTTGGCATTATGATTTTAATATTTAAACAAACGGACATATTAACTTGCATTACTTTTAATGTTCCTCTTATGTTGCTTGTGACTTTAACATCGTTTGTTTAATTTCAATAGTTTTGATGAATTTTATATAATTTTAGGATTTGGTGATGTTTTTGGATAAGATTTAAGATTATTATTATTATTTTATGTAGGTACAATTGATGTGAATTTATTTGTTTACATTTACAATTTATAAATTTATTAGTGAAAGTCCAACTTTTTTAAAATATTTAACTTTTTATTAGATCATGTCTTGTGTTAGTCCATAGAATGTTTACGTATTTATATATATATATATATATATATATATGTATATATTTCAATTATTGAATTAGGGTTTAACCTGTCTGACCAGTTGAATTGCGACTAGATCACTTCCTTAGTTCAATTAACATTCTAGATTTAAAAATATTGGTTGATTTACGTGCGGTGTGATTGCCACTAATCCAAGTGCCTTTATTTATTAGTATAAACCGCTATAGTTCTACTATATAACCATCCTCTGCTTAAAAGTATTATCGTAAATGACATGAAAATTCATTTGCTTAAGAAATAAAATATAGGATTAGTATTTTCATGATTAGCCAATAAATAAGTGACAAAACATAGACACACCATAAAGATACCATCAATGGATAAACGTAATTGGAACCAAAGATCAACATAGTCTTGTAGGAACAAATTGAGGTCAAGGGTTAAAGTACTACGACTTCACCCATGAGGTCAAGGATTTGAATCTTATCAACATTAATTCCCTTTTCTCATATTGTAATAGTACAGGTTTGATTAAAAAAAAGATACTAATGTAGGTTTAAAAAAAATATATCATGTATATTTAAAATATATATGTGTGTGGGACCAATTATGAAGAATAATAAATATATTTAACCATTAAATTGAGCAAATCATTGGCGATTTAGGGACTAGTTATCCTATTTCCATTTATTGGACCAGTAAATTAAGCAAATCATTCGCTATTTAAGGAATAATTAAGTTTATTTAAGAAAGAATGGCCTTGACTCAATTAATTAGTTTATTAAGTATTCGTACAAATCCTATGACTTCGACTCAAATACCTAGTTAATTAAGTATACTTAACAAGTAATTGAACAATCTTTGTCACTCAATTAACTAGTTAATTAAGTATTTGTTGAAATCAATGGCAATTCAAGGAATAATTGAATAATTTTGATCCAATTAACTAGTAAATTAAGCAAATCACTAGCTATTTACGGATAAATTGAATACTTTCAGAAATTACATTCACTATTTGACAATTATTTAGATTGAACCTATTTGAGAAGTTAATAATTGGACAAAATATAACACGTATTGAAATTTGTTATTATAAAGTATGTCTAAATGTAAATTTTATCAAACAACTAAGTACACGCATTCACTATTTAATTTAGAATTTGTAAAAACATTGACAAGATATGCAATTGAATAATTTTATATGGATTCCGCATTTGTTTACCTTATAACATATTTTAACTAACTGACAATTGTTTAGATTGAAGTTAGTTGAAAAGTTAATAACTAGACAAAATATAACATACATTAAAATTCATTATTATAAAGCGCGTCTAAACATAAATTTTATCAAACACGTTAACTAGGCAGTTGTTGAAGAATACCTTTAAATCAGTTAACTAGTTAATTACGCATTTGATTCATTAACTATACTAAATTAACTACATGTAAAATGTCTCAAACAACCATTGATCTCTACTAATAAATTTCTACAGGTTTTAGAACAAACATTCACTAACCGATAATTATTTAGATCAAACTTAATTGAGAGGTTAATAATTGAAAAAAAATATAACACGCTTTGAAATTCGTTATTATAGCATGTTCCATTGTAAATTTTATATAACAACTAAATATAACAGATTTGAAATTCATTATTACACCACACTTTTTGATGCCTACACACTTTTCTTTGTTTTTTTATCACGTAGAAATACCAAAAGAAATTTTTAATATAAATTTAAGGTTGTCTAATTTAGCAATATCTAAGATGGAATGTAAACTTAAAGTCTTTCCTTTTGAAAGTTTGACTTTTTCAATGAGAAAATAAATATGTATACAGTTATACAGGACAGGATAAGGAAAAGTTAGGAGGTCATTATATGTTAGATGTACATGATTAGTATGTATTCCTATAAAAAAAAAAGACAAATAACACATTGATACAATTATACATGTTATCTATAATATATTTTCAACGGGTATCAATATTAACACGTGACAAAATACTTATATCCTAGATAATTACAAACGACAAGTTAGAAAAATATCAAAAGGAATACTAAATTAAGAGCTTACTAAATTGTTATTATCAAGGAGTTACAAAATTATTTATTATCTAATTATTAAGTGTGTGGACTAAATTAATAATGCGTGATATTATTGATGACTTGGTCATATATTAAGAAAGTTTTGCAAATATATGAGGAACCATAAACAAATATTAGCGCGAAATGACCAAGTCATAAACAAATACCGAGGAATCATAAACAAATCATGAACCAAAAGAACCGACTGAAACTAGCGGGAAATGAGAGGGGGTGATGTTAAATTGTTAGTGGCCAAAAGCTAAATATGAAATGATGTGCCAAAAGCTGCACCTCCAAATTGACAGGTAGTTTTGGGGTTCCAATTATGTAGCACTACTCTGCAATTTGAAATTTAACAAATAACAATAGTATTATAATATGCACAAGGCTTAATAGCAAAATACCCCACATAATATTGGATCAATAGCAAAATACCCCTTACTTTACTAACAAATTACACTCAAGATACACTTCAATTTTGAATTGATGACTTTGCCTTTAAAGTTTAGCTACTAAAATTTAGAGGACAAATTTGCCCTTATCATTTTTTAACTATTGTTATTTTTCCAAATAGAAACAAAATAAGGCCACTACTCCAGGGCAATGTTACTGTTGCATTTTTATATAAAAAATCAAAATCATAACTTTAAAATTGTAAAAATTTTCGTCACAAATTTCATATACCTTGATATTAGTATCTAATATGATAACTAGCAGTCAAATATCTTCAATATATCATAACTTCTTTGTTATGCACTGTAATTTTCATTTTTCACCTTGTAAGTGAACCATTAACTTTTTCATTAAAACTAACAATTAAAGTTAAAAAGTCAATAATTTTCAGTGAACAATCCTTTGAAATAGTTTTATATTTCTCATTGTTTTCTCCATTCACGGGCTAATTACTTTCTTTAATGAACTTCATTTTTCCCAATTGCATTATTATTTATTAATTAAAATTTATTTACGTTTGTCAATGAAATGC
This sequence comes from Mitragyna speciosa, assembly GCA_024721245.1. Classification (NCBI taxonomy): domain Eukaryota; kingdom Viridiplantae; phylum Streptophyta; class Magnoliopsida; order Gentianales; family Rubiaceae; genus Mitragyna; species Mitragyna speciosa. The sequence goes on along the minus strand of CM045564.1, from coordinate 26,131,130 downwards.
TCATCTAAACGTATTATATGCTATTACCAATATAGCTTCTAACAGTTGCTTGGTTTGTTTAATTAGCTATTTTTTCTAAATTAAGCTAATATTCATGGACATATTCAACAATCAATGTTAGACCGCTTATGGCTAGGGGTATTTGTTGCAAATTTATGGGAATGAAGGATCTTTACGTCATGTAGCAAAAATGTCATGATTTGTAATTTTTGTCAAATCAAGTACGTGTATTCAACTATTAGTTTAATAGTCAAAATACAAACAAACAGGGTCGACCATGTATTTTTGTTCAGGCGGGTCTCACTCTATAATTAGTTGTCCCGCCAAAAACTTGTGTGTCTTTTCTGAGGCGGGACCAAAATTGGAATATCACAATTTCAATTTTCCCTCCCGATAGCTTTCTGCTCTAAGACTCAAGCATGTAACAAAGAACACCTCACCTTTTTTTTTTTTTTTTTGATATTCAAGAACACCTCACCTTTATTAGTCTTTGTCGCCACATTCAAAGTTAAAGACCAAATTCTTAGCTCCATTTCTCCCGCCACACACACTCCCTCTGAATATATCTGTCTCCTACTACTGCTATACCCTGAATTCCTCCCCCCATATTAACCTACAAGAAACTCCACTACCTTCTTGTAAAAATATGCAGCTTTTAAGACTCAGCCCTATGTTGACTTGATAAAGCTTATTTCAACTCTTCTTGTAATCAAATAAAACTTTAATTTTGTTAGATTCAATCAAAGTTTGAATGTTATAATGTTCGTCTCAGTTTTTAGCAATTTACATTCCTAACTATTTACAATCTAACTATATATAAAACAAGATCCATTGTGTATAGTGTCATTTTTGTTTCCATAAAATGTCCTTATTAGTTATGTAACTTCCTTTCCCAACTACTTATTATTATCCAATTAAATTTCTTATATTTTTTAATTTGAATTTCAACAAAGAATTATATTATGAAAATGTGCACAATTAATTAATGAACACATTATTTTTAAGATGCTCACATATGTAGTATGTGTCAAAATTATAAATAGGAATAATTCATTTTAAATGGGATTTATTATCATTTTCCCAAGTAAAACATGATTTTTTTTAAAATTTCAATCAACTCTTTACAAATTACGCAATGTAATGAAATTTTAGTTCAATTTATCCTCCTGCACCCAAAAGAAAGGATAGGCAATAAATTCATCAGAGAAAAGATAAAAAGAGACAATAAATTCACGAGAATTTTTCATGTATTGCATCATAGAAGACAGAGAGCCAACTGGCCAAAGCTACACGCTATATTCAAGTGCTCACTTATGTTTTAGGGGCTCTATTCCCGTGCCTTCACGCCCCAAGCTTTACTTGAAGATGTCGAAGCTAAGCGGCACAATCATTCAATCCACGTTGTACATTTTTGAATGTTTCAAATAGGAAACTTGCACCATGTGAATCTCCTCTGACAAATTTGTCATCCTCATCAAAAGAGACAAATTTGACTTTCCTAAGATGCTCACCCCTATCCCCACGTTTGGTACATAAAAATGGTTTGGAATGGAAAGTCTTTCCACCCAAAATAACATTCCACTTGGAATAGGTTGGAAAAAAATTTTCCATTCCATTGTTTGGTAATCAAAGTCAGAATGGAATGTCTATTTCCTTTCCAATGTTTGGTATAATCATATTAAGATGTCAGAATAGAATAAAATATATATTGATTTTTTTAAATTATAATTTTCTTTTGTGTGTGCACTATTATGTACCTAAAAGAAATTTTAACACTTTTAATTTAGTAATAATAATGTTCATATCATAAATAATTTAATTATTTATTTTTACAATATAAATAAATAATTTATTTTATTTTTTTACTTTTTGGTAGTATAACTAGCAATGTAGAAAAATGTGCAATAATAAAATAAACATTTATTTTGTTACTTTTAATGATGCTAAACCTATTGGTATATATATTCAATAACCTAATTACAATTTGTAATATAAACAAAAATAGGTTGATAGATTAAAATACTAAAAATTAAGTCAACAAATTAATATTTACATATGAAATTAATCAATTGAAACATATCAGGAAGAGATTGTTAATTGCTATAAAATTTCTTTGTGCAAGACTAAAAAATTCTATAGGTGAAGAAGGGCAAGGAGGTTGAGAAATGTTTAAGTGGGTAGGATAATCATGATATCCCTTAATTTTAGGTTTCCAGGATGGAGTGGTAAATGTCATTCCTTAGGTTTTGTTGAGGAATGACGTTTCCAGGAAAAAGTTGGAATAAGCATTCCTGGTGGAAAGGGCTTTCCAACTTAAAGAGCCCATATCAAACATGAGAATGGAATGGGTATGTTGGAAAAGTCTTTCTATTCCAGGCCATTCCCATGTACCAAACGTAGGGTGTGATCTTTTATTGTTAGTCCCAACTTAGCAAACACTGGCAATTGGCAATTTTTTTTATAAAAAAAAATAAAGAAAGAAAGAAACACTGCACAAGATAATCACAGGGCAAATGAGACCTTTTAATTTTTTTTAAAATTTATTTGAGGTTAAATTTGTCCTGCAAGATAAGGTAAGATAAATTAAAATTACCTTAGAAATAATAAAAGTAATTTGTGGAGATGTAGTTTGGTAGTAGAGGTAAATCTTATTTTAGACGTATCACGAGATACTCTAAAATTTTAGTACCGTTTATGGATAAATCAATCATTCAAATTTATTAATCCTAGTTCATCCACTACATGCAAGTCACCCATGGTAAAAACAAAAAAGAACCAAAATTGGATAAATGTAGGAGATGACGTGGCACAGGGCTAGTAAATTCAAACCTTGTTTTAGTTTCAATGAAATTATGGAAAGTAAATAGGCACTACTTTTTCGTTGATAAAGTAATTCTTGCTCTTATTTTTAATCATTTGATGGACAAAAGGAAGCATTAAATTATCATTAAGTTCCTGACCTTTTTATTATTAAAGTGCAACTTCGTTATTTAAAGAAATCTCAAAAGAAAAAAATATATCATGCCACTTAATTGTATCCTGATTATATAGTAACTTAACTGCTTAGTCTCAAATTTCAATGGAGGGTGTAGCCAGTAATAGCTATAAAAGACTAAAAGTGACTTTTAACCAAAAAAAAATGGAGGATGTGGGTTTGTATTTTGGGGGGGATTGGTGGCCCACGTAATTAATTGTGAGAGGGAAATTAAATTTTATTGAGGATTAATCCGTTATTAGTTTTCATTATTTCCACCTGATTTTACTTATTTTCTTTTCATATTTTTTACATAATCTGGATATGATTTTATTTATTTGGAATTCCACACATAACCCTAAACATTTGATAAAGTTTCAGTCAGTACCAAAAACACCTAACTAAATACAAGAGCCAATTCCTATTTTGATTTTTACTTTAAAAGATTATAAAATTTTCTAATTGGTAAAAATTACAAGGATGTTTGATTATAGTGGACTTGTCAATTGATTAGAAAACTTGAATATATCCACTGTGAATATTAGCTTAATTTACAAAAACAACAAATTAAACAAACCAAGCAACCGTTAGAAATTGTATTGAAGGAGGTGTTTGGTAATAGTATATAATACATTTAGACTAAGGAGGTGTTTGGTTTAGGGGAATCAAGGAGGGAATGTGTATCATAAGTAATGATATCCATTATTGATATTTGTGAAACAACTATCATTATCATTCAATGGGAATGATAGTGATTAATTGGGGTGGTAATGATTCTCCCCAAAATACTATTTTATCAAATCCATTAACCCTTATGATTAAGAGAAAAAATACACCCACTAAAAAAAATATCTATTGGGTTACCCGCCCCCAATATATTCTTCTTCTTCTTCTTCTTCTTCTTCTTCTGCCTCTCTCTCTCTCTCTCTTTCTCTGTTTTGTCTTTTGATCTTGAATATTTTTATTAGTACTTTATAAAAATTTATAAATTTTTTTACATTCATTTTTTTTATAAAAATTTGAACTAAAAATCAAAGATATATAGTACTATCTATTAATACAATAGAAATGACTTTTTTTTTTTAAGGTTATCATTTGCATAAAACTCAAATTAGAGCATGACTATATTTAAAATTGAAGAAATTTTTTTAGAAAATTTTTTTATACAAAAAAAGAAATCTAAAAAATATGTATATCATAAATAAAATATTAAAAATTTTAAAATTTACTTGAAAGTCATTCCAGTAAACCAACCAAGTAATTTTATAATGATACTCGTTACATTATTAAACCAAATATGTTGGGGGAAATCATCAAAATCCATACTCATAGTAGGATTAATGATACCCATAGTGATAGCGATTGAGAAATTTGAACCAAACAGTCCCCAAGTAATTTTTTGAATAATTATACTATGGCACCTTTGAACTTTTGATGTGCTTTGTGAGAAATAAAAAGGTGATTGAGAACTTTTTGAAATGTGATGTATTTCATATAGTTAGAGAAGTATATAGCTTGTATTTTAGAATAAGGAAAATATTTAGTTAGGCTTGGTTTACGGACTCAATTGTAAATCATATCCCATGTTCATGAATAACATAGATGTAAATGATTAGTAGGACTTGATCTACGAGTCCACTTATAGATCACATATTAAATTCAAGAATAACATAGTTTTGGGATCTAAATGTTTAGTGGGACTTGATCTACGAGTCCACTAATAGATCACATAACAAATTCAAGAAACACATACTTTTGGTGATATATAATGACATTATTCATTAGCACTTTTCTTGTATCATCATACATGTATATTTAATTCACCACATGGGTTATAGGTGGAATTAAATAACATGTTTACGCCCAATAGCCAAGAAACGCCTATGACATGTTCCTTTTGCGAACGTCAGAGTTAGGTAGGTAAATTGGGAATCATATTTCAAGTTGTGCGTGGTACAAAAGTATAGAAATCACACGCCAATACAAATTTAAGAACCCCAATTGTGTGAGGCAAAATCAATTGAGATGAGGATCGATGATAGAAAAAAAAAAAACATATTTATGTAAACTTTTGTACAAGAGCTGAGGTCGTTAGCTTCCTGGGAAGCTTCTTAGGAAGATGACTATCAATAGGACCAAGCCAACTCGAGCTTGGCTTGCTCGGTTAAAAAAAAAGCCAGATGAGCCTAACCTCATCAAGTCGATTTGAGTTTGGACGTAAATATTAAGCCCAAAGTAATTATGAGCCGAGTTTGGACCTCATTAGATTCGGGCCCATTATAGGCTCAGTTCAGAAATACGGAAACACGCATATAATAGAATACAAGTTTAAACTCTATCTTTCTTTTTTGTTTAAAAAATTTTTGTGTTGATATGATGGGGGTTATTTGTTTTGCCCAATAGTCAATTTCTTATTTTTCTTTTCAATTTTTCTCTTCTTGTAACCTTGCTACAGGGTGATTGTTGGGTCAATTTCTGCCTCCGACTCTTTTCTTCTTATTTTGAACTTTGGAATAAATATTAGTAGTATTAGTCGAGCCTGAGTTTGTTAGAATCCGGTTCACAAGGCCCGATTGACAAGCCTACCTGGGGTGTCTTTCTTCCTTTTTTGTTGGGGTGTCTTTCTTCCTTTTTTGTTGAACGCTACGGTTCTCTTTATTTGACAGGAAGTAACGAGACATCAATTATATCACGTCAACGCTGGCAATATCACATTAACGTCTAAGTAGGTATATTTGCGCTTTTTATGAGAATTATAACACTGAAATGTGGGAGTACACGAGTACTTGTGCGGATGATGAGAACAGTAGAAGACCTCATCTTTCTCCCAAGGATGAAGCCGCTTTGCAAGTACTAGAACTTTACGAGTTGTCAAGGCACTAGAGTGGACAGAGGATCACTGTCAATGTGTGTGAATTAAGCTATGCAAGTTCGTGATAGGGTCCGGTTAACGCCAGGATGCAGCCATGACACGGGGGGAAAAAAATCCTATAATTTAGCCGCAACTGAAAATCCTCATACAGATCATTAAAATTGAATTAGTGTAGAATCATTTAACCGCTAATAAAGATTCATAACATTCAGAAGAAAACCTTGTCGACAAACAGAAGATGCGAACCTGCATTGAATAAAGTTACCCAGAAGAGAGAAGATCAGAGAAGCTGAAGTCTCCTGAAAACACGACATAGTGCATCCACCATTTTTTTTTTAAACAGGAAAAAGACCTAGAACGTGAATCTTTAGAGTGAAACAAGTATCAAAACCATTACAACTAAAGGGAACAATGGCAGGCTATGGAGAACTTGCATAATCATGGCAGTTTGCAGCAAAATTTGGCAGGAGTTATTCAATTAATCAACCAGAAGCTGTCGGCGCTTGTATCGTACCATGACTTTGCCTTTCACACCCACAACCATGGCATTCCAATCAATTTCTGGAAAAGGTGAGATCAGTTCCAATTCAAAGTTTCTCAACAAGTGGCTCCATATTGCTTTTATTTGCAAATAAGCAAAAGGTTCCCCTAGACATCCGTGCCTGCCACCACCAAAAGATATATAAGAGAATGCTCCTGCGACCTTGTCTTCATCTCTTCCAGGAGCAAATCTGTCAGGGTCGTAAGTGTCAGGATCTTTGTAAATGTAAGGCAGCCGGTTGGCAAAAGCAGGAGATGTGGCAACTATATGGCCTTTGGGAATATCATATTCTTTTCCTTCCTTGGTAGTCACACTGAAATCACTGTGAGAGCCGCGTAGCAACATTATCAGAGGAGGATGGAGTCTTAGAGCTTCTTTTACGCAACGGTAGAGGACTTCCATGTCAGATAAGATATCATGATCAACCTTATCTCCGTGCCGCTTCATCAGATTCTTCTGCTCATCCAAAACTTGTGACATGTATTTCTTGTTACAGAGGAGGTAAGCCCCAGTCCAGGTGGAGGTGATGGAACTGGTGTGCTGGCCAGCGAAAAGGGCAGCAATGAGCAGGCCAGTGACCTCAGCTTCAGTTGTTGGGCGTCCATCTTTGTATTTGGAGTCCATAAAGCATTGTAACATGTCATTCTCTGTTTTCCCACTCTGTCTACGAGAAGCAATTATGCTCGCAAAGATCTCGGCAAGCTTCATGCGAGCCTTGTCACGACGGCGATGGGCTGGTATTGGCAGGTATGGAAAGATCACACTGACGGGGAGCATACCATTGTCGAGGTCATGGAAGAGAGCAGAGACATCATCAAATAGCTTGTTGCGTACCTCTTCACCCAAAAGGCATCTGCTTGCAGTCAGAATAATTAGATGCTCCAATTCATATTTCAAGTCCACTTCACCGCTGTCTCCCCATTTTGAAAAATAATCCTTCACAGAACAGGCAAAAAAAGAATTAAGGAAGTAGTCAGAACCTAATAGCGAACTTAACAAAACAGTACTAATGCTTATTTTTAACTACGTAATCTAAATCAAACCAGTGTAGCCTCCTAATTTAGGTCCATCTGAATGATACTGTTTTAGGGAATATGGCAAAATAGCATACAAAAAAGTTGCTTTTGTGTTATAAATCCTTATTGTATAAATCCTTCACTGAGACAGGAAGTTGCAAAGCATATCAGAACCAGAAAACACAAGAATTCTCCAAACAAAAAGAGCTCGTGAAACTCAAATTTAAAATACCGAAGCACAGCTTGGCATTCAGGTCCAACAGCAATCACGGTTTTGCTTAAGATGATATAATCCACGGTTTAGCTTAAGATGACATAATCCTCCAATTTTCATCTTCAGTACAGAAACAAATAAACAATAATATAGAATAGTTCAATTTCAGGGTCATATATTAAGTACATTGCGTAAGTAAGAAATACTAGCATTTAAACGGGAAAAAAAAATCAACTGGAAAAGAAACGGTGAAGGATCGAAAGAGTAGATTCAGACAGAGAATGATGCAACAAAATGAGAATTTAGAAGCTTTCTTGTCTCAAAATTTTATTAGTCTAAGGCCCTTCCGCGGGTGGTGAAGTCTCCTCCACCCTTGAATGATACGATATGCCTTAAAGGTTGTAAATGCTAGAATGCAGGAGTGTTCAAAGTTTAAAACACTAAATACCCCCAGAAAGAACACTAAATGCCTCCAGAAAGAAGATGCGTGCGACCGAGCAGGCCAGGTCTAATGATTTATGAACTACTAATACTACTGAACAATAAGCTACTGCTCTTCCCGGATCCCACCCAACCACCATCACTGAAGTCTGTGTGAATACTCCTGACACTAGCAGAGCAGAACTACAAGGATGAAAACAGAAAGACACTACAGCCTACTAAGGCCCACAACAGTATTCACTACCTATCAACCAAACCAAATTGTAAATACCCTGCAGCAGCAGGCAACCAACCCAAGCCGCCGCCTTACACCACAACAAGAAGGAAAGAAGTAGAATTTAAGATACTACTAGTAGTAAAAAGGAAGGATAACGAAGTTAAAGAAACAAAAGGATAATAAAATACAACCTGAGCTTCGAGAACCATCTGATCCACATAGCCCTTCAACTTAGTGACTCTGAGTGACTCCGTGAAGAACCTGAACTGCTCTTGCCTGATGGAGTAGTCCACGTCGAATACAACGCCAGGGCCAAAAGTAGGGACATTGAACTGGTAGACCTCCTGCTGGCTGAGATCGGATTCGGGGGCCTTGAAGAAATGGGCCGAAACCTCAGGACCGATGAAGAAAGTAATGTTCTTGTTGAGGAGTTTGAGGGTAAAGACACTCCCAAGCTTTGGGTATTCCTCCCTTAGCATCACAACGGGTCCTCTCAAGAACCTCACCAAGCCTCCCAAGACCGGCCAAGCCTTCACTGCAGGGGGAAGGCGTTTCTTGGATCTGGGAATTATTAGTGCGGATACGAGTTTTGCGACCACCAGGGTGGCCATCAGCAGGACTCCCACGTTCAGGAATTTGTTGCCCTGTTCCATCATCATCGCCTCCATCTTCTCTTTTTTTTTGGTTATAGTGTATAATCAATCCTCTGCAAGGAGAGAAGTTAAATTACAAAGAGAAGGGGAAAATATGACCAGAAAGTAAAGGGGAAAAACAGGAAAGAATAACTGCATATATAGATTATGCAATGAGAACCACCCCAACCCATGTTACAACAGAAAAGGAAAAAAAATAAAATAAAAAAAGTTGAAAATCCCATAACACTACACTAGTAGTAATCCCATAAATGGTTTAAGAAATCTGAGAGCAATAAGCCAAACGCTACCAGTAATACTCAAAGAAATGCAGAGGAAATACAAGAGTGAACCTGGTCAGATCAGAGATCAGGATGCACTGATGGATGATAAATTGATGGCGAGTGGGCGAGTGGGCGAGCAAGTCGGATAAAGTCGTCGGATGACTGGAAGAGAAAGGGATTAAGGGTAAGATTTAAGATGGGATTAAGGTTCAGTATTAAAGTGAGTGGAGTACGGGTTGTATAACATGATGGATGTTGTATATATCAAGGGCAGCTGTGTGTATCTGTGGGGCTCGGGGCTCGGTCATTTGGCTAAGCTAAAGTAGGCTTGGCTCGGAGCGAGTTAAGAGTTTGGATCTGGTTTCTTTTTGTAGTCACCAAAAAACAATGGGCCTAGGCCTAGAGTGCATGGTTTTCTGATCGATTTCATTTCTTAAAAGATCAATTGGCAGCGCCTAATGCTACTGCCAGCTAATAAAATACTATTCAGTAACTAGTGGAGGATAGAGGACAACTGAAAAAGTATATTCATTCATTTGTTCTATTCTAGTCCCAGCTTGTGACTAGAGCTGTAAACGAGCCGAGTCGAGCCGAGTATTGTCGGTTCGAGCTTGTGTTCATTTAATAAACGAGCCGAGTCGAGCCGAGCTCGTTTATTAAACGAGCTCAAATTTGTGTTCGAGCTCGGCTCCTTTAGCTTCACGAACGAGCCGAACTCGAGCTTTCACGAGCCGAGTCGAGCTTTGTTCGCGAACAGTTCGGTTCAAATAAGCATAAAAGTGTTATTCGAGCCGAGCCGAGCCGAGTATCTCATGTTCGAACTCTTGTTCGTTTATTAAACGAACGAGCTCGAGCTCGCTCGTTTAATAAACGAGCCAAAATTTGTGTTCGAGCTCGGCTCGTTTAACTTCACGAACGAGCCGAACTCGAGCTTTCACGAGCCGAGCCGAAGCTGTGTTCGCGAACAGCTCGGTTCGTTTACAGCCTTACTTGTGACTACTGACTTGGAGGTCTACCAAATCAATCGGAATTTGCTTTTCTGTGCTCCCCCGCCCCCTAACGCCCTCCCGAAATCATGTGCGGTAATAGCATGTCAATGACGAGTCCCCATCTAGGATTGCTTGTTTATTAAAAAAAAAAAAAAAAAAAGGTTCTAAAAAAGATATAATTACTGTACCCATTTCTCTTTTAGCATGTGTGTACAGTATATGATATAAAAATATGGTTGAGATTGATTTTTTTTTTTGGGCTAAAATAAAAATTCAATCCCCACATAGCCTAAACTTTCAAATGAAACCATTCAAGTGTAATAATAAAAAGAGAGAAGATTTATATACATTCCTTTGTCAAAAACAGTGTATGAGGTTCTGTTGGGTAATAGTCTCAAATTAGATCCAAAGTCAACAATTCAAATCTGAATCCTGTCCATTTTTGTGGAGTTCCTTTTTTCTCCCTTTTTCTAATGCTACAAATACCTATCCATTGTTAGTTTGTCATAGAATATGGTTAGTGTTTGTGATTTTTAGAGCATATTATAAAACAAGCTTTTTTTGGGCCAGTATATGCTAGCTAAAATGATTCCAACCTCTCTTGTGGAAACAAAAACAGTGATTGTGGCCGTGGATTGTAAAATTTGGTAATAAAATTATTTTGAAACATCAAATATACCACAACCACAGCCACAACCTTGTTATGTTTGTAGTGAAACAGAGGCGCCATTGAGCACCGCCTAGCAGTAGTTGAACGTTTTCCAAACCTTATTGTCGTCGCAACCTTACCTAATCTTATTCCGTGTAAAGACAATACCACAGTCAGTCCGACATCTACTATAATACCCAATGAGGGTTGAGCAAATAATTTTTTAACTTTAAATTACATGCTCAAAATGATTAATACAAGTTATGATAAATGTACTACTTTGTAAGGTTGTTCAAATAAATTCGAAAATCGAAAAACCTATAAAAATAATTTGCTCCCAACTAAAAAAGTAGGTATCCATACTGGTTTCTATTATCGATTGAGTACCAGTTCGAGTAGTGATTCACAAATTTACAAAGTGTTGATTACTCGATCCAATTCACATATAATATAAATTAATTTTGAAAGCACACTTTTATTAATAAAAATTAGATAAACAAAAGTTTTATACTTAATTTTATTTTTTATATAGTTTTAATGATTGTTTGTGTAAAAATAAAACATTAGAAAGCTTAGGAAACAAACAAAGTTTATACGAATGATGTGGGAGCAATTTCCATGACCAAATCGATCCTCCTATAATCTCCCCATGCAATTTTTATGTCAAAAGCAAGTTTCGTGTAGCGCCTTGCTCACCTAATCCATCATAAAACTCAAATTGGATCGGTCGGTTTGATCGGTTGAACTACGAACGAACCATGCTTTTAATTTGGTCCTATATAAAAGTTGGAGGTTCTCAAATAACCGTTAAGAACCTGTCCAATCATGCGAACCGCAACAGACGTGCAAATTGTAAACTGCTAGTTTTTTAATTTGTGCTTTTTAAATTTTTTTTTTGTTTAGTGCAAGTGGGAGGTCTCGAACCCTAGACCTCCCACTTATGCTACCAAGCCACCAACAAAGTCTTCCTCATTGTTGGTTTCATATTAAAATATTATATTTCTTCTTTTTTTTTAATCTCCTTTATTAATCATTTGTAATAAAATTAATTGATTATTATATTTTTAGTTTCTTTATTTCCATTAACCATGTTTACTGAATTTAATTGATTCTTACTTTTTTAGTTTCTTTGTTTCCTTTATTACTCATGTTTAATAAAATTAACTGATTCTTACCTTCTTCATTTGGCATCCAAAGTCATTGTATTAAAGAAATCTCAGATTTACTTTTACTAAAATCTCTCCTAATAAGATTAGTCTTTTTATTTAAATAGTTTAGTTGTTCATTTATGCCTAAAATATTCTCCCAATTAAAAGTTTAAATTGGTATTTTTGTAAGTCATCTATTTAGATTTTTCAATTATGTTTAATAATTATTCAATAATAAGCACATATGGCATCTTGAAAACAAATAGGCAGAAAGTTATTTCCTTTATTTAAAAAATCAAAAATCAATTCTAAATATTAAAAGCATATTTTTTTATGCAATAAATTGATTACATTAAAATTGCATTTTTCTATGCAATAAATCGATTATAATTATTATAGTACAACATATCCACCTTTTCTTGATATAATAAAAGAAAATGCGTAAATTCAACAGAATGGATTAAATTAAGAACTAATGAGCACATAGATTTACTTGTTAATTTTATTTTTTAGACTAGTGTATAGAGTCCAAATTGACTCGCTCGATGGTCCAATTAGTCAAAAATAAAATTTCTTAGGAGAAAATACGTCTAAAGTTAAAGCCTAAAAATCGATTCTAATTAAAGTTTAGGCTCTTTTAAGAAATTCTAAATCAAAATTTTCATTGATACAAAATCGTTAGAAATCATGTCTCATTAGCTCATACAAAAAAAAAACTAAAAATAAAAAAATTAATAGATCTAAATTGATAATAAGATAATCAAATTGAAATTTAAAAATGATTTGAGTATTCTACCTTAGAAATAGGGCAAAAGAAAAGTTTTTAATTTTAGAAAATTACATTTACTTGAACCAGCCTATATACAAAATCAATTAATTATATTATTTGGTATTAAAAATAAAACAAAATTTACATTTTAAAATAAGTTTTTATGGTATTAAAAGAGTAGTGAATGTGAAAACAAGCAACAAATATGATTTAATAATTTAGAATGTTTAAGACTATAATTTAAAATATTTGAAAATAAAATAATGTAATTTAGTGGTGAATTTTAAAATATTTGTTTTATCCATATTATTTTTCTGATACACTTACTTTTTATAGGAATTATATGTTTTATACTTGTAATACCATTTTCTTTGTTAATTTAATTGTTATAAACATAGAATTTTTCATAAAATTTTTACTAAATGTAATAGATTCATCAACTTGTATATTTGAATATATTCAATCAACTAACGAGTTAACTAGTTCAGTAGGGTGGGGTATATTTAGTATTTGTTGTTATATTATGCATAAAACTGTTAAAAATTTTTCTTTTAGATACATGTAATATTTGGTTGTTAGATTATAACTAATTGGTTTTTTTTTTGTTATTCTTTAATCCATCACAAGTCAACAATAGTTGATATGTTTGTCATATTTGGCCATAAAATTTGTTTTATTTTATATTTTCAACTTTCTTGTTTTATTTTGTAGTGGAGAAAAAAAGATTAAACAAAATCAAGAGATAAGTTCAACAATTAAAAGTTTTTATTAAAAAAAAAGAAAAAACATTAAAGTATGATCCAATCGGTCCGACCTTGAACTAGAACGTCCTCTGGTTCCCTAACTGCTGCGGCTTTTAAAACACTGTACACAACCTTGCTTTCAGCACTCACTCATTTCTCGCTAACAAGTTGCTTTTGGGAGGTTGATTGCTTTTGCTCTCTTCTGTCGGAGCAATAACTACCCCTTTTATCTGATGCTAGTTTTGCTCCCACAATCAGAGTTTGATCATCATAATTTCAAGATATATTCTACAAGTCTTTCACGTAAAAATATTCAGGAAATTGTATGACCACGTGCTCTGGTATCTCTAGCGGAAAAGCTCCTCCCATCCAAAACAGGTAATACTAAAATATGGTAAAAGAACAACTTGGCAATTTGATACCCAGATATGCCACCGGAATGATTTGTTGCCTGAGAAGAAGCAACTACTATTTTGAGTGAATTTATCCCTTGTGTCCATATGACTGCTACTTTGGCATGCCTAACCAAGCTCGGGCGATGGCACCAAAGGATGAGGTAAGAAAATAAATGGCAGGCAAATCTTTCAAACCTTAGTTAAAAATTACCCAAAAGAAAAAAAAATAAAGCAAAAGACCACTGTACAAAGAATTTAATTTCCTATCTAAATATACTTCAACCCTAAGATATGTTGTTGTTTTGCAACCAGATACTAGGCCACTGAATATATAATCCCAAGAAGCCCAAATGTCTTAATCCCGAGGGCATTTATTATTATGATTAAAGGTTTATTAAAGGCCATGGTAAGCAACAACATAGGGTCATTTTGTTTTGTGTAGTTCCATACAAAGGGATTAAAAGGGCACGCGGTCTCACAATTTGATCTTTTGTTATTTTTCACAATTTGGGACGGGGTAACTGCTTAATATTTTGGTGTAACTGCTCAGTATTTTAGTGTAACTGTCTAGAATTTGTGTAACAAATTTTCTCTCAAAACTACCTCATTTTTTGTGTTTTTTCAGTTTAAATTTTGTTCACACAACACATATTTTAGCCATTTTTTGCTATATTAAATCATGATCATCAACTTGTGATGCCCAAATCCTGATTAAAAAGGATATGATGTGGTGGGAACGTGAAAATAAGAATGGAAGATTCTTAACAACAAAAACCAACCGAGTCCACTTATTCCCAAGTACATGAACCGGGTCTACAGGTGGGGCCATAGATCCTATGGTCCAGAATCATTCATATCAATTGTGGCCCACACACTATGGCCCACCAAGGGCCTACCTCATGGCTAATGTGGATGATTCTGAACCACAAAGCCCGTGGATTCAGTCTATGTAAGTATTTTCCATGGATTACCATGCCTATACATTTTCCCATGTGCTATAAAAGGCAGCTAACAAAATCAAGCATATGATAAAGCACATGATGGTGGCGATATTACCAATTGCAAAACTGTAGGCATCCAAACCCCTCTCAACAGCCTTTCTTTTTACTGTGAAAAAGCATGATGGCATCAACATAGAATGAAGAAACTAGATTGGAGCTAGGGTTGAAGGACGTGGTACTAATTGAGGACAAGATGTAGGGACGGAAGGAATGGGGTTAGAGCTCCAAGGGCAACATTTTGTTTGGATCTCTGGGCTCTGCATACTAGTATCAAGTAATCGATTAATTTAATAGTTGTAGTCGTTTATTTCGATGACCAGCGAGAGGCTTTTGGGTTTTGGAGGATATTTTGACTATGGGGTTAACAATGAACATCCGGTAATCGAAAAATCTACAAAATTCGCTTGATTCGGACGAAAAAATAAGATATCCAATCTGCATCTTTTTTATAGGGTCCGGTGAGGATGTCAAACCCCGTACTCCGAGACGTGACACCTGTTATGCCATAAACTAAGTTATGATACAAGGCTAACCGATATAAAATATTAAACAATCTACCCTAGCTTAATACAAGAATAATAATAACCCAAAAGAATGTCATTCCATTCATTCCAAAATATACACTATCCATTTACAATTACATTGCCCCATTAACAAAAATAGTTAAGGAATATATGTATAACCTAGTTTATACCAAAAGTATAGCTATACATCAATGAACAAAAAATAACCTCATCAGTGTCTATACTAATCTGTGACTATGAGATCCAAAAGTCCTACCAATCCTCCTCTATAAAGTCATCCCTTGCGAATCAAATATTGGAGTGAGTGACAAATCATCCAATAAGTAGCAAAAGTTTTCTTTGGGGCTTTAGCTTGTTACACATACATATACAGTTCTCAATTTGAAATCAAAGTTCATCAACATTCATCAGGTATGTGGTCAACTTATAAATAGTTACAATTCAAGCATAAACATAGATCAATCTAATAAGAGCTCAAATAGTTAGAGCTCAAATAATTAGTGAACAAATGACCTTGGACATCTAGTTGTTAACTACTACCCGGTTAACACAGTTCGAAACCAACTTTTACTCGGTTGGTTTAGTTCAAAACTAACTATTACTCGATTAGTGCGGTCAAAAAATTTTACTACAAATACTACAGTTAAAGAATTAGTCCTGTCATAATCCATTTCACATACAACAGCTCATATCCGAAGTTATTTACACAACGATTAGACCACATGTATCATTTCATAATAAAATCAACATATATCCAAACTCAAGCCCACTTGTATGTAAACTAACATTTGAAATCATTTAAGTTGTCAAAATTACTTTTCAAATGACAAAGAGATGTAAGTACTATTTACCTCAATCAAAAGCTAATTCAAGTAGTTGGCGTAGGAGTATATACCATCGTCACCTATAACACACAAATAACACTCACATCATATACTAATTCCATTGAGAAAACATATATATAGCTTAACTCTAACCTTAGGACACAAACAAAGCAAGACCCTTAGAAAAAGGCTATCCGCGATGCTACCCACGGACCTACCCGCGACGCGGATTCACGTCGCAGCTATGACAAACAAACTGGAATTCCATCAGTGAGCTCAGTCAGTTTTTCGTGAACTTATCCACGACGCGGACAAAAATACTCACGACACGGATACATGTCGCTGATATAACCAACCCACTGGAATAACACCTGCGAATTGAGCTCGGTATCCGCGACGCGGACAGACGTCGCGGATACAAGCAAGCCACTAGAATTCACCTGCAATTCCAACTCTTCTCCACCCAAATCTTTCTTCCTCCAAACCATACTAAAACCAATCTCCAAGCCAACACCAAAATGATCCAAAACAGCAATAACAAGGCATTTAAAGCTCAAAATATTTCATTAATCCAACATAAATCATGGTCACACAAAATTTCTCAAATCCCTCGCTTACTTACATCACTCACTCATTATCAACTTCACATACACATACCACCATACAAAGCACATAATTTTAAAGGCATAAAAGAACCCAAATTTCCTTTCGACCATCACTCCCATCAATAATCAAAGGAGTCAAACTAAGAAGTGAAATAGAGCTTGAAAGAAAATTACCTTAGGAGGAAGTTGGAATGGAAGATTCAAGATCTTCTCCACTTGGTTCCCTTTGGAAGTGAGAAAGCTCACCTCCTCCTTCAAGAAAATGGAGAAATTAATTTAGATGAAGATAGTTAGGAGAGAAGAAGGAAGAGTGAAGAAGAGAAGGAAGAGCCATAAACTAGGGGTGAGATTCGGTCGGTAATTCGGTAATTTAAAATCGGTCAATTCGGTTTTTTTTTTTCAAATTTACCGACCGAATTCGATTTTGAATTCGCTTAATACCGAACCGAATTCGATTTCAAATTTAATTCGGTAAATCGGTATATTAATTCGGTAACCGAATTCAAAAAAATAAAAATAAAAAATAAAAAATTTTAAAAATTTTAAAAAATAAAAATTTAAGAATTAAAAATATAAAGAAATTCAAAACTAAAAATTAAAAAAATAATGGTGAGGAAATAATGGGCTTGAGGAAATAATGGCCCAACCCAATGCCAAGTAACCTAGCCCATTACTAAATTACTAGCCCAATGAATGTTAAATTCGGTAATTCGAATTCTAAGTATATATATATATATATATATATATATATATATATATATACCGAATTCGAATTATCGAATTGAATTTGGTACATTCGGTATTACCGAATTAGAATTTTATTTTCGAATACCGACCGAATTCGATTTCATTTTTTTCAAATTTTTCGAATTTTTCGAATTACCGACCAAATTACCGAATTCAATTCGAATTCGGTATTTACCGAATTTGCTCACCCCTGCCCTAGACTGTTGGGATCAAAATCAAGTTTAATAAAATTGTACCCCAAGTCCCTAAAGAGTTTTCAAATCATAACCTGACCCAAGAGGCCAATTTACTAAAAAGTCCATAGGAGGCCTTAATATCACAAGCATCGAGTACCCCAGAAGAGTGGATAGATGAGAATTTTAACAGCACCGGGTGTCCTGTTCGAACTGTATAAACATATGCCATGCATTCTCAGTGGTAATTTTAATTAAAAAATCAGTAGTAAATTGTGAAAGATAATTGCTATTTGACTATACATACACAGAGACACACATTTTGTTGAGTTTTTATTTCCTTTTTTAAATTATACTATACATTTTCTCATTTTTATAAAATTTTCCAACACAGGTTGCCTTGGTTTTAGATTTTCATTATTTGCTTGATTATTTTTTAGTGACAACATTATTTCTTTTATCACAATTTGGAGGGATTTGAGACAATGACAATCAATAACTTAATACGTATTTATTCTTTGTAATATATACGACAATGCAATAAAAAAGTCATCTTTGATCACAATTTTGGAACCGTGACAAAAAAGTGTGATAAAAAGTCATTTTTTAATAATCATCGTAAAAGTATAATCCAAATTTTCAAGTATACCCATTTCAAAATTTTAGGATCAGAATTTCTCCATGATTCTTGAGTTCACAACCTTCCCAACAGTGGGTTCGTATCCCCCCTCTAATTCTTCGGTTCACAACATCCCTACTAAATGTGTTCACACTCTCTTCAAAGGTTTGATGTTGGGTTCACAATTGTAGAACATACTTATTATAATGTGTATATGAAATGCCATGCTACTCAATAATCAATTAAATTATTGAAGTAAGAAATGCACAAAATGTGTTACAATATTATTTAAAAAAAAAAACTCAAAAAACCCACTTCGGAGAAAGCCCATGATTCTAGGTACCATTACCATTTAACAAAGTTTAATTGGACTTTTAGGTTCTATACATGTTTTTTTAACTGCAATCATCTTTTTATATTTTTAACTATATTTTAACCTCACATATCAAATCTCAAAAAGTATTGCAATATTATTTTTCAAAAAAATACTTAAAAAATTCGATCCAAACAGAGTCAATTCCTTTGAAAATTTCAAATGTTATTCATGGAAAAAAAAATTCCAACATTGATAAATTCGCAAATGGTTGTGACACTTGCACTCTTTTTAGCTTGTTGCATGCCACTTTGAATTATTTTTGGGTCAACTAACAAGTGTATATGATAAGTTAAAATGTATAACATAAGTGTACCAAAAGCTTTTTATGATATACAGTTGTCGTTTATTATCATAAATGCCATTAGTATTTATTCTTAGAATAATAAGCAAGTCACCGGTGTACGCGTCTTAAGAAGTAACAAAAAAAAAAAAAAAAAAAAAACAACAGGGAAAAGAAATTTCCCAATGGATGGGGTTGCAAATGACCAGAGAGTTTGGACACGATTGCGCACTAAACTTGGATTGGTATAATTTTAATAGAGTTTGAGCGGCTTGAGTATGTAATTAATTTGAGATATATATTGTAAATGTCAGTGGCCGAGTTTAAGCTTAATCGAATGCTTTGCCTTTCTCTGTATATTTGCCTGCAATTGTATAGTATAGTTGTCGGAACAAAAGGTTAACATAGTAGAATTACGGGAGATTCTTAGGTAGATTAAATCTATGATTTCGTCTGTAAACCTTATAGTGTTAAAGGTATCACGTAAGCATAATTATATATATTAATATAACAGAGTGATGTAAAGATTTATATATAACTTTATTTTAAGTCACATGGTTCATAGATGGGTTGTAGATCAAACCTATGTAAGAATTTTCTTAAAATAATCGTACTCAAATATTTAAATAACGTAGTAGAAGAACTACTCTTTCAAGGGTAGGAAGCAGAAATTATCACGCGAGGGGGAAAAACACAAAATTAAAAAAAAAAGAAAGGGGGAAAAAGAAATAGAAGACGGTGGCAAATTGACGAGCATATCCCTGGTACCCAGACAACTAGAGAAGAGCCAAATAGAGGGTGGAGATTATTCGGTTCTTGAGCATCCAACGATTGACATTAAGGAGGAGGTGCTATATATGTATCGCAAAAACCCTAACCTCCCAATCGCTTGACATATCAAGGCGCCTGAGAAGCTGCTGCTGCTGCTGTTTTCTCCCTTAGGGAATTCGGGTTTTGTCCTTTAGGCTTTTAGGCTTTCAAAATTTGATAAGATGGTAAGTTGCAGTCGTGTATCATACTCGCTTTTTCTTTTTTTTTTTTCACAGTATTATGTCCTTTTTCTAGGAAGGATTCTTTTGATTGTTCTGCAATATTTTGCTTGTTTTTTCAAAAAAATTGAGTGCGTAGGTCCCTTAGATGCTTTATTTTTTAAAAAATTATTGTATTGAATTTAATCGTCATAAGGTTCTTCCAAACGACGTGGATTTGCTAAACCCTCCGGCTGATCTGGAGAAGAAGAAGCACAAGCTCAAGCGTCTGGTGCCCTCCCCCAACTCCTTCTTCATGGTGTGATATCTAATCTCTCTCTTTCTCTTATGTCTCTATTGTTACTCTTTAGAAAATAATTAATTATCCTCCATTATTTGTTGGATGTCGATGAGTTGTTCATGTTTTATTTTTGGTGTTATATTTGTAGGATGTCAAATGTCAGGGTTGCTTTAATATGTAAGTTACAGCACACCTGGTGTAGTACTGTAATTATTTTGTTTCAGTGTCTAGTTTCTTTATTGCATATTTTTGTTATATATTCTATGTCTTTGCATGTGCATATGCAGAACAACTGTATTCAGCCATTCTCAAACAGTGGTGGTCTGCGGTAATTGTCAGACTGTTTTGTGCCAACCCACTGGTGGCCGTGCCAGACTCACTGAGGGCTGTTCTTTCAGGAGAAAGGGCGATTGATTCCTTTTTCCTATTGTTTAAGGGAGAAAAAAAACAAAATGGTTTCTATTAGAAATGTTTTCGTACTGGTTATTTTAGTTATTACAAATGTGAGGCCGAGATTTTGTTATTTTGGCTTGTGGTTTTGTTTAACAAGTAGTTGTTGAGAACTAAGTTTTGGATCTATAATGACTTTGGATGCTATGCTTTCATTTCAAGTGATAATACGTTTACTTGTTGATTCTATGCCTTTTAGTGATCCTAAGTTTTATGCAATGACGTTTTTTGCTTTTCCTCGCTTTTACTTGGCCAATTGAGCTAGTATGAAAACCAACCCAACTTGGTTGGGATGGTCACCACATAAAAGGCTATGTGGAGTGGGAGGTTAAGAGTTCAAGTTTTGCCTTTCATAAAAAATTCAAATAGGTGTATAATACATCCGTTTGTTTCGATGATGATTCAGTCCCATCGGTTCTCTTTGGGTTTAGTTGGGTCCTCCCTTATAGTGTAGGTTAGAAGTAGGATAGTACATTGTTGATTATTGACAAAAAAAAATGAGCTAGTATGATGCAGTCGTATGATCTGAGCTTATTAGTAATCTCTTGCTTTCACGGGATAGCATGCGCGGTTGTTGATGCTACACTCAGTGTCATTTTCATATCATTCTTGCTAGGGAGTGAGAGAACATAGTTGTTGTATGTGTACATGGAACTTCACTGTTGTGCTAGCATTCTGTGGTGGCATTAGAAACTTGAAGGGCAAAATAATGTCATTGCTACCGGGAAACTAGTACACAACTAGTACGTACATTAAAAAAAAAAAAAAATTCTGGGGATTTGCATTACGATTTCTGTTTAGTAATTTCAGATGATATTGTACATTTAACGTCAAGATATTTGAGTGGCTATGGACGTGTTTTGCTAACATATATATTTTTTTTCGTTTACCTGTTTCTGGTAAAAAGCTTTGTTGCAGATTTATTTATTTATTTTTATGGTTTCGGGCAAATTGCATCAATTGTCTGAGTCTAAAAGTTCCCAGTTGAACTTTTTGGAAGGGAAAAAGTTCCGGTAATGGAAAATGTGCTAAAAAAATTGGTGTTAGAATCTATTGTTTTTTACTTGATATTGCGACGGATGATTGGCAACTTTCCCCTGTTTCTGTGTCAAATTTGAATGATTTCTAACCTCCTCTTATTTTTTTGGGCTGGGGTCGTGGTTAGACACGAGCTTTTGGATTTACGCTATACTAAACTTTTACTTTCTGGAATGGTATAGGATATAGCGAATAAAGGCTTGTAAAAGCTATCACAATGCTTTTGATATTCCTTTTGCATCATAAATCTTTGCATTGGTTTTTGATTTGTGACCTTGTAAAATCTTGGGAACACTGTCCTCGGCTACATAATTTATGGAATTTTTAGAATTTAGATGGGAAACAAATTGTTCTAGAAGAGTACTCTAGGTTCTGAAAGAGCCTTTTTTTTTTTTGAAAAACAGAGCGAGTGCCTGTTAGGCCTCACTATATGAAAGTATGTCAGCTCCTGGCCCCTGTTAGGGAAGCATATCGTAGTGTACTTGATTGATTAGCCTCTCTCTCTATATTTATATGTACACACACTTAATGTGTTAATACCAACCGTTGTGATGGGCTTCTGTGTAGACAGGAGATATTGCTTATTAGTCAAGCAATTATGAGGATGTGTTACTTTTGTAACAGAATTTAGCGAGATACTGATTAGTAAAATTCCAGATGGGTGGAGAATGAAAATGCAGAAAAGAAACGGTCTACTAGATAAATGAAAGGAACTTTTGTGCGTGTGTCGAGAGAGAGAGAGAGAGAGAGAGAGAGATATGCGTGTATGCCAATCGAGAGCCAATCGTTGATTGCAGAGGCAGACGTGCGCGGGCCCGGGTTTTTGTGGTTTTTGATTTTTGGTGGGGGGGGGGGGGGGGGGGGGTGAAGGAGAAGAGGATCAACTTAAATTATGTACTACGAACTACTACATGCTTCCTTACTAATAGAATATATGATCAAATCATGTTTCCTCCATGTAACTGCCCGCATCAGGCATTTCGGATTCATGCAAAAAGTAATCCATAATTGTGTAATATAAAATTACGTCATATTATTACGAAGATGAAATTAAATAATTTTTAATTTTATATTAATACGACGTAATTTTATATTAAACACTGTTAGACATTATTAAAAAAAAAAAAAAAGGACTGCTTCGGGAGTTCAAATGAGCCAAATGGGTCGTAGGATTTTGAATTACATCACGCCCAGCCACCCGAGTTTCGGCTCACGTCATCAATTTTTCTTTACTTGTCGTCACGCCCAGCTACCCGAGTTTCAGGTTCACGTCATTAATTAAGGGATAACTGGGACTTGTTCAGTAGTGCTGCTACCAGACGAAACCAAAAACTAAGTTGCCATACAAGGAAGAATAAATTTCAAAAAAATGCTGTGCTGACTAAGAATTATTAGAACAATAAATTTTCATAAATAAGTGATAAATTTTTGAAACTACAAATTATTTCTCTATGAAAAATTACATGTTTCTTTTATTATTACAATTGCCAAGAAACATCACAGCATTGTTCATAAATTTTATTGATGTGATGGGGGTTACATCCTAAACATTTATCTCTGTCAAAGTTGATCCGTAACAAGTTTTTTCCAAACTAAGTCATAAATTACCGTGAAGATTATGCAGTGGTATTTTGAACGTCAGGAGACCGGCAAAGGTTCATTTTTATGTGACCGGTAAAATTAATCGTTTATTTTGGACAGGCCATCTCGGTCAAATTATCATCGACTAACACTGTTTAGTTTCCGCTTCTTAATTTTGTTGGCTAGCTTTTTTGCTACCTGTAACCGTTATAGGACATGTAAAGAAATACACAATCAAAATTGGGGAGAGACTGGTGAAAAAGCCACAAATAATTCAACCTTCACAGCAACTCTGCCTTCTCCATAAGTCATCAATAACTACCCACAACCAGTGTTCACCTTTTCTAACCAAAACACATTACGAGATAAATCAGCTTCTGATCACACGATGAACTGACAGTACTTTCACAGATCAGATGAATAGAGTGATAAAAATGCAATGGAATAAAATAGGAACAAGGACACTGAGATCACATGCAAAAATACTTAAACTAGAGGACCGTATTTTCCAGAATCAGACTTGAAAACGAGCATGAGCATCGCCTGGGGTTGTGGCGGCATGATACAATAACTTACCGCTCATGCAATACCCCGTTTCACCATTGCAACATTACTTTAAAATGGAAAAGGGATGGTAAGCAGAAAAAAGCAAAAGAATATTTACATCAAGGATATTCAACTGAACATCACGAGTCAGGTTGCTCAAATTTCAGGGGTGCAGATGATGACGCACAGTTCCCATTCTGAAGGTACAAACTGTTCGCAACTAGAGAGTCACTAACCAAGCCAACATCAACGTCATCAAAATTCAATGCACCTCTAAGCTTCCGAGTACTGAAAATTGCAGGGAGACGAAGTCAGTGTATTACCAAATAACTTCATGCTTCCGAAAATTGTTAGTTATCAGCTATGCATACCCATTCAAGCGATTATTGATGGCTGTCAAGTCTTTTGAGGGGCTCTGATAAGCATGCGTACTTTCTCCAACACAAGCATAATAGCTTTTGGAGCTATGTGAGATCAAAGCATCCATCTGTAAGCATGATCCAAATCTACATTAAAACACTTGAACAAAACAACTAATCATCGAAGAGAAAATGCATTTTAAGTGTTCTACAAGTTAACTAAGTTGTCGTAACTTACAATCTTGCAATTCAATTAGCAATCCCTAATATACACCTGAATTTATCATATAAATGAACAATCACTGATAAACTTGAGAGCATCAAATAGAATGAACTCATGAAATTACCGATGTCTCTTTTTTCTTCCATATAAGCCACAGTAAGCCATTCCAAGGGTGAACTGTATAAACTAAAAATTCCTATTTCTGGTGGTTTGAGCCTTCTTAAATCCATTTTTATTTCACATTATGTAAAACCGAAATAAAAGTCAATATTGAAAAATGTAATTCATATAGCACCATCTGACAATAAGATCCTTAGAACATATTACAGGCTTTTAAATTGAAATTGGTACAAGTAAAGAAGCAAGATACTGCCAGCTGCTATCTACAATAAGCCAAGTGATCAATGATGTTACTATTAGTAATCAACACAAAAATGATAATATCTCACACATCTTTCTCATGATTAGATTATATTAACAGAACAAAAGACAAAAGGAATGAAGAATTTAAGATTAAAATCACCCAAAAAGAACACTCCCAGAAGGCAAAACTACTACCTTTGATGATCGCAGGGGAGAGACATACACATTGTGTGCAGCAGAGACTTTCTTTGGAGACATGTCAGGGAGACTTGGAAATGGGGATGTCCTTGGAGATGTGGGACATTGACCTAATAAAAAGGGGAGACACATCAAAATCATGTCAGGCTATAGATTGCTAGCCCAGAAGAGCATGGAAGAGATATCTTTTTGCTTAATATAAAAGGGGCAAATCTCATGACAGAAAAGCGAGTCACAATGACTTACCCTCATTGTTATTGCTACCCTCTGCAACCTGATTGTCTTTCTGAGCTGTTCCTACTGGGGAAAGCTCAACTAAAAGGGGCTTAACAGCAGGAACGAATATTTCATTGTAAAATGTGATGATGTCAACATGATCTTGCCCAGTTTTCTGTTTTGAAAAACATTAAATGGCTAAGTATTTGCACCACAACTCAGGTCAAAAGAGTAAAACTGTACCATACCCCACTGCGGCGTGCTGATGTCCAGTCAATGAAAACACTGCGAAAGACTTGTGGTTTGCATTGTGGCTGTTTTCTGTAGTTGTAAATGATTTCCTTAAAGGTCAGGTTCAGTTGCGAAATCTGCAGGTAAAAGCTTAAAATATTAGATACAACAAGAATGTTAAAAGCATCATCCTTCATTCTCAGTAATAACCCAGCAGTACCTTGGCAACTCCATAAAAACAACAGAGGATAATTTGATCAATGTGGCGGTTGAAGAAAAGGGTAGTCCGCTGACTAAGAATTTTCTGAAAAAAACAGTAAACAGTCTCTCTCATATGCTGAGACAGCTGCAGCCGCTCAACCATACCATTAATCCTGACAGCTGCTAACTTCACAATCTGGGAAGACAGTAATTTCACTTTACTTAGCTAAGAGACAATTAACTTAATCAGGTATTAGTCTCAAGCTCCATAAGCATGTGAAAACTAGTCTATGAAGAAGGAAGTGATCAGAAGCGAGCAATTCCACTTTTAAACTGTATTCTAGATTTTCCTGATAAAGAGACACTATGTAAATGATGCTGTAACATTCACATTTGATCCTAAGGAGTATTACACAATCATTAGCTATCCACACCCACAGAAAAGCATGTATGACCCTTCATAAGAGGGTGGTCAAAAGAAAAACCCCATTTAATTTACTGGTCCTCTTCCTCTTCCCTAAAAAAAACCAAAGTATATAGTCTGGCAAAAATAGAACAAGCAACTAAAATGGATATAAAAGGAGAAATGCAGGTTTCTCAAGTCCTCTGCAAGCACATTGCACATGACCTTTGAGTTCTCTAGCCTTCCCATATTAGTTAAAGGAAAAACAACCATTAACATAATTCTTTAACTGAATAATACCTTGCCAAAAAATACAGTAATTGCAGTTTCTGCACAAGTTTCCCCTCCACCACCAGGATTTGGCCTTGTGGGACTGCAAAATTTTAATTTAGGCAAAATTTACCAAGTAGACAAACTATCAAATAAAAATGATCTCCAACTTGTGGGGTTTTGAAAACTACACCTGGCAAATGCAGACTGTAAAGCAGGCGGTGGAAGCTTTGACTTCAGGTTGTTAAGTGCCATGAGGCGATCTTTCACTGGTGACGTGAAGGAATTCCGCTCTACCAACACACTACGATACTCAATGCATGCTCTTTTGGGTGACCGAATATCTCCATTCTGAACTGCAACTGTTGTAGTGTATGTCATCCAAGGAAAGGAAATAATATTAGCAGCTGGAATTCAAACAGCAACAAGTCATTTTGTTTTTCAAATAAAGGAAAGCTTGAAGACCAAAACTCCTCTCCATAAGTTTTCCACCTCTATAAACTAAGTTCTCAAAATTCGTAAACCGACAAATAGGTCCAATGAAAACTTTGTGGAATAAGCTGCACTGATGAATATAAATCTTCCAGGAAAGGTTGAGGCAGTTGATTACCAGGGGCATTTTCATGCTTCTGCAATGATGACACAGAGGACATGTTAATGTGCATAGCAATTGCATCCAAAGAGGGCATTGGCTCAGCCAACAATCCAAGATGGTTTATTTCTGCAGAAAGTGCTGGCTTTGCAACTGTCAGAGAATTGTACATTGAAGAGCCCTTCTCCCACACCATACTCTCCAAAAGTCGTTCTTCCAAGGAATTCAAATGCCGCCTCAACTCCCTAGGAAGGCTTTCCTCGTGTCTAATGAAACTCTCTATTACCTTGCTTAGATCAAAAGCTGTAATACCAGTTCTTTCCAACACTGCTGGAAACAACATTGTAACTGTCTTGTGCGTGGCAAGAACAAGTTCAGCTGAACAAGCGAGCATACATCTATGAAACCTCTCATTGGTTAGTAAAGAGGATAAATTGTTAGCATGCAAAATCTGGGACTCTGCCACACACATGGCAAGCAGAACCTTATAATACAACTTTAGTGCCTCAACTCTACGTTGTTCTGCCCATATGTTATCCATCAAGCTTGTGGTTTGAAGGCCTCCAGCTGCAGAATAGTCTCCAGAGCCGCAACTTGGAAATGTAGCCTCCAGTATTATCTGAGACCTCCTTACCACATCAGCAGTTACATTTCTATCACATGATGAAAGGAACCTTTCCAAGTCCACCGAGGGTTTAGATGGAAGTGGAGCAATGACAGTTCGAAGCCACTTTGCAGTTGTCATCGCTGTGCTTACAGGAGTAGAAGCCATTCTTGGGTTGCCACCACCAGGAACAGCATTCTGATAAGATGGAGCGGGATAGCAATGAGGTGAGAATGGGCTTGTGATTGTTTTTGCCGGTGATGCAATCAAATCAATCTTTCTCTACGAATTAAAGAAACCAACTGTTAAAAGGAGGAGGAACAAAAGAAGAGAACTATGAATTATTTTTAAACCAAATGAGATTTTCTTAATTAGGGGACACACCTTGGCACCATTAATATTGATAGCACCACCAGACAAGCTCCCAGATCCGAGCAAACTATCCTCCTCATTAATAAAGATTCTTTCATCTAATTCACCTTTATTTCGAATTGCATCATTATAATATTTTTCCAGTATTGCCATACTGGAAGGTAAAGATGATTCATCCATTAGATCTTCAAAATAGACCAATCCATCTGTCTCGGATGTAATAAGGAATTTAGAAGAATGAATACACCACAAAAAATTCTCTATCAGGAGAGAAGTGATCAGACATTGGACGGTTCTAAAGTTCACCTGCGTCAATGTTATCCAGGTTATCTATTCTGCATTCTGATGCCAAGTGACACTTCTTCTTCAGTACATCTGTAATAAGTTGGTTGGATTTTTCCAGCATTTTCTTTAACTCATCTTCCGAGGTATCATATGATTTGCTAAGGGATGCAACTAGGTCTACTTTATCGCCTTTCTTAACTGCAAAGATATTAACACGTTGAGGAAGTCATATATTAGATTTTCTTGAGACAGACAAAACTAAAGGGCATAAGAGATAAGCTTTTTTTATTATTTCTTACGCCAAGGACATCAAGAGATGATTACCAAATCTTGAAGAGTCATTGATGTTCAAGTTCCTGTGGCATACAGGAACGTGTATAATCAAAATAGCCTGTCACATACATTTATGAACCGTTAGCAAAATGAAACTCAACATGTCAAAATCATGGGCACACATGTTAACACAATAATCAGACGTGACAGAAACTAAATGCCAAACATGGAAAGCTGTCCTTAGATTCTCTTTGTTAATTGCTTCCCCCCCCCCCCCCCCCCCCCCCGGGGTATACCCGTATACTCAAATCCAGGATTTTCCTATAGGAAGTTATGGACCAATGAAACAAGATTACAATTTAAAAGAACTGAAGTCTGATGAAACTGAACTGACCAAAACTGAAAGTAGACCATTAGTGCTGGTCACCAAGTCCTTAAATCGACCAAATACACGAACACGAAGCACCAAGAATAACAACCATCCAAAGCGATGATAGTCCGACATGCACCCGGCATCATCAGCAACAGCGGACAGCTTGTCAGTGGCATTACTTGCCAAAAAGATTTCTCCATAGGCGCGCTTATAGAAGCTTTCACAGCAGAAATTGTTAGAGATACAGTTATAAAATAAGGAATCATCATTCATACTATTCTAATGGAAGTAACTTAGTTTCTTAATGCACAAGGAATTCATCAGATAACTAATTGGTCCAGATCTTCATTTTTTTATTTTAAAGTTTCTGTATGCACAAGGAATTCATCAGATAACTAATTTGTCCAGAATTTTTTTTTTTTTTGACAAGTTAATTTATCCATTTCATAACCTCCAGATTTTATGTCTCAAGCCCAGCAAAAACACCAACAGGTGTTTCTCCATCCTATAATCCCTTAAAGTATGAGAACTGAAAAGTAGCTTGGAAAATGAGAGAGAACTTCAAATTCTGTAATTGGAGGCAATTAACCAGCTATGAGGATAAGGACTGAAAATACGTTTGAAAATAATTTTAAGGAAAAATATCACATATTTCAATCTGATAAACAAACAGTATAGCTTAGTTTGAATATAGTTGAAGGTCTTACTATCGCAAGCATATTATGCTGTAATAACTTATGCACCCTTTTGAGTTGAAACGACACAAAATTTAGTGAAAACCAAATAAAACATGAAGAGAAAAGTGCAATAAACAGTATTTCAGCATGATTTTAACCACATTTGAGAACTTAACAGCATTGAGCTTTTAAAAGTGTGGATCACTAAAATTCAGTGCCAACTCAAAGCTAACAAGAAGGCTGATAATTACAAGTTAAGTATCTAGACCAATATCCTATTAGCTTATGTATGAAGGAAATTACAACTGCCAGGAGTCCATTTTACAAATGTAAATTCAATTAAGCTTCATTATAAGAACTAATACAATGACAATAACAACAAAAGAATTCAGGTAGCCAACCATCATACAACAGATTCAATCAGTTAGAGTAGTGCCTGTCAAATTAGAAGCTGTTGTTTTGAGCATTACGAGTCCAACAGATCCAATACGGCACAGCCGGCCATACCTAAACAGACCTCTTAGTTGCAACGACACTCAATAGCTGCTCAATCACATCCTAGACCAACCCTTGGTAAAATGATATTTAGCAAAAAAATAGGTAAAGAGATTGTAAATATCAGGGTGATTATTCAGAATGACAATAATCAATAACTATTATGAGCAGACTCATGATGACAGCAACAAAAAGAAAGAACTTTTTTCTCATCAGAACATTTACTTTATAGATATGAGAAAGAAATTAGAGCACAGAACTCACTTGCTCAACAGGCTCAAGTGTACAAAATTTGTCTGCAATTGCTTTGCCTATTGGAATGGAGAAAACAAGACGACAAAAGAATTAAGCAATAGTGTACAAATAGAAGATCAAAAATAAAGTGACCAAGAAAAAACACGAACATAAAACCCTAAAAATTCTTGCAGGGAATAACATAATCACAAAATGAATGACAATATGAAGTACCTCAAGTCTCTTCTCCCAATCAAGACCATAAAGATTACTTAAAATAGGCCCAACTTTGAGAATAAAGTGAGGGAGTTCTTTGAAAAAATCAGCTACGCTGTAAATCGGAAGGGGGGAGGATTTATTAATGACTGGCATGGAAGTGTCTGATGAGATCTATATCTTCTTGGAACATGTAGAAACAAATAAAAATTGGGCAAGAAAAGCATACTTGAGCTTTGCCAGTCTTAAAATCTGGCAAAAAGTAAATCCGTTTTCATCAGCAGGCCGCCCTTGATTGGAAGTATCTGCTTCTGTGACGCCCAACTTCTTGATAGAGAAAAGAACAAATGCAAACCAATAACGTTCTGCTTCATCGGGCTGTTATGAGATGAGAACGGGAAATGAAGAAATAAGATGGCAATAATATCAACAGATCCACCTAAAGAGATTGCAAACAAATATTCAAATAATAATAATAATAATAATAATAATAATAATAATAATAATAATAATAATCATCATCATCATCATCATCAGGGGGCGGAGAGGCTTAATAGTGCAGTGCGCATATACCGTTCCGGTTCCAACAGCAGAAACACTGGCAGCCAAAAGATGCTTGCTTTCATTAAACAATTTTAATGCTTGCGTCAAAGTGCTATTATCCACTGATAATGATGCATTCTGCTGATAAGAGAAAACCAACCAAAGGTAACAACAAAATTAAACCAGAAACAGAAAGCCCTAGAAACTGAAGATGACCAAATTTTGAATACAAAAAATAAAATTGGAAAAAGAAAACTTTGTTGGAAAAAAGGAAAAAGAGACCTTGCAAAAATCAGAGAACCGAACGTCAATGGAGGTGGGAGAGGGAACAGCTCCAGCTCCAATTTGAGAATGAGAATGCAGGGAATCCACCGCCAGCTTGGGAGGAGTTGAAGGTTTCTTGATTCCGTCGTTCTCCTCCATTGGATATGGGATTATTAGAACACAAGTGGTAGGAACTGAGTCTCCGATCTGATAAAAGATCTTAAAATTAAGGGCCAGAAACCCTAGGAAACACTTTTCCCCTTCCCCTTTTTTTTTGTGTGTTGGGTGATGTCGGTGTTTGTCATGTGGGTGGGGGGGGGCGGGGGGGGAGGGCCGTGTTGGACCGGGGGGCGTTGGTTTGTTTGTAGGCGGTCTGGGTCTTTGTTTTGTTAGGGTCACTTATATTATGGTTTGGCTGTCGCGCGGGAAAAATAACTACTGCTCTATAACAATATCCTCATCTCAATCTTGTTTTTGCTATGTCATATGCCCCCATGCCATGCCATTATTGAGATTATACATCATCCATATCATACATAACTGGACAGCTCCGCGCGGTCAGTCTCTGCCCTCTCAATGCTTTGCCCGAGGGAGATCTGTAAATCTGGTCCAATATGAAAGTCTTTTTTACCTTAAAAATTTTCTAAATGAATCGAATTTTTGGATAAAATTGTGAATTCTGTGATCCACAATTAACCACATAACCTGAGGCTTATATTGTAGCCCAATATGGCTCATATCGTAACCCACCACTTTGATAAAGTGACTGATTGTGGAGTAAAGGGTTTACGGCTAGGGTTGTAAATTCGATTGACCTAAGTGTCTCTCCTATTTTGCATTATCCGCCAATCCCAACCTTCTTGTCTCTTCTCGTCAACGCTGCTTTGCCCTCTCTGTCAAAACTAACCAAATGCTGCTAGTGTTTCTTTCAACTCCAATTACAAACTCCCGCCGCCCCCCTTCTTCTTCTTCTTTCTTTTTCCTTTTTCTGATAAAATGAGCGTCTGACTCAACTGTTTTGTTGGATATTTCTAAACTTACAACCAATCTCTGCCTTAAAATATTATGGGGTGACCATTTCCAATTTACTGCAAAAAAATTTAACGTGGCTGGAAAATAAGTTATTGCACCACCATGGTTCATTTTTCACGCTCAAAAAAAAAAAAAAAAAACTGGTTCATTTTTCACCCAAATAAATGTGAGGTTTTTCTTTCAATATGATATGGAAGTCTTGGTGGTAAGCAATTTGTTAAACGAATTAATTCCTGACCACGAATCCAATATTCGAGATAAAAAAGAGAATACTTTCAAAACTTTCAGTTTTATAGAATTATCATGAATAATAATGATAGACTGCTAAAACTGAGGCTACAAAACTCTTTTATAAACCTTAAAGTAACCTAAATTTATACTAAATAACCTACCTAAAGAGTTACCGTTGAAAAGCGACACTAAAAATAAAAATTAGATATTTACTAAAATTCTACAAATCAGCTACGAGCTCCAACGAAGGGAGTCGTAGGTGCAGTTGTCCTCTTTACTTACGGCTGAGTGTACGATGCACCAGCCGCAGGCAATTGGATCCAACCGTGGGCGTGGCTGCATGCCACCCACCTGCGGCTACTCTTTCGTTTTGTAGCCGTGGGTGTATCCTTGAGAACCCGGCCTCGACTCGATCTGTGGCTTTTCTTCCTTCTTTTCCAGTTCTATCTTGGTCCAAAATTTACATATAAGATGATCCGCATCATAATTCTTCAATAAAATTAACTAGCACTTCTATTGAATTAGTATTTTAATTTTACCTTCTTGGTGGAAAATGCCAATATTCATGCCAAACTAGTGCACGTTCATTTATTATAAGCAAATACAACTATTGGCCTTCAGTCTACTATGCTACACACCTGCAGAACAAAAACAACTCAATTTATGCTTTTCGATTTCCAGAAATAAAGAAAGAAATACATACGGTTCTGTACAATTATTTGCACATCATCGTTTGGCTGAAATATCACTTATTACTTTTTAATTGTGTGGTTGACATGAAATTATTTGGGCGTTTTCTGCTGACTCTTCTTAGGCAGTAAAACAGATTGCATGCGTCTAGATGCAACCAACAAAGGGTATTGGCCCAATGTTAATACTCTGCTCGAGTCGGTGATGAGAGCATATGCTGGAGGGTGAACGAATCAGGAGGGGAAGCAGGCGCGCATAACTGTTGAATTTATAATGGTAATATTGATTGATTAAAAAAATTACAAAGAGTGTATATTTACTGTGAGGAGGCCTATATTGTCTTTTTATACGGATCTACCTCTCTTTTATAATTCTCTTATCTGTCGCTTATATATTGTCTCACGCCCTAATCATCATATGTCTCTGCTCATTCTTTTCTCCCCTCTCTCTCTCTCTCTCTCTCTCTCTCTCTCTCTCTCTCTCTCTCTCTCTCTCTCTCTCTCTCCTTGTGTTTTTTAGTTCTTTGGTTATTTTTTTAACTATTTATTTTTCTAATGGTTTGTTATGCAGATGATCCATGAACGGCAAATTAACTTATAAAATGGTGATCAGTACACTTGACTGCAATCAATCAACATGTCATCTGCATTGAGTTCAACGAGTCATGAGTTTCACTTTTATCCAATTTAATAAAATATCAAATCGTGTAATAGATTACCTGTTACTTATCTCCACTGAACGAACAATGTATACCTGAGAAAGGACAATAACCGCTTTAGCTGTTAAACGAGACAAACAGAAATACTCCTAAATGTCCATCTACGAGAATTAAGAATGGATGTGTCGTTGCTAATCGAATCATATTGGCATTAATATGTGAATTTCTAGACCATGGTCGTCTTGATCTGAGTTTGATGCGGAATTTTCCTCTCTTTTTGTCTTCTAGCTCTCTTGCGTCTTTCCAAAACCATATAACTTCATCATTCGTCTCTCTCTTCTCCAAAACTTTAATAGAATCTCCTATCCACGACCCCGAAAGATCAATATATATACTTTATGATTGCAAACATGTCGTCCAGGAATTCGAAGAAGAAGAAGATGAGCAGTTTCCTAATACTGTAATTGTACAATCATCAAATAAGAGTCTCAATCCTTCAGACAACGGCGCTGATCTTTCCAATTATAACTCTACAACCAAATTAAAAAAGAAAAGAAATCTTTCTGGGAATCCACTCAATGCAACAATATTTATAAATCTACTTGGTCATTTAATTTTTTTTGCTTATTTCTTTTTTGCCCAAAAGATGAACTAGCCTAAATTAATTAGTTAAGCAGAAGCAAGAGTAGAGACTAATCATGATTGCATCTTCCTTTCTTTTCCATCTCTCAGCTAATATTCTCCCTAACGTTCATGATCTTTTTCGTTTCTAGATCCTGATGCAGAGGTTGTGGCCTTGTCACCAAGGCTTCCTATGGCAACCAACAGGTACATTTGTGAAGTGTGCCATAAAGGATTCCCGAGAGATTAGAATATGCAGCTGTATAGGAGCGGTCACATTCGACCTTGGAAGCTTAAGCAAAAACCCATAACACAAACCAAGAAAAAGGTGTATGTATTCCAGGAGCCAAGCTGCGTTCATCGTGACCCAAGTCGGGCTCTCTAGGCGACTTCACTAGCATGAAGAAGCATTTCTGTAGGAAGCATGGAGAGAAGAAATAGAAATATGACAAGTGCTCTAAGCATTACGCTGTGTAGTCTGACTGGAAGGCCCATACCAAGATTTGTGGGACTCGCGAATACCGCTGTGATTACGGAACCATCTTCTCAAGGTGAAATACTCGTCAAACTTATCATCATCATGTATTCCCTTTCATTGTTTACCGAATCCATTTCTTTTGCAGCAAGGATAGTTTCGTGACTCACAGAGCTTTTTGTGATGCTTTAATCGAAGAGAACAACAAAATTAACCAGACCCTTGCTGCAAGCCCTGGAGGAATGTTACACAACCAAGCTCAAGAGTTATTTCCTTCTCCAATGCCAATCCCGAGTCAAATAACACCATGATGAATGTGTCCATTTCTCAAGCTAACATGGATAATGCAGTAAGCCATTATCCATAAATGCATATGGGCTCCTGGTGTCAGGTAATGTGGATTCTATTTTCAGCCTAGCTGGGACAAACCCGAGCAAGTATTGCGTGTATCACGCGCATCATATGGTATGCCACGTGGTGTGTTAGAATCAATCATATATTACTAAATAATACCATATGTGACCCACCATCACCACGTGATGATAAATTATTAGTTTTAGTGCATAAGCATGTGATGTATTTTATATGTTTTCAACGAACCCCCGTGCAAGCTTCAGCTCCTTAGGATTTGGACCCAACAACGACTCTCCTTTGACGATTGGATCCGCTCATAGCTCCGCGATAGCCTTGTTACAAAAAGCTGCATAAATGGGAACAAAAATTCGTGAAAATTCAATTGCTCCAACCCTCTTAAGAGGATTTACAGGGTATTCTATGAGCAGCGTGAATTCTTCTAAATCAATTCGGGAGGGCTTTAGTATAGTAGGTGAATCAACTTACGGTGGGCTTGCCAATCACAATGCTTTATACATGGGAAATTTATAAGCATACGACAAGTCTATGGAGGCCGGAAATCAAAGTATTACCAACCAGGTCTATATGACCCTTATTAACAAAAATAAAAAATAAAAAAAATTTGTTGGTAGTACATAGATCGAAAGCTACTAACAAGAAAGATATCCTTTTTGTGGCACTCTTCCTTGGATGTCTCATTGCGCTAAACACGCCTTGCAGTTAGAAATTATGAGCCAAATTGTGGTAAGATGGTCCGTTATGGCTTAAGCAATTCAGATACGGTCTTTCATTGATTTCAATAACTGGAAATTTTCTCGAGCTTCAGCCAGAAAGATTCAACAGATTGAAAGAGAGAGAGAGAGAGAGAGTTTGATAAACTTTTCTCATTAATTGTTCAACCTCTTTGATTTTGATCAAGAAGATGATGGAATTTCAGTTTAAATAGATAGGAGCAGGCGAAGCATCATCAGAGCACCTACATAAACACAAATTTAAAAGGATGCAAAATACATCTGTTTAGCTTCGGTATCATCGCTAGGGCATTGCTTCTTCGTATTCAAATATCCTCTTTTTGCTCCTCTCGAAGTAAGCATATGATAGGAGCCACAAAATTGCCAAAACCTTCGAAGGTAGAAAGAGAGAAAGAGAGAAAGAGAGAGGGCAAGGCAGCGTATTATATAACCAGTTCATGAAATAGTGATCACAATTTATTAGTATTTGGGTAACCCTACATTATTGTGACTCGGCGTTCTTACTTGGTCTCTATACAAACAGCAATCACATAACTATCGCCAAAATGGATTGTCTAACGTCAATTCCAAAAAACAGGGTGAGATTGGAACCTTATTTATGCGGATTAATAAAAATAGTCAATTACTTCATAAAACAAAAAATGACACCCACTGCCAAGAACACACCATGGCTCATCACTTGAGCAGAAAGGGAAATTATGTACCAATTGGTCCTGCTCTCCATATTTGGGATGTTCAACCTAGTTACTTAGGCAGGAATTTAGTTTCAGAAGTATAAAAGCACCTCTATATAGCAATTTTTGAAGTTCAAAAGCAACTCTATATAGCAGATTTGGTTTGATGCAAGTAGAACCATAATAGGCTAATGAATCTTCCGATTCTGTATGATATTAAGAGATGTCCTTTAACTTTTAGCGTAAGCACAAACAGCATTACTCTTCCCCAATTCTTCACACGATGTTCAATGCCAAACTCTGCAGCCAACATGCAACGTGTAGGGTGTACATCCTAACTACCTTTGTGATCCTAGTTGCTGTAGCCTTGGCTGGGCGTCACATATCTCAAACCGACCAACAATTCCAATCTGGCTATGCTTATCTTCAAATTCTTCTTTGTCAACAGCTTGTCTTTTGTCCATTTTAAGTCGAAACAGAAAAAATTTAAAAAAAAAAGGAAAAAATGGACTGAGCAGATTGCATAAATAACCACCATCTTCTCGATGTTATCTGACAAGGGACAAGCACATGATTGATCTCCTAAAAAGTAAATCTTTTTTTTTTTTTTGGCAAAACGTAGAAATATATGTCTTGTAGCCCAAAGAATAAGCATATTGAACTCCTAAAAGATAGTGCATTTTTTTCTTTATGACATAGAAATATATGTTTTGTAGCTTAAAGAATATGGAGTTGTAATAGTTTTTATTAGGTATTGTAGTAGTTTTTATTAGGTATATCTTGTGTCTTTTATCTTACATAGACCTAAAATTAGTTTTCTCGGTAGTGTTTCTCATAAAATAGTATTTAGTGAAATCTTTGGAAAAAGCACCACCAGAAGAGCCAGTTGGCCTTTAATTTGTTTGGATTTTTATTAATTTGTTTTGTTTTATAGTCTTTTATGATGTTTTGTCCAATACGCCATTTAGGTCGTTGGCCTTGAGTATATTTTGGATTCGATTGTACTTTGGATTTTTATAATAGATTCGTGGAAATCTAGTTTGTATTTCTCGTTTGATTAGTTTAATATGCACTTTTGCCCGTGAATGTAAGTTATTTAATAGAGCCACATTATTCTTGTGTTGGTTTGTCTATCATCTTTTATATTTATCTTCTCGTAGTCATGTGTAGCTATAAAAAATTTTGGCAATTTTCTGGTCCCTCCTTTAATAAGATTTGGCATTAAATCTTCAAGCTACTCTTTGTTGGCAATTATGCTTACAATGAAGTTGGCGTTGAGAAGCTTGTCGCATTGGATTATGGTCGATGATTGCAGAGATTGTGATAACAGATTTATTGACCTACTTTCAGTTTGACAAGTTCAAGTATATGTTCAACTTGTCTAGTATTTTTAGATATTGATTTGGGCTCGTATGGGCTTTTGTAGAGAATGCGGACAAACTGTGAATATTTGTTAATTGTGAAAATTTGTTATGTGGTACAAGTAAAGGTGAGATTTGTTGGTTTGTCTTGAATTTCTTATCCCACCTCGGATGAGAGAATAATTTTTCTCTCCTTAGTGTCCTTTTAGAAGGGTCTTTAGTCAACGTTTTGGAAGAGTACTAGTTAAAAGAGCTATTTACGCCTTTTACGTCGTTTTGGCTTTAGTTCGTTTGGCTTAGTGTCCTTTTAGTTTTAGAAGGGTCTTTAGTCAGTGTTTGGGAAGAGTACTAGTTCAAAGAGCTATTTACGCCTTTTACGTCGTTTTGGCTTTAGTTCGTTTGGGTTTAACTGTTTTGTTTTCTACAAGGGTTTTAGGGTGCCTAATTAAGGAGTCTATTTGAGGTCATTAGGGCCTTTGGTGTGTGTGTAAATCTCACACTGCTGCAATGAGAGTGGGAAATGGGTGTTGATGAATTTCGAACCCCCAACTTCTGGAGTGGAGTTATAGATCTCTAATCGTTCTACCCCTATTCGTTCCCTTGGTATATTTTGGACTAGCTTATATTTTGAGTTTTTTTGGCTATTCGTAGAGTGTTTTTCAATTTTGTATCCCTGTATGGTTACTAGATTTCTACAGTTAATCGAATCACGTCAAATTATTTTTGTTGCTTTGTTTATCACTCTTTGTGTTTATATTCTCATCATCATATTTAGCTATCAGGAGTTTTGACAATTTCTTGAGGCTATGTTTCTAACAATCATTATAAAAAGTTTGATCTTTTTGTGCAAACTAAACGCTTTGGCTTTTTTTTTTTTTTGGCTTTAAGTATGGAGAAACAAATAGTTGAGTATCTTAATTTATCTTACTATTTACAAAGAGAACTTTAGTATATGGCCACCCCCGCTTCCAAGTCTCTGGGAACAGACAGTTGATATCTTAATTTATCTCAATGTGCGGTGTCTCCCTCCTTATAACTTTTCTTATCTTTAAATTTTATTAAAAAAAAGTTAAATTATATTTAGTGATCACCATATAACCACCCATCTACTCATTATTATTTTCATGATGTTCTTTATAAATTTATACTTGAAAAACAAATTTCCATAAGAAATAATTTTTACAAACAATTTTTTATTTTTATTAATTGTACACGCATAGGGTGTGCATTAATCATTAGTATAAATAAAAGAGCAATGCAGAAATGTAAAGTCAAGGATGAGGTGAATCCTGCATTACTGCCTTTCTGAATTTGATATGGTTAAGAGAGTTGAGACGTTGTTGAAGTCTAAGAAGTGACGATGATAAAGTGATGGGAGGGCGGGGAAGTTGGATACCTATTTTTATGCAAAATACTTTGGGCATCACCAAACTTTTTCAATTGTAACATATTTTGTCATCAAACTAATTGTTATTTCAAATTACTTGGTGAGATTTCAAAACACAACGTATATGCCGTTCCATTTATTTTTCAAGTTAAAGTTTGTAGGAGGGAGTCACGTGCTAATCACGTGACTTTCCCACTGAATATTGTTGTACTTGTTACAAAGCAAAAGTGTAAATCAGCTTTGATTTGTCTGTTACACATTTTGGTATTTACACTTATGTTACTCTACTTAAGAAAGTGACAAGTGTTCATTTTCTAACAAACATGATTAGTGGATGCATACTTGTCATTCCTTTAAGTGGTGTAATATGAGTATAACGCCAAATTGTGTAACAGAAAATTTCAAGTCAAATAAACCTATATCTTTTCCTTCAAAATTCACTATCAAAGCTTATTCAAATAATTGCAAATGATTGAAAAGCCACTGAGAGAATAAGTCATGCAAATAACATCTTACTTCATTCCATTAACGTTAACCTGATAAAGAAATAAAAGCCACTGAGAGAAGACTGAGATAAGAAGTCATGCAAATAACATCTTACTTCATTCCACTGACGTTAATCTGATAAAAAAATAACCTTTTTGTTTTCCATTAAGGTTAATTTGATAGATGGACGGAATGATCCATATGTTTTTTAAGTGATTTGGAACAAAAAATTAATTTAGTGACCTTATTAATACTTTGCTCTTTGGAAATTCCAAAATTACAGAATCAGTATATTAGATTTTACATAGAATCTCCATTAGCATATGTAGAAGCTTATTTCCCCTTGTTAGTTTGGCTGCCATGATCTCTTTGGTAAAAAATCTGCCATCTGCAACTGTCATTCAAGCCTAATAAGGCCTTATTGCATTGCAAAACTCATAGAGGAAAAACAAATTTTGGAATTCATACAACTAAAAGATCCAAGTACTATTACTTTTTATTTTGTTTCAACAAACAATAAAAGCTTTTTTTAAAAAAAAGACGTACGTACAAACACAATTAGAGTCAAATAATCGCAATGTAATATACGGTATAGGGGACCCCTGCAGTAGAAAGGTATATTGACGGCAGATATTGAATTCCCTTTTCTAGTT
Organism: Mitragyna speciosa; assembly: GCA_024721245.1. Taxonomy (NCBI): domain Eukaryota; kingdom Viridiplantae; phylum Streptophyta; class Magnoliopsida; order Gentianales; family Rubiaceae; genus Mitragyna; species Mitragyna speciosa. The sequence goes on along the minus strand of CM045564.1, from coordinate 26,090,447 downwards.
TCTCTCTCTTTTTTTTTTTAATTTTAAATTTTGAAATATAGTTTCTCTTTTTTTTTTTTAATTTTGAAATATAGTTTCTCTTTTTTTTTTTTAATTTTGAAATATAGTTTCTCTTTTTTTTTTTTAATTTTGAAATATAGTTTCTCTTTTTTTTTTGGGGTTGAAATTAATTCTTATTGTATAATTTGTTTTACAAGATGTTTGCCTTTTAGGACGAGACTTTTAAATTTATTCCACACACAATTTAAGATATAACTCTTAATATATTTTTAAGTTAAACCGTACTTCCAATTTTTAACTCTCCGAATCTTTGACGGTGGTGCTCTCCTAACCAATTGAACTTGCTTGATTAGTTAAAATACCCTTTTAACGGGTGCTCCCCTAACCTGGTTAAAATATCCCTTTCTACTGTACAACACTCTTTGTAAGCAACTGAATGTCCTCCCACTAAGGATGCTAAAGCCCCGCCTAATGATCCATAAACAGCATACATACATGATAAGATGATAATACATCGACCGACGCCGTAGTCACGTGAGGCGGGTGTGTATTGGCGCCAAATTCTCCCGCCAAAACAACCCTCCTATCTTTCCTTCCATCCTTCTTTAGTAGTAGTAGTGGTAGTAGTGGACTACTAAGGGTGTTCCTTCCTAAACGAAACGAAAGAGTGGGCCGTGCCCTGAGAGAGCAACTGAATTGGCCAGTCGACTCAACTGATTCCCGGACACCAAAGGTTATGTCGAGAGAAGGAGAATCAGGTAGCGGCGCCGCCGGAGATGGGAGGCGGCGGAGCGACGACTTATCTTCGCCTTCAGATCACGGGAACGTTAATCCGACCCCGTCGACTCCAGAATCTCCGACTTCGGTAGGGTTTAATACGGATCAGCTGCCTCTGAACACGAGCCAGAACTATTCGGAGGAGGAGGAGGAGGGAGAGGACGCTGACGAGGCATCCGTGGATCCCGAAATCATCAGAGACGAGGAAGAAAACGAGGTGGACGAGGAGGAAGAAGGAGAAGACCTCTTCAACGATAACTACATGGACGATTACCGGAGAATGGAAGAGCAGGACCATTACGAGTCCTTGGGGCTGGACGATTCCATGGAGGACGAGAGGGATTTGGATCAGATCATGGCCGACCGCAGGGCTGCCGAGATGGAACTCGATGGCAGAGACACTCGCTTCGACATCTCCTCTCAGCCTCAGCGAAAGCTACCCCAGCTTCTCCACGACCAGGGTATGGCTGTATCTATTATCCTCTCCTCTTTTATTGTGTCTCTCCTTCATTTTTAATTACTACTCACTATCAAGTTTTCTAGTCATTTGATTTCTTATTGGACTAGTTTGTAATATTGTTTAATTTTGACCCTGTGCTGTAGTTCTTTTAAACGTCTGCTTCTCAGCGATTCAGAAATGTAGTGTTATGCAGAAAATCTTGCTATCAAATTTCAATTGACGTCTTTCATTTCCACAGCCTATTTTTCCTTTCCAAAACCTGGAAAAAGAAATATGCTTTGCATACTTTTACGTTTCGCTTTCCACACTTGTTATAACTTACAACTAACATATATCTTTTTCCCATCATATTTATTATTTACATATATGTACGTACTTATGAAACATTTCAAGTCTACATTCACGTATCTGTTTCAGTTGTCTGTTTATTCCAAAGTGATTTTACATTGTCTGATCTTCATCTGAAAAGCAAACTCACTTTCTATGGCCATCTTCCCGTTTGGAGATTTTTATCGTTAGATGTTGTACCAACTGAGCAGTGGCTGTTACATAAAAACTTAGCATTTTGAAATGAACTTTTTCTTCGTTACAGATACTGATGATGACAACTATAGGCCCTCAAAGAGAACCCGAGCTGATTTCAGGCCTCCCACTGCTCCAAGAACCTTTGATGATATTGATGCAATGCAGAGTTCACCTGGCAGATCACTGAGGGCACACTCCAGAGAGGATGTCCCCATGACTGATCCAACTGATGATGACCCATTTGAGGTGTGGTATTTTTTCTAATTCAAGCACTGCGATTTAATCATCAAATGTTTTAGTGTATTACAATGTCCTATTATGAATTATTGAGATCTGGTATAGGATGATGACAATGACGATGGAGAGTTTGAAATGTACCGGGTTCAAGGAACTCTTAGAGAATGGGTCACTAGAGATGAAGTGCGGCGTTTCATTGCAAAGAAGTTTAAAGAGTTCTTGCTCACATATGTGAATCCAAAGAGTGAAAGTGGGGACTTTGAGTATCTGCGGCAGATAAATGAGATGGTATCAGGTAAAAGGCTTTACTGTTCCAGCATTTGGTTTATTTATCCAATAGGTTCATTTTACATTGGATGACTATAAAATGCATTAATCATCATTTATAATAGAATTATGTTCCGGTACTTGTTTATTTTGCCTTTAATTCAGTAAATTGTATGTGCAGTAAACAAGTGCAGCCTTGAGATTGATTACAAGCAGTTTATCTATATCCATCCCAATATTGCCATCTGGCTTGCAGATGCACCCCATTCAGTCCTTGAGGTCATGGAAGAAGTTGCTAATAAAGTTGTTTTCGACTTGCATCCAAATTATAAACAGATTCATCAAAAGATCTTTATTCGCATCACCAATTTACCTGTCTATGACCAGATACGTAATATTAGGTAAATTTTGAGGATCTAAATTCTGTTGCGTTTTCACGTTCTTGATGTCAAGGTAGAGTTGGGATTTAGTCCTTTTCTTTGCGCTTGCAGGCAGATTCATTTGAACACCATGATTCGCATTGGAGGTGTTGTGACCCGGCGTTCTGGAGTCTTTCCTCAATTACAGCAAGTCAAGTATGACTGTAACAAATGTGGTGCAATCTTAGGACCATTTTTCCAGAATTCTTACTCTGAGGTTAAGGTCGGTTCTTGCCCAGAGTGCCAATCTAAAGGACCATTCACCATTAACATTGAGCAGGTGAGTTCCATCACTCTTCTCTTTTTCTTTTTCTTTTTTTTCCCCCTTCATTTTTACTTTTCAACCTGAAGGATCAAAGGGGTGTTTCATTCTTTCCCATCTTGTGGTTCTGCAGACAATATACAGGAACTACCAGAAACTTACTCTTCAAGAGAGCCCAGGAATTGTACCAGCTGGTCGATTACCAAGATACAAGGAAGTGATACTGTTGAATGATCTCATTGATTGTGCCCGTCCAGGAGAAGAAATTGTGAAATTATAACCTTGAGAATCTCCAAATAATTAAGTTTTTTTATTCCATTTACAAATATCACATGAATTTCATTTTTGTTTAATTTGCAGGAGGTGACAGGCATTTACACAAATAATTTTGACTTGTCTCTCAATACAAAGAATGGATTTCCTGTTTTTGCAACGGTCATTGAAGCAAATTTTGTAACAAAAAAACAAGATCTTTTCTCAGCCTATAAACTCACACAAGAGGATAAGGAAGAAATTGAGAAGTTGGCCAAAGACCCAAGGATTGGAGAACGAGTGCGTTAGTGATTGCTTTCTAATCTATCAACAAATTATTCTTCCATTGGCAAAGTTCATTGTTACATTTAGAAAGAATAAATTTTAGATAGACTAATTATACTTACATTGTAATTTCTGTGTGTGAATTTCCCGTACAATTTTTAGATCATCAAGTCTATTGCTCCATCGATATATGGTCACGAGGACATAAAAACTGCAATGGCTCTAGCAATGTTTGGAGGCCAAGAGAAAAATGTTGAAGGAAAACACAGGCTACGGGGTGACATCAATGTGCTCCTGTTAGGTGATCCTGGCACCGCAAAGTCACAGTTCCTCAAGTATGACTACATCCAGAATGAATTGCTTTTCTGTTATTGCTTAGCCATTTAATTGCCATGGAAATGTTACTAGGTATGTTGAAAAGACTGGTCAAAGAGCTGTCTATACTACTGGAAAAGGAGCTTCTGCTGTAGGGCTCACAGCAGCAGTCCACAAAGATCCAGTCACCCGAGAGTGGACCCTGGAAGGTGGGGCTCTTGTTTTGGCTGATAGAGGGATATGTCTTATTGACGAATTTGATAAGATGAATGATCAGGACAGGTAAGTGTGTATATGTTCTATCCATGCTCATGAGGCCTTTTATTCTTGTTTCTGAAGATTCTCTTTATTCAGGGTGAGTATTCATGAAGCCATGGAGCAGCAGAGCATAAGTATATCAAAGGCTGGGATTGTTACATCTCTTCAGGCCCGCTGTTCTGTCATTGCTGCTGCCAATCCTATTGGTGGAAGGTATGCAAGTATAACATAATTTTATTAGCAATGAATGATGGGCTGACAGCAATTTGTGACACGATACTTTTTATTGTTCTTCTATTGAATTGTTGGATTTATAAGTGCTCCACTTTATCAGGTTGGCAGACTAGTCCAGTCACTCCATTCTCCTTATGTTAGTTTTGTAGTCATACTAACAAATGCTTATGAAGAGCTAAATTGTCCCTGGACCTAACTTGTTTAGTGTCAGTTCTTCACAGAGGGATTGAAAAATCTTGTCCAAAATTTGTCTAAGAATGTCGTTAAAATTTAAATTCCCAAGAATACATTATGCTAAGATTTCAATTCCTGCCATGTCCTAAGTCTTGTTCTGTTCCAATTCCTGCCAGAAGAACCGACTTGTAAATGAAAATATCCAAAGATGGAAAAGATTGCCAATCTGTAGGCATAAATGATAACTACCCCATTTATTGTGATTAAAGTTTTGCTATTGGTTTTAGGGTCATTGGTTTTTAACTGATGTATATCTGTGCTGGTTTTTTTATCCCTATTTTGCTCTTATCCTTTTCGTTTTTTTTTTTGTTTTTGTTTTTGTCTGTTATATGACGCTACTGAATTTGGTTCTAATACCATTTGCTTCTTTGCAGATATGATTCGTCAAAAACCTTTTCTCAAAACGTGGAATTGACAGATCCTATAATTTCTCGTTTTGACATTCTCTGTGTTGTTAAGGTTAATTGTTTTTTCTATTTGAGGCACCATCTCTTCGAACTATCATTTTCATGAGCTGATTTTAATTGAAGGATTTGATATTTTGCAGGATGTGGTTGATCCGGTAACAGATGAGATGCTAGCTAAGTTTGTAGTTGATAGTCATTTCAAATCACAACCAAAAGGTGCTACTTTGGATGATAGATCTGTACTCAATTCACATGATGATGATCAAACGTCTACACTGCCTGCTGACCCTGAGGTCTAGTCTTTGAGCTGTTTTTGTATCTGTCTTACAGTCCCTGCTTTTTTAGCTTAGATGCTTCTTGCTTTGAGTACAAGAAAGTATTTTATTTTCACAGATAATTTCTCAAGAGTTGCTAAAGAAGTACATAACCCATGCCAAGTTGAATATATTCCCAAAGTTGCACGATGCAGATTTAGATAAGCTCACACAAGTTTATGCTGAATTGCGCAGAGAATCCTCAGTAAGTCTCCTTGCACGTGTTTACTTCATAAAATTTTGAACTTACTGATTATCTAGACTCATGTTGCACGGCATTTTATATCTATGTGCATTTGCAGCACGGACAAGGTGTTCCAATAGCTGTGAGGCACATAGAATCAATGATAAGGATGTCCGAGGCACATGCAAGGATGCACCTTAGACAGCATGTCACCCAAGAAGATGTGGACATGGCTATTCGCGTACTACTGGACTCATTTATATCAACTCAGAAATTTGGAGTTCAAAAGGCTTTGCAAAAGGTGTTATTGATTACAGCATTGTTTTTGTTTACTATCCTCTCTTCCTTTCACCCTTTATCATACTATTGGACTCCGGTTTTTGCTCCTTCTGCCACCTGGTATACGACTGCTGTTTGATTCTTTCATGCTGCTGAAAGCTCTCTCTCTCTCTCTCTCTCTCTCTCTCTCTCTCTCTCTCTCTCTCTCTCTCTCTCTCTCTCTCTCTCCGAAAAGGCACGTGGAATTTTTTAAAAGAAGTGGATAGTATTCAGTTCAAACAAGCAACGGAAGTTAAATGCTCCTGCAAAAGCACTGTAGACAAAAGTAGAAGACTGTAGAAGACAAAAGGTTTAAAAATAAAGAAATAAAATTCTATGATAATTGAATCGGTTTCCTCAGTGTCCCATTTTGGACTATGAGAATTATTTGATCCAAAGAGAACATGTTAGAGCAGGAATGATGGAGTGCTGGTTCTTGTTCATTTTATGTTTTGACTTGATTAACTGGTCGAGATAATCAATTCATTCCAGTTCATCTTTGTATTATTGAGAGATCAAATTTTCCATTCACACCACCACTCTATGGCATAGAAAATGGCGTGACCAGCTTATTTATCTTATTTTTGAGGTGAAATTGAAAGGGTTCGAAATTCTTTGCAGAGCTTCAAGAAGTACATGACTTTCAAAAAGGATTTCAATGCTATTATTTTGCATCTTCTGCGAGGGCTTGTAAAGGGTGCACTTGATTTGGAACTAGCATCTGGCTCAACAACAGCAAATCTTCCGCACATTGATGTAAAAGTGGAAGAGTTGCAAAGCAAGGTATAGTATAAGAAACCTGTAAAATCTCAAATACACTATTGATTTCGTATTTTACTTGTTGCACTGATACCTCTGGCTGCATAATACTCCATTTCCATGTGACTTGGATTATTAGTAGTGTACTAATGCTTGAGATAGAAATTCTGACCTGTAGGCACACTTGAGTATGGTACTGGATTAGTCGTAGTCTACTGATGCTTGAGATTGAAATTTTGACCTGCAGGCTCTCGAGTATGGTATTGCTGATCTAAAACCGTTCTTTACCAGTGCTGAATTTTCTCGGGCGAAGTTTGAATTGGATGAGAGACGCTGTGTGATAAGACATCATCTTGCGGGATGAGTTCCCAATGTTTACATGTAAAAAATCTGAACCGTATTTAGTATACATGATGTACGTATTTAGGCGGCAACTCGTGTCTTGCGCCAACTCCCCATTTTTGGTTAATTGGATTGATTTTCTTACCCACCTTGAGAATAAGCGATCATGGGAAATGATTCAAATTGTTCTTTTTAACTTTTTGCGTCACAATAGTAGTTCATCAATAATATAATATTTAATTAAAACCAGAATTACTTTTCATGTTTTGACATTCACTTTTGACGTTTCTAATTCTAAAGTTTACTGTTTACTATTTACTATTAGGTTTTTTATAACTTATCAAATTAATATTTCGATCTAGAAACTATCTTTTACAGAGGTTAAGGTGCATGTTATATATAAAAAATAAGATTTCAAACTATTTGTTTAAAAGAAAAATATAAACGTCTGTGTAAAGTTATCTTAAAGGCTAGAACTTTACTTTTTTTTTTTTTTAGTCAAAAGATCACTTATATATATATATATATATATATATATATATATATATATATATATATATATACATACTGGATTCTTCTTGCGCTTTCGATGCAAGTAGGCGAAAGCTGAAGCAACACCAAATAAAAAGTTCCTTTCTCGGCTCAAATCGTGACTTATCAAAACTCCTACTAGAGGTTTTAAACTAAATTTACCCTTCCCGTGGCAGCAACCTTGAACCCTAACAAGATTTATATGTCCAATTCCCAGGTTGAAGTGCTTCTCTTCTCAATATTAGTTGCTTGGTCGTCTAGATTTTTGTTGTTTTTTTTTCGTTTTTTTAGTTGGGAATTTAGAGCTAGGGATGTTTCAACTATACTAGTAAGAGGAGAATATAACAATGATACCCTTCCGTTGATATTTAAAAAATAATTACACTGTCTTTCAATTGAATAATTTTAGTCTTTATGATTTTTTTTCAAAATATTGTTTTATTAAATTCATTAATCATTTTAGAGGTGTGATACTTATTTCATTATTAAACGAAACATATTTGGGAATCATCAAAAGTTTAGTAATCATAAAAATCCATATTTATAGCAAAGTTTTAAAAAATTTTTTTTTATCAACCTACACTGTAACAATGGAGAAGGGAAAATGATATCGAAACCCTCGACTCCTAGAGTCATAAAACTCTAACTGCTCTATCTATTCTTCCCCATAGCAAAGTTAATAATATTCATTATTGAGAAATTTGAAGTGGATTTTGATAAACATATTTCAATGGGCTATGGTTATTCCCAGAGCAAATTTTAACAAAATGACGAGACTGCCCTTTTCCTAGTCAGATTCAACGTCTCCCTCACCCCTTCCCAAACACCATCCATGCTTCTCTTCTCCTTTCTCCCTCTCCCTCATCCACTATCTCATTATTTTCTTCCCCAGACCCAAGTCCCAAACACTGCAACTCCAAAGCCATCCCTCTATATCTCCGACCCTAGCGCTCCCTCTCTTCTCATTTTTCCTACATTTTGGTAGGAGCAGTGATTTCTCAGTTTTCAATGGTGGTCCTGACTGTCAAGTATGTTGTTGATTTTTAGACAGTTTCAGTAAGTTGATAGTGAATTTAAATAAATATTTAAAGTTTTTAATTTTATTTGTGCTTTTCTATGAGACAATTAAGATTTGTAGATTTACTTAAGTTATTTTACTATGTATTGATTATGATTCAAGTGGATTTAAGATTTAGGGAGACATAACTGAGTTTTGTTAATCATGATTCAATAAGAAATGCATGAAACCCACAAATCCTAATGGTGTTATAGAAATGAAAAGAAAACAAAGTATTATGAGAATTGTGGTGTGGCATATGAATGTTGATGTTATTGGAGTTTATAATGTCACTGTTAGAAGCCATTGGAAGGTTGACGATGGAGAACCATTGGAAGGCTTGGGGCTAGAGAATTGTGGGGAAGATTGGAGAAGAGAGCCGTGAGGGTTGGGAAGGGTAATTTTGTCATCTTAATCAAAATTGTTCTGACATTAAAATAATTGTTCTGGTAATAACACTAGCCATTTCAGCGTAGGGTACACAAAGCTCGGGGGTACTAACACAATGCACCCAACAAAGTTAGTATTTTTTTTTTTACCTCTAATTAATTGTTGTTCGTCTTGGTAAGCAAGAAAGTTTAAATGGCAAACAAGCATTAGTGGAAATTACTACTTGTAAATTGTCACATTATTTTCCCTAAAAATTAGAATTCGCAGTAGCCGGCTTTAGAAGAGGAGGATACAAGTGTAGCTTTAGTCTGGTAGATTAATAATAAATAATAATAATAATAATAAACCAAGAATACTAGTGTCGTATGGGGGCGGTGGGCAGATGGGGAGCAGTTGCGGTGGTAGTGGCGGTAATCGGCGTGGTGGGCGCCGTGAACAAGCAGATGGGACTGGGACTGGACAACGAAACGGCTGTCCGATGGTTTCGGAACATTTCGGATGGGTTGGGTTACTGGGCAATCCCAGCGTACGTAGGGATCCACACACTCACTCTGGCCCTGTGTCTTCCTTATGCGGTCTTCTTCGAAGCCGGCGCACCCCTTCTTTTTGGATTTGTGCCTGCCGTCCTTTGCGTCTTCTCCGCTAAGGTCCTGGGGGCTTCCCTTTCCTTCTGGATCGGCAGGTACGTGCCTTTGTTATTATTGTTATTATTTATTGTATCCCCTTTTACTAGCGTACTAATGGAAAAATAAAAATTTGGAATACTGCTATACTTCTAGCATTGAATATGAAGGAAGGATGGGCGAAGTTTATTTTAGCAACTTCTTTTTCTCCTCCTCCTTCTTGTTCTTTTGGTTCAAAGGTGGGTTTGGAGATAGATGATGGGATTCGGAAGGTTTCTTTTCTAAATTTCCATTATGTCAAGTTAATTAAAATTTGCAGTTAGTAATTAATTTTATTTTCTCCTTCTCCTCCTTGTTCTCTTGGTTCCGAGGTGGGCTTGGTTGGAGACGATGATGAGATTCGGAAGGACTTTTTTCTAAATGTCCATCATGTCAAGTCAATTCAATTTTACAAAACTGCAGAAGTAGTACCACTACATACTGCTTTAGCCCTAGGTTTTTTTTTCCCCCTTCCCTTTTCTTGGACATCTTTATGAAAGTCTGTCATGCAGTAGTAGGTTCATTTTACTCTTGAACTCATCTTCAGTGCTGCAGTAGTAGAACAGGACAGTAGTAAATTTAATAGTGGAATAAAATTCTGTGAGGATGGGTCAGGAAATTTGTTTTTAGCAAATTACCATTCAGGTACATGTGGTTCGCCCATTTATGTTTCTTTCTTCCAAAATAACCGATCTTCAGTCTCCCATTTATGTTTCTTTCTTCCAAAATATCCGATCTTCAGACTTACACGGGCCTGAAACCCAAAATCTTTGTGTCCTATATGGCTATGTTTTCCTCATATTATGCTACTACAGCAAAATCTTGTGCTATTGGATGATGAAGTTACTCTGATAACTTGTTTAAGACTCAAACTTGCACTTGCAATTTATTTTTCACTTGTACCATTTCTCACATTGATTAGTACTCTTTTTTGATATAAGAAATCATAAAACATAACAAGGGTAGTTGTCATAAAATTAAATCCTTAAACCCCTATTGCACTGCAGGCATCTCTAAGTTATATCTTTCCTTTATGTTTCCTATCCAACACCTTTCTTTCTACCTCTCTGAAGGCTGTGGGTGCGTGAAGCTTTATATGTCATCATTTCGGTCTCTATTTGCTCTCTTTTGTCAGTAGCTACCATGCCACACTGCTTCTGCCTTCTTGGCATTACTGTCAGCAACCTGCCATTTCTGCCTCTGCAATTCTAGCAACTTAGGTGATTTTTCAGCAATTCTATGTCTTCAAAGTTCATGTGGGGCATCATCTATATATTTCAATTCTCTTCGATTACAAATTTGATGCAAGTTATACTGTTTGGATTGCTTTCTCATTATTCTGGCGCATTTCATCTGGAACATCGAAAGTTGCTTTTACCTATTTTCTCATCCATGATTCATCCGTCAATCAAAGTTGTCCTCCTTAGCCTGAAAGCTTGATTAAAATGAAACAGGAACCTATTTAAAGAAAAGGTTAAAAAAAAATCTTCTCCTTGCCAGTAAAGCTTGATTGATTTGTTGTCCTCCCGGATGGTCTGGTTTGTACCCTGTAGTTTCTATTACAGGAGTAAGAAACAGATGAAAGTAAATTTTTAAATAATTGAGGAACCTCAAGGAGAAACTGGTAATTCAGCCTTTGTGGCTGGTATTTTTTTTTTTGGTCTGGGGCATGCAATAATTATGTTCTATTATTTCCATTCTGATAATAGCTGTTTTCTTTAGGCTTCTTTGCAGGAGTTCTAGCTCTGCCATTGATTGGGCACGCAGAAACAAGTATTTTCATATGCTTTCCCGTGGAGTTGAACAAGATGGATGGAAATTTGTCCTTCTAGCTCGATTTTCACCTATACCCTCCTATGTCATCAACTATGCTTTGGCTGCAACTGAAGTAAGTTTCCTTGTGGATTTCCTTTTTCCGACAGTAATTGGCTGCCTGCCAATGATATTGCAGAATACTTCAATCGGCAGTCTTGCAAGCACTGCTGTAGCCTCTGCTTCTGGGTCCAAGAGATCTCAGGTTTGGTCATATGTCTTTCCCCTACTTGGCATCTTATCCAGCATTCTCATTTCTCTGAGGATCAAGAAGTATTCAACTGGTATCTTTGCTACTGCAACTTCTGCTGATGCGGAGCCTCATGCCAGCAATAATACTACTGAGTCAACTCAACATTATTCTAGGAGAAATAGTAGTAAAGGTCTGAAGACAAATTAATTTAACATCCTTTGTAATCTCCAAGTTTGATGATCTGTTTACTTGTATGAGCTGGTGAATAATTTTCTGGCCATATTTATTAACTGTCCTTTCACTTGGTGCTTTTTATTGTTTTTGCTTTACCTTGATTTTCGTCCACGTTCATCATGGTACTCCAAGCATGTTTCAAATTTAAAATGCCTCTTTTATGAATGTACTGGAAACAGCAGAATTGACAAACTGATTTATTTACCAGCCTTGGGCGTACAGAATAAGGTTTTGCTTCAGCTGAGCAACTTTTATTGGATATTCGTGTAGAAAATAGGTTATCTGGTGAAGTTGTGAAGAGCAATATTTCGATTTTTTTTTGGACCAAAAGAGAAATATTTCGAATGTTTTTCTTAAAGTATTACAGTAATATTTAGTAATTGCACAGGAAGGACGGTATGAGATTTGAATTGGTGTTTTGTGGTGTGGCCAAATTTGCGAAGGAAGCCACAATGGTTTTCTATCACGCGATTCCTCTTGATGAATTATAGATAAATGTGGAGAATCACACAACGGAAGAGTCAGGGTTCTAGTGATGAGACTAATGTTTTGTCGAGGTGCAAAATACTTGTAAAGTTCGGTCCTTGTGTGGAAAATTGTGAAAAGTTCGGTCCTTGTGTGGAAAACTGTGAAAGAAGCGAAAAAAGGTGTGAATGAATAGGTGATCTTTGCGCAATAAGAGATCGATATAGTTCACAGAATAAAGGACGCAGAACAGAAGCACTTGTACATTCAGTTATTGGATAGCCCATTTTTGGTCATGTGTGTTATAATTTTTTTTTTTGGTCCAAAAAAAAGACCTGGTCCTACTTCAGCCCCATCCCATAATCGAGTTGTTGAGTTATTCTCTATTTTTGTGACAAGGCTCGAACACTGGATCTCAGGTGTACTAACCCTTAATGAGACCAGCTCGGCTGCCTTAGAGGGGCAATTATGTGTGTCATAAATTAACATGCATATTTGGTGCTCTCACAAATGGATATAAATGTTCTAAATTTGTGCAACATGGATTGTCTACGATATAATGTATCAAATCATACTGACTTAGCTTGGAAGGCGCCCATCTAGTATTGATCACAGCCCTTAAGTTCTAGAACCATATTTAAAAGGATAACTTCTCTACCCAATCATCTACATTTGGGAGAAATAGTTTTGGTTCCCAAAATTTAGGCAATGCAACCAGACAGTTCTTTGAAGTTTTAACGAAACATATTTCTTTCTTAACGTTTTCAATTCACATCGGAAAAGGGCAGCTTGACAAAGTTATGGTGACTGCTATTGTTCTGTCAATTGTCCTTTTTGATGGAAATTGAATCAAGTTTACTTTTGTTTTAACTTTTGGACACTAATTTGATGAATTGTTCAAACACATGCCACGAAAAAGCGCGAGAATTTTATGATTTTGAGAAAGTAATAGGAAGGGAGAATTGTAGTTTTGGTCCTAATTGTTTTGTGGTCTTTAAAAATTTTCAACACAAACAAATTTAGTTACTCATGTTTTCAATAAACAAGTATATTTCAATATACCATATACGAGCAATCATTATTATGGACAATCATTGTTGAAATTTACATGAGAATTACATATACCTTAATCGAATAAAATAAAATTTGTTACTTTTGATTCAGCCATGACATCATTCTTTACTTATGCAGGTTTAGTTTGCATATACTCTTTGAATTATTTTTTATTTGAAAGAGAAAGTAATTTATGTGTGTTGTGTTACTCTAACCAAGGTCCTTCTTCTTGTTGTGAGAGTGGTGGTGGATGTGGTGTCAGAATTAAAAATATTAGAGATCCAAAACTATAAAATTCTTAGCTAGCAGTAATTAACAGTAACTTAAAACGCGTGATAAATCACCAATTCCTTGTCTAAGTCAGAAAACATAGGAGGGAAAACTATAGAGAGAGAGAAGGGTTAGGTAGGTATATTGGGAGTTCACACTTACGTGTGATAAAAAGTATGAAAATCATGCCCTAGCATGAATTTGGGAGTCTTTATTCGGCTCGTATAAAGCAAAATATATTGTAATAAAAATTGATAATTAAGATAAAGGTGTAATAAATCAACAATCAATCAAAACTATAGGTTCAGGGCCAATTTTCTCATTCCGGTACCATTAGGAAACCTCAGAAGTGGAGCTGAGGTGCGAAACCAAGTTTTTTTTTTTTTTGATAACCAAATCATTCCATTTCATTACTCCGAGTCAATGATTACAGCTTGCAAAACATTTTGTGGAAAGTCAGAATACATGATACATTGAGCAGAAATAGAAAGAGCTAACTTAGAAGCTTCATGCGCAGCCTTGTTGTTCCTTCTGTTTGCATAACAAAAACTTAGAGCTTGAAAATGTTTGGAAAGATTTTTTATCTCTTCTGTGATACGTCCAGTGAAGGAAAGGTCTGCTTGCGCACTCCTGATTTTGTTAAGAACTGCAAGAGCATCTCCTTCCAAGTCCATATGTGTGATTCCAACTTCCTTTGCAAACTCTAGAGCTTTTAGGATAGCCAGTGCTTCTGCTTGTTCTGCGTTGGACCAGAAAGGAATATGTTCCAGAACCATTGCTTCCAATTCCCCTTTGTGATTTCTGACAGTTACTCCAATACCTGTTCTGTTCTCAACGAAAGCTACATCAGTGTTCAATTTCAGAATACCCTCAGAAGGTGATTTTCCACTTGCTATCAAAACCAGAAGGATTTTGATAGCTAACAGAAGCCTCCTTTGAGTTGTGCAGGTTTTGATATTGCTGCAGCAGATTCGATCCATAACTGATGATCTTTCCAGCACCCTTGCAAGATCCTTCAAAGATATGTTCATTCCTTGATTTCCATATAAGCCAACATACTACTGCTATGAAATGCGAAACTTGTTGATTTTCTATCTTCAATATTGCAGCGAACCAATCTCTGAAGAAGTTGAAGAATCTATGGTCAGGAACTGGAAGATGAGCTTGTGCTCTCTAGACTTCGAGAGCTTCGTGAAACCAAGTTAGTTGGCCGAGTTGAATGCACAATGTCACCAGCACATAAAAAACAGAATATGGAGCAGGGCTTCTACTTCAGTGTACCTCCACGCTCAAGTCAATAAAATGATTTGAGGTGGATAACGAATTCAAAGGGCTTAAAAGCTATGTAAAAATGCAAATTTATCAAGGTCAAATGAGAAGTATTTATACTAGTGAGGGAGAGAGAATGGTGGATTATAATCTAGTCCGTTGGAAAGGTTTGGAGCTATGACATTTAAATGGTTATCGTCACGTCAATCAAATTAAATCCACATTGATACTAAATTTTAATATAAATTTGGAAAGCTCAAATATAGTGCACCATGTGTGTGGAAAAGTATACAATATACCATGTGCATTACCACGTGGTATACTAGAACCAATAATTTATCGTCATGTGGCAATGGTGGATCATACCTTGTATTATTTGGCGATGTGTGATTGGTTCTAATGCACCTTGTGACACGCCATGTGGCGCGCGTGGTGCACGCAATACTCACTCCCATGTGTGTGGCTTCGAATAACACCAACTATGGCAACCGAAGTAACAAAAGACAAAGCCAAAATAATTGTGACCCTACATATGCACTAGTATGTTTTTTTTCGATCGTACGTTTTCTCTCCCATTATACCTAGTAGTTTCTTGTCTCCAATTAGTTGGATATACATAATACTCTTGTAAATACTCACTATACACTTTTCTTACAAAAAAAAAAAAAAAAAAGGATCTACGTACATAACATACAGCAGCTGCAAGCAGTTGATACTATCTGAATACTAGAGGTGGATCGAGACGGCAGAACCGTCGGAAAGGAAAGGAGGATAGAGATAGACCGCATCACTAACGGCAATAATAATAAATAATGCGATCGAGCTGCGTATTACTATTAGCGGTACTAACAACAATAGCAGCATCGATAATTTCGGCTGCAAGGGCGGCGGAAGGTCTGAATAAGTCGGCGTCGGCAGGTCTGTATTGGTCTACCGCTAAGGAGGAAGGAGATCTCGTCAGAAAAGCCGATGCATCTGGGGATTCCTCTTCGCTCTGGGATGATGAAGACCACGCCGACGTGGACAACCGCGACTTTGACGCCGGCGGTTTCTCTTCCCTCGATGGAATGTTACAGTGGGCAATAGGTACGTACGACTATTTTAATTACTACTACTGGAACTAGTTTGGTTTATTTTTCTTCTACTTCTTGTTGTCACCACTACAACTACTAGTAGTATTTCTTTCAATAATTACATTACTTCGTTCCCGTTATTTATCTTTGTAGTATGCAAGCGAAGCTTAAATTTCTATGAACTACTAAGTAGTAGGAATAAACACATTTTTTGTATTAGTGCTATCTGCTAATAGTACTAGTCTATCAGGAAATTATAACGCTTTGCTGCATTCGCCTGCTGGTCCCAACTTGTGCCTAAAGTTGATTTCGAGCTTGTTTCTTGATCTTTGCTGAAGACATAATTGTATGATTTTAAAAGACTATGCTGAATAATCCATCACTTCCGTTGGTTTAGCTTTCTGGATTGTGCAACTTCCCATGCTTGAATGACCTCCAATTCCATTCCTACTCTTTCCTATATTTTCAGCCTCAACTGTCCAATTTTTACCTTTCTTTTATGCATATTTTATCTACCCTCTTTCACTCTATGTTGCACATTAGATGCATCCAGTTTGGCTGATCCATGTAATATCTTTCATAAATATAATTTCTGTATATACTATCACTGACGAAGAATATGGAAGATTTATTTTAATGTTCTTTGGGCCCCAACTTTTTGCTTTGCCTGCCCAAGATTTTAATGGTTGTAGTCTATTTGATAGGGTTCATGACAATTATGGATCTTCTTGTTAATTATTGGTGACTAAGAATTAAGATCAAGTAACTGCTTGGAATAAAAGTTTAAATTACTATTGATTAATTTCCTTATTTCTCTTTTGTACTTTGGATTGATAAAACATGTAATATATCTCTCAGAAGGTATGACTTGTTTTGAATTTTGTAGATCTTGAATAAAATTCTCTCTCTCCAAAAGAAAAATTAAGGAAGAAGCATGTGTTTGTGTATCTTACACACATCCATTGCAGCTCGTTCTTTCTGATTGATTTTACTTATCTGCTACATCTTCTCTTTTTCTTTCCTTGATCTATTTTCTCGAATATTGATGGTTCGGTTGGAGGAAGAGGTAGACCACAGATAAAATGCACTGAGGTTATTGATAAAGATATGAAAATTTTCCTTATTGGAATGTGGTCCCCCAAGCTAGAGTAGAATCAAGAAAGGGAATTCTTGTAGTTGACCATGGATAGTTTTGGGATAGGCTTTCATTGAGAGTGTCTTGATTTCTGGGCCATATGTGTCTGTATTTGTTGACTTGTTAATTCAATGATGTATTCTG
Organism: Mitragyna speciosa; assembly: GCA_024721245.1. Lineage (NCBI taxonomy): Eukaryota > Viridiplantae > Streptophyta > Magnoliopsida > Gentianales > Rubiaceae > Mitragyna > Mitragyna speciosa. Next base: position 26,073,310 of record CM045564.1, on the reverse strand, counting down.
TTTCCTTCTCCTGTTGTGGCTGCTTTTGTCTCAGGGCATTCCGATCCTTCAAAGTTGAAAGAAGCTGCGAAAGATGTTCAACGCTTGTCTCCTGATGAACTAAAGAAGCGACATATGGAAATAAAGGTCAGATTGTATAACTTGTAGTTTGAACCATCAACGTTCAAAGTACAGCATAGCACCGAACACCTTGGGTTGGCGCATTCACATTATGCTCCTTTTCAATTGTTTTAGCTTTTTGGTTTTGTTGTCTACTCTTTGCAGTAATAATTTCCTATTTCATCATTAGAATTCTCTCCCTTTTGCATTGTTCTTGTCCTTTATTTTTTAATAAGTTCATTGGCTTATCAGGAACTGATGGAGAAGTTAAAGATGCCTTCAGATGCACAATTGATGAGAATTGCAATAGATGATTTAAATAATTCGTCTTTATCATCAGAGGATCGTCTTCGTGCTTTAGAGGAGCTTTCAATACTTGTTGAGCCAATAGATAATGCAAATGGTTCGTGTAATTGTTATTGCTTAGTCTAGAGCAACAAATGAAATATAGCTCCAGTTGTTTTTAAAGTTATGTCTTCAGCTGCTTCATTTGATATTTACTCTCAGGATCTATCTTTATTTAAGGGTTGAGTTTGTTTGTTTTGAAGTTATAGCGTCCTTTTTGAGCTTTTGGCCTCCATATTCTCCATCCAGATAGTCAGTTGTACATTTGTTAACATTTCTTTTGCCTACTAGGCGGAAGATGAGTTTCTTTACATCTGGTGATTGAAATAACAGTCTATCATGTGCTGAAATAGCTAATAACGTGTTGTTAATTGTAATAGTCTTTTGAAGGTCTAAAACATGAGTCCTTTGCCACACTTGCTTGAGGTAGCTTTTTATAAAGCAGATTATAAACATATTGATTATTTATTCCTCCAATACCATGGAAATATGAAGCATCCTTCTTGTCCTGATGATATCCAAAAAAATTTCTACTTGTGACGATCATTTTGTCATGGCGAGCAGGATGCGTTCATTATGTAAAGATTTTGTGTCTTTCCAACCAGTATTTTGATAAGAAATTGTTGCTAGCATTTTTAGTGGAACGTCTCTTCTTTCCAGAATCTTGTTGATAGTGGGTCACAATCGAACGGGATTATTGTTCGCAAAGCTTCACATAACATAGAGCTTATCTAGATTATGGTTTTTTGTGACAATGATACACTCGCGGACTTTCCATTGAGATAGCTTGTATTGTTCTATTGTACACGATGATGCATCAATAGAATTTCTCACATGACAACACTTTCCATAGTTCTGTATCTTCTGAATTGTGTGCTGCTGTTTGTTCTGAAAGAAAGCTATAATTAGGAAGGCACAAAGTACAGCCTTCTCTTTTGTTTTGGGTATTTTCCTATTTGTATTTCTTTTGATTGGTAGCTCCACCAAGTGCATTCATGACAGAAACATTTTTTATCCCAGATCTGCACAAACTTGGAGGTCTCATTGTGGTTATAAGAGAACTAAATCACCCTGACACCAAAGTGAGGACAATTTCTGCATTCGTTCTTGGCAAAGCCTGCCAAAATAACCCCGATGTTCAAAAGCAGGTACAATTTTATTTCGTTTTCTTATGATATGTCTTTTATTGACGTTCTCCCAAGCTTTGACAATTTTCTTTACAAGAACATCTTCTGAACAATGGAGGACCTCAGGTACTGGAACTTGGTGCTCTGGCAAAACTAATGAAGATGGCAAGATCTGAGTTTGTTGAGGAAGCCATAAAAGCATTATTTTCCATTTCAGCCTTGATCAGAAATAACTTTGGCGGGCGAGAACTTTTTTATGGCGAAGCTGGCGAGTTGATGATTCAGGTGATTATATAGTGAAAACAAAACGTGGCAGTTGTGCCTAATAACCATCAGCATGCACTACCTACAGATACCAGTACGCATATTATTATTACGGTGGTCTTTTCTTTCAGGAAATCCTGAGCAACTCAAGCATTGATATAAGAATACACAAGAAGTCTGTTCTACTTGTGGCTGACCTAGCTGAATGTCAATTAGAAAATGGGAGTAATCCGGAGCCCCCTTTCTTCAGCAATCATTTCTTTTTGAAGTCTGTGGTAGATTTACTTGCATCAGTGGACCTTGATCTCCTGGAAAAGGTACTTCAGCATGGCCATTGTAATTTAGTGAACCGTCCATGTTAAATTGATTGAAATTTCCACATTGTCTGTAATGCTAATGTATTGTTTTACAGTATGAAAAATATTTCAACCTAAAAAAATGGATCTTAGTGCGGTGTATGCTATTTGTATATGTGATATGCGCTAATATCCGGAGATTAGGTCTAATATATTTGTCCATGTTTTCCTTGTAGTTTTAAAAGCATAGAACTTTAGATGCTATCTTACTATGTGTTCTGTATGGTATTTTGCTGATGTCGTGATGCAATTTCAGGCACTTTATGCAGTCAAAAACCTTTTAAAGTTGCAATCTACAGAAGCATTAGTTTTGAAGGAGTTTTGTGGGTTAGATGCAGCCTTGGAGAAGTTAAGGCAGCAATTACAGCAGTTACTAATGGAAGAGAATCTTTGTGAGTATGCAGCAGAGGTCGAAATTCTCCGCGGAGAAGTAGAGCAGATTTTCATTGGAAAACTTAATAGAGTAAGCAAGAGAATTATATATCTAGTCTATAAATCCTTATTTGCTGCTGAAGTCTTGATATCTTTGGCAGGATACACAATTTCCTCCATGATTCACGGCATGGCATCTGGACCAAGAATTGCAGCAAATGTTGATTGACAACGTTGAGGTTTTGGTCAACCCGCATTTGCACAGGATAATTTGTCAGCATGGGAGGCGTAGAATTTTGCCAAAAAACAAGTGGGACTGAAACTGATCCTAGAAAAGCATCGACTCTGATTTAAGTTTTACCCCCCCCCCCCCCCCCCCCCCCCAAAACAACCACAAACAAACCACCACCACCAAAAAAAAAAAAAAAACAACCCAAATTATTTCAGGCTTCCGCTCTTTCTTTCCTTCACTTTTTTTCTGGGTTAGACAAGACAAGTGAAATAATTCCTCACTTTTTTTTAGGACGAAAAATTAGTTTAAAATGATGAAAATGAATCTCTAGTTTAATTTTTTGCATGCTGACAACAAAATATACTATTGCCATTACGAGATGATGCGGAGTTTTGTAGTGAGTAGCGATACTAAATATTCCCCTTGAGGTTTGAGCTAATATCGCATTATTTCAACGAGTTGAGAAAACTTTAATACTGTAAAATGATCTAAGAGGAAAATTATAAGATCACAGATTTGCAGCAACTAGTTCTTTTGTGGTACTCAAATATGTTGTAGATGTAAACCTGCGTTTGGGATAACTAGATGTCACTAGTGTTTGGATATGGTAAAAAGGGGAGTTAAGTGCAGGATTTATCAAAAAAAATAAATAAAAAAAGATAATTGATTTTGGAAGCAGTGTAATATTTTTTCTAGGGAAAGAAAAGAGGCCCAGCGGAGGTGTACTCATTGCAGCACTATTTGTTGTTTTCACGGTTGTATGTTGTAGTCTAAACAAATATAATGGGAGTTTTTTTGTTTTTGTTTTTTTTTCAATCCTTGTTGTATAACACCAAGTGACTGAGGCAAATGACCAAATCGCGAATAAGATTTATTTTTATTTTATTATATATATATAATAATATATATATAATAATATATATATATATATATATATATATATATATATATATATATATATATATATATAAAAGGAAGAAAGGAAGGAAGGAAGGAAGGGAAGGGCGACTAGAGTAGGTGGCAGGGGATGGGTTAGAACTTGTAAAGGTCCACGTTGCTACAACAACTAGACTAGTGTGAGCGTTGTTGTGGTAGGGTGAGTATAAGGAAGGTAGGTTGAGTAGGTGGGCTGGGTTTGGAGTTCCAAGAGTCCACAAGTTACTACCAAACCCCGACCATAGATACTAGTAAAGTCACGATGATGATGGCAGTTCAGCGAACAAGATGGGGATTGCCGTCGTGGTCGTCGGAGGTTTGCTTGCCTGTGGTGTTTAACAGGGATCAAATACGTCCTACGCGGACCCATTTCCATTTTAAAATTGATGACAGAAGAACACTGTTGCGGGTGTCAGCTGTGGATCGTGGTAGCAACAGTGGCGGCGATGCAAGTAGTAACATTAATAGCGGCAGTGACAGTGCGCCGCAAAATACTACGAGAAATGGTAATAAAAATACTAGGAAGGGTAGTCCCACGCCGCCGCCGCCGTCGCCGTCTTCTTCTTCTCCTTCTTCTTCTTCCAATTACGTGGTACCGCTGGACAAGTCTTCGGCCATCACTCGGCCACTCGCCGAGATCCTCCGAGACCTTAACAAGAGAATTCCAGATAACATCATCAAATCAGCTCCGCACGAGGATGATCATTATCCTACCTTCATCCCCTGGTTGGTGCCTCCCCCCTCCCCCTCCCGCTCCCCGCCCTTAAACTTAAAATTAAGTAAATAAAGCGATTCCAAGTTGAATATGAACTCATTATTCACCTTAATTTTTATTGCGGTTGTCGATCTGACTGATTCCAGAGTTCTCTTTCTTTTTCTTTTTTTTTTGTTGGGGTTTTAATGGTCATCCCGTTTCTGTTCTGTTCTGTGCTGTGCTGCTAGGTACCATGCCAACCGCATGCTAAGCTTTTATGCCCCAGGTAATATCACTCACTTATATTGTCTTCTGCTACCTTTTGCTGCCCAATTAATATCCTCATCTCCTTATATGTTCTCTTTATACTAGTACTACTGATGTATCTTTCACTCTTCCCCCCCCCCCCCCCCCCCAAAAGAAATGTATCAAATCAATCACCTGATGTGAGTTTCAACTCCAATGGTCAACGACGGGGTACCACCCTTAGTGCTTATATTCTGCAGGGCTCTTCTTCTGTATATTCATATGCTCTGCATTTTTCACTTTAATTTGCTTAACATTTGGGTGTTCTCCTCTCCTTTAGTTTAACAAATGCACTCTTGAGCTTCTGCTTTTTTTGGTTCATTTATTGGCTCTTCAGTAATCCTCCGGAATAGTTTTCCTTTATTTTCTTCTCTTTCATGGACTTCTGTCTGAAATGTGCACCTTTTTTGCAGGTTGGTGTGGTGAAATACGCGACGTTATCTTCTCTGAGAATGCAAGTGTTACTGTGGTTTACCGTGTCACCATACGAGGTTCAGATGGTGAGGTATGGGATTTTTCTCCCTTTTGTTGCTGTACACGTCTAGAGCTTCAATCAACCTTGTTCTTACTTCTTTATGGTATCACTTGGTTTCTTTTTTGTTCTTTCAAAATGGTTAAACTAACAACCTTTACGTACTCCTTCCCTACTTGTCTCTCTCTGCTCTTTCGGATGTCCCAAAATGGTTGCCATTCGAAGAGCTTAGGTTCTGTTCCCAATTCCTATCGTGTGCTTTCTTACAAAAAGTACATGAAGACTATGAGATTTCTGTTTAAGGCACAATAGGAAAGCATCCAGTATAAACATCAATGCCAACTACTGTGAGATTTCTTCTTTCAATTGACAATAATGAGTGTCATTAAGTGAAATAGAAAAACCTGATAGTCGACCCATTGTTGGTTTAGCGCTAAACTATGTATAACAGAGTTAACTTTAGTTTAATTGTCCAAATTATGAGATTTATCAGTTTATATCCGCAAATGCAAATTTTCAAATTTGGCCTCTTAAACACATTGCAATGCTTTGCATTTTAGCACCTTCTACAAGCTATGTCTGCAGTTTCAGCAAAAAGGTTAACATGTTCCCATCACATGTGCTATTCAAAGGCATTGACACAAAATTAAGCAGCAGACTAACATTTCTGCATAATTCGAAGTCAAAAACTTTCAGCCAGATAACTATTGTGGAACTGCATTTTGCAGTTGTGGATTCTCCACGTGGGATACATTGAATGCTGAATTTGATTATGAATTGATTGGATGTCTTATAGCATGTTCAATTGGTTGTCAAGTTGTGGGCCGAATTATTACGAGGGTTAGCAGTGGGGCAAATTTGATGTTTAAACGCCCAAACTGAATTGATCCTTGTTGAAAAGTTTCAATGGATATTATCCACTAATTTGACTGCTAAATTGTTGTTAGCAGTTTATAGTATATGGTTGACCTCCTCAGCTTTCATTAAAAGTGTCTCTCCACCTCTTTCAGAACTAGATGTGTCTGTTTAAGTCATATGCTGAATGAAAGGTCTTTAGCTGGATTAGTCTGGGAGGAAATGCCTAGTATAGAAGGTTTTGCTCCACTGCATCTATACATATTAAGATGTTTGTTTGAAAACCTATCAATGTTAATCTTGCATATGGTGGGCTTATGTAAGCACCAAAATTGGTGACATTGTAAGAGTGGAAAGCAGGTGTACCTGATGATTAAAGGACCTTGCAAAGCAGAGCATGCTGTGATGCAGGAAACCTTTTACTTTCTTAGGAGAATTCTAAGGTTGAATAGTCCTGAAGATTTTAATCAGAGGGGTTGGGGTTTCTAACTTCTTGAGAATTAGCTTAGGATTTTGTAAACAAGTCAAGACTCGGAGTTTAGATAAATGTTACGAGTATGAATTGTAGCTAAGAAGAATAATTAGGAAGTAGGAAACTAGATGAGCTATGGGAGAAGAGGGGAAGAAGCCCTAAGGCTTACCCTAGAGAGAGTGAGGAATTCATTTCTGATAACTCTTGGCATTCATAGCATACGTTCTTTCAAGAACTAATGCACGAAGTAGGCAGCATTGTTTTTAACACATTGGTGGCAGCAGCCAAAGTTTCAACTATGGTTGTTGACCGTGGGACTTCCACCCATGGTCATTCTTTACTTATGGTTGCTGGTCATGGGACTCCCACCCTTGACATAGGCTTTTGACTCTGTCATTGTTTACTTATGCCTCTCCAACTTGGCCAGTAAACATAGCTCGGTCTTCAAGGTTGTCTTCTAATTATTGATATGGACTTGGAGACTCTAAGATAGAAAATTCTATATCTTGATTGTAACTTTGTTTGAGTATGATCCTAATTATGTTTTTTTGCTCCAACAGTTAATTTGTTTCAATATTTCTGGCCATTTATATAATTTGCTCCTCCAACTTGTGCAGGCACACCGGGAATCAACGGGGACCGTATCATCCAGCAGTGGCCAGGTTGTAGATCCCGTAGCTGCAGCAGAAGAAATAGCATTTTGCCGAGCATGTGCACGATTCGGATTAGGCTTATATCTCTATCATGATTCATAGCCCATTCACAGAAGTTATGAGAAGATGTTTCAGTGTTGTTTGTACATGTTATCAAGAAACTGCGTCATTAAGTATCCTTGTATGGTGTCGTGTCGCCAGTATACTTGGAGTACACTGCTAAATTACTTATTATTATTATTATTATTATTATTATTATTATTATTTCAGTTTAATCCTCGGTCAACTATCTTCTTGATAAGAAGAAAACTTTGCCAAATACTGGAGTACAAGCGTAAACAAGAGGGCCTTTCTTGGTAAAAAATTAAGACACCCAAAGATTCGTGTGATATGAAATCGACCTTTAATACAACCAGAGGTACAAGTAATCGAATTGGAATTTTCAGTGTCATTTTTTTTTAATACTCAGTGAGTGTCATTTATAAGTAAATGATATTTGTTTGTGAATGATATTTAATTATTAAAATATGAATGTAAGATGATATTTGTTTGTAAATAATATTTAATTAATATTTAAAAAAATGATACTGAGGTTCTCAATTAAACAGTCACTGTCACGTCAACAAAACCTCTTAAATAATTTATGAGAGTGCGTACAATAATTAACATTAGTAAATCCTTTCTGCTTTCGAGTTCGAGTGAGTATTATGTGCACCACGTGCGTCACGTGACGTGCTACGTGGTTCATTAGAACTAATTACACATCGCCAAATAATACAAAGTATGACCCACAATTATCACATGATGATAAATTATTGATTTTAGTACAGCACGTGACAATGCACGTGGTGTATTGTATCCTTTTCCTTCGAATTCGCGTATAACACTAATATTTTGTGGTGGTGGAGGATAGACGGTGACCTGTCTTGACCAGCAGCATTCTGCCTCTCGCCACAAAGACGAGAGAAGAGGGAAGTCCTGGTATCACACACACACACACAGAGATATAGATATATATATGGCACTCTGTTCCTTGTTTAGAAGCCGGCCCAGGCCACGGCAGCAAGTACTCCTACGTCGACAGCAATGGGCTATGCCTTTGCCACCACTTTCGCCGCTAGCGTGGCTGCTCATCGTTCTCACTGCGGTGGTGATTGTGGTGTTTCCATCATGGACGACGAAGCTGCTGCTGCTGAGGCCACTATCAGCCCCACAGAAACCCATGGTGTTAGGAGTGGAAAAGATATTGAGTCGTCGAGACAACCATAAAACGACATTAAAGAACTTGCAATTTGAAGGTCGTCCGATCACCCCTAATCCTCCTCCTCCTCCTCCACCTCATCATCATCAAATTCAAGGTCGTCCAGCTGCTTTAGCACCCCAACAATTACAGATGACCAGAAACAGATCAAACACCAGCACCAATGGCAATAGCAGTAGCAGTAGGGTCATGGGTCCTTATCACAACTGGGAACTCTTCTCCGCTGATTATGAGGACATGCTGCGGAATCTCAAAATTTTCGTGTACCCCCACGATGTCTGCTCATCATCAAAAGCAGCAAATACTAGTAATAAAAATGATTATGACAGCATTTTCCTTCCCCTGGCAAACCCGGACGGCAACCCCAAGCTGGGGAATTATTACAGTGAGCACGCGTTTAAGGTGGCTCTTCTTAACAGTTCCCTGGTGACCAAGCGTCCGGAGGAGGCCAATTTCTTCTTCATGCCTTTCTCCATCAATGCCATGCGTAATCACCCTCTCCTCCATTCCGCCTCTTCCATTTCAGATTTCATTGCTCAATATACAACCACCATTAGCTCCCAATTCACCTTTTGGAATGCCTCCGCCGGTGCTGATCACTTCTATGTCTGCTGTCATTCCATCGGAAGAGACGCCGCTTCCAAGCACCCTGCTCTACATAACAACGCTATTCAAGTCACTTGCTCCTCTAGCTACTTTCAGAGGCTTTATATTACGCACAAAGACGTTGGACTACCCCAAGTCTGGCCTCGCCATCACCACCACCAACCTTTCAATCCTCCGGACGCCAGGTACACATACATTCCTCACTGTATATGTTGTTTGTTTATGATCTGTTCTGTTGCTGTGATCAATGAGAGAGCTAGTGCTGACCCAAAGGGGGTGAATTTGAGCTAGTGCTGACCCAAAGGAGGTGAATTTTTGTGGTTGACGGAACAATTAGCAGCGGTTTTCTCCTCTGTTGGTCTGATTTGTTATGCTTTGTCTCACTGCAGAAAGATACTCGTCTTTTTCGCTGGTCGAGCGCAGAATTCACTTACCCGGCAGAGGATTCTGGATCTATGGAGCAATGATACATCTTTCGCCATTTCCTCTGGAGGTTCATCTCTTCCTTATGAGGAAGGGTTCAGAAGAAGCAGGTATTGCCTCCATGTTAGAGGCTACGAGGTGAACACTGCAAGAGTCAGCGATGCTATACATTGTGGGTGCATTCCGGTTATAATCTCCAACTACTACGATCTTCCATTTGGTAGTGTCTTAGACTGGAGCCAGTTCTCAATTATCATCAGTGAAGGAGATATCCCAGTCTTGAAGGAAATATTGTTGTCGGTCCCCAAGGACAAATATTTCAAGTTATACAAAAACTTGAGCTTCGTTAGAAGACACTTCGCGTGGCACAACACTCCCACAAGTTATGATGCCTTCTACATGACTGCTTACCAGCTCTGGTCAAAGAGAGGTTTACAGAGGGTAGCTTAGAGTATTCAAATTAGAGGCGACAACAATGTACTCGCATATTAATCACGCAAGAAATAAACACACCAATTACCAATTGCCAAATGTTTTTCAGCAGCTCAAGTGTGTTTCAACACGCATTCAGAGTTTTGACATTACTTTCACAAAAGGATGGACTTATCCATCTTTTTATTTCAATCTCAAATTCGAAAACCTTGGCTTCTCTCTCTCTCTCTCTCTCTCTCTAATAAGCATTAACAACAGTAAGAATCCATTGAAATGTTTATTGATGAAATATATCATTATTTCCAACACACATAAACCTCCACATGTCCTTGTCCAAGACATTCATTTACATCTCAATTTACCCTAAAATTCCAGAGTTTCTTGCATTATCGTAACATAATAAGGTTGCCACTAATTTAAACCTTGAGGACCAACATTACACATCAAATGGCATGATCAGCAGGCTGTGAATGGTATCCTCGGCGCCTGAGCTGTGACTGAGGAGTTGGTTGCTGCAAGAAAATCCTTGTAGGATCATTTGGATCAACATATCTGCAGGTAACAACACACTGTTAAAAAAAATGAAAATTATCTTTTCAAGCAGATGAGCAGGTCACCAAGGTCCAAGAATACTTACGCATGTCTCATCATTTCATCAACAGGAGTCTGTGATGCTTGTAAGGGATCCAACTGAGGATCTGCTCTTGATGTTCGTTGATTGTATTGTCTAACAGAACCAATTAAGTTAAAGAATAAGGGTACAAAAGTTCCACAGCCACCTTCCTTGAATAAAATCTTGAATGAATGAGTAGAAAATAGAGCCCTTTGCTCGTTTTCAGGTACAACCTAGAAAAGCAATAAACAGGGTCACTGCCTATTTCGAAAACGCCACTTTAACATTCATTCAAAATCCGATGCACTTACAGGGTCAACAAATCCAGATATATTGTTGCAGAAGAATATTGGTTGATTAAACTTTTCACCATGTATGTAAAGCTGCAGAAGCAAGTATTTTCCAGGTCACCAAGGATTAAAATGAAAAATGAACATCTTATGAATGTTAGTATAACATATCTGTAGCAGCCTCAGATATCCAGAAAACAGTCAGCTAATGGAAGAAAATGATGAAAGGAACAATGATAACCACAACATGTTATAAACGAAAATACACATAAATTTGATGTCTGCCTCTGAAGAAGCACGCGAATCTTATGGAAAGACGTGGTAGTGTTGTCACCTAAAACAATGTCAGAAACAAATGTACATGAAACAAAAGGCTTCAGTTGAATTGAGGATCTTCACAGCAAAGGCACTTCTACAAAAGTAAAGCTACATATTCAGCTGACCTATGAATGCTGTTACATATGAAAATAATTTCCTCCTTCCCTTGGATAAGATAAATTTTATTGCATAATGTGCAAGAAGGTAGTTTGTAGTATTACTTTCCATACAATATAGGGTAAATTACAGTTTGAGAATTTAATCCCTTACACCAAGGCTCAGTTCCACATTGCCACCTTTAACTAATAATTGTGTCAATTTACCACAAAGTATTACCTTGCATTAATTTAGTCAAGATGTTAACCAGGTATCTATAATGTTTAACACAAGCTCAGAAGCATTGCACATGACAGGCTAATCTAAAATTAATTGGACTAAATTATTGTTGAAATCTTCAACATGCAAATGAAATCTCATTCATAAAAGATGAAAAATGTATTGAGGTCATTTAACATAAATGAAACCTTCAAGGTGTAAATTGACACCTTATCAATCCAAGCAGGCAATGTTGAACTGTATCCTTAGTTCCAGGGGTTTATTGTAATTTACAATATAATCTAAAGACTTGTGCTAGGTTGTGATTCAATCTCCAGCACATGAGGGCATTATCCATTTCTGTCCCAAAGAACGACACAAGAAATCATTTCCAAGGAACTTAGACATGGTTTCCAGTTAATACTACAGCAACAAATAGTTTGCAAATATTTATCACGTCACTGCAGGGTATTGAGATAATAGGTACTGGCACATCTAAACTGGTCTGAAGTTAAACCTAAAAAATAAGCAGCAAGGACAACCAGGAAAATTAAAGAAAAACAATTTTAGCTTTCCAAGTTTCAATGCACCAGCATACAAGGAATATACACCAACAAATAGCCACATAGAAATCAGACCACCCTGTACAGGAAGCAGCCACCAGACTCCAGTATCTTTAACCTATACATCCATCTTGAAAGAAAATACACATTAATTTTCAGCAATGATTTGCTCACAAAGAAAACTAACCTAAAGCATTATAAAGTGCACTTTCCATTGTCCATATATAGCTCACCATTGACACCATTTTCGACACAAAGGATAAGAAAAAAGGTTTTCAAGAATTAAATTAGAATTTAGATTCTGTATTCTACCATTATTACTATTCTATTCTTTTCGGTTAAAACCTACAGGCCTCCATTCCATGCATATTTCCGTGAGTGATAACACAGAACTGTTATAACATCAGAAGTCACATCCCGATCCTGCACTGGACTTGATAAGTTACAATCACAAGGGTTCTGATTCTCTAGTTTGCTACAAAATGTTTAATGCTGTGCGATAAAGGCCAACAATCAGTAAAACAAAAATTGCAAACCCAACTTACCAGAGGCATATCAAAGGAAGCAAAGTCACCAACAGGTTTATTTGCAACAAAAACCATGCGTACATTCGACAAGTAGATTATACCCTTTGCTTTGACATGTCCTCCATGAGCTCTAAGAGAAAGAAGAATTAGTTTTTTTTTTCTCCCAGAAAAAAAAAGAATAATTAGCATAAAAGCAAAATCAGGAATGAAAATAGTGTAGCAACCATAAAAATTTCTCAAATCCTGGACGGGACAGTAAAATAAGTATAATCCAATAATGCACTGACTTAAAGACCAATTGTAGCCAAGTGAGGAATATAAGTGTATAATTGTAACTATGGGCAAATCAATGAAGCGAAAGAACTGAGGGCAGTAAGAGCGAAAAGGAATTCACTGATATGGGCACAAAGCAATTAAATTCCCCAGATTTTAAATTATTCTGTGGATTCTTTGCTTATAACGTTTGCCCACACGTATTTTATGTGGCCAAAAATTTTATAGCTAGGAGCGTTGAATATCCGTTGGAACATGGACTTCCTGCAATACAATCTCTAGTAATAGGAGTATCTTTTTCCGTGTGTGGAGAAAGTAAAGCTAGCTAAGCGGAAGCAGGATTATTATTATTATTATTATTTTATTTATCTGTAGGGGATTTAAGTGGATCCATTACCAATCAATCACCATATGCAGGCAGAAGAAGGGAAGGCAAGAACCTTTCCAAATCAAAACTCATAAATATTTATTCTGTCATATCCTATCCATGCAACAGCAAAAACCTAATTCATCATCTCTCCATATTCGTCCCTCCTTGAATAACAAGGGATCAATACCTGTATACCCAAAACAAGGAAGGAAAAAAATAACAAAAACCCTAAAAAAATTAATAATAAAAAGAAGAAGAAGAAGATGAGGTGAGGTTCGAAAAGGAAACAAATTCGGACGTGGTGTGAATCTCGCAAATAATAAAATTAAAGGAAAAACCGAGGAGGGAGGAGGAGTGGTAAATATTTTGCTAACCCGACGAAAGGAATCTTGTCAACCTCAAACTCCACGCCGTCCCTGTTCAACACGAACATCTCATTCACAAAAGGCACGGGCATCCCATTAGCAAACATCTGAGGATTCACCGCCATCTCTCTCTCTCTCTCTATAAATTTTTAATCGCCAGACAAATCTCTTAAATATACCACCGGTGTTTCAAAGATCAAACCACAGCCAGATAACCATCCAACTAACCCTTATTTATATTTTGGTACTCCAAAGTAACAAAATATATCAGTTTGGTCCCTCAAGTTGAAAACTTCTCATTTTGATCCTTCAAACTTCATCAACTGTTCTAATATGATATGAACTAATCAATCTGCGATACACAAAAACTAAGCACTGTTATTTTGTCATTCTACTACAAACTTTTTCTCTTTCCGTCCCATTTTGATAAACTTTTTTTTTTTATTCGTTCCAAATTATAGTTCACTTTTTAATTGAAGAATGTAATTAATTTTCAACTTCTCTAAAATACCTCTATTTAATTACGTTGTTATAAGTGAAAGGTGTATAGCAAATTATGTATTCACACATCAAATAGAACTAATTTGACTTATAGTGTAATTTTTTATTTTGTATTTAATGTAAATATTTAATAATAAATACAAGGGCATTTTAAAATATTATAGATTAATTTATTATTTTAATAAAGTTAATTAATTTTTCTTAAATTGTATGAAAAAAATTATAAATCTATTAAAATGGGATGGAGGAGTATTATCTTAGTTTTTATATACAAAAATAACGCACTTTATTGCGTTGTTTTTTTTTTTCTTTTTGAAATCCTATAGTATTACAATGAGAGATTTGGAAAAAGGGAATAATAAATTTTGGACCTCTTACGCATTGCCTTTTTTTTGTTAAATCCTATTGTATTAGAATGAGGGGTCTTGAGAAATGAGATAACTAATATGATAGGCCTCTTGCACAGTGCCTGCTTGCCATAGCGTCAAGTATATTTGCAAACCCGATATTGATAAGAATCGAATTTCGGAACACTAAAGAAGAGTCGTATAACTCTAATTGCTCGACCGCTATTTTTTCTAGTTTGGCTTAGTTAAATTAGTGCATTTTTTTGCGTTATTGAAACCACATGTCATTAGCAAAATATTGCACATTTATTATCTATAACGCTAAACCGTAAAGCCTTTTTTTTCAGAACAAATAACACAACTTGGCTTGTTCCCCCCCTCCCCTCTCTCTCTCTCTCTCTCTCTCTCTCTCTCTCTCTCTCTCTCTCTCTCAAACGATAAATAATTAAAATAAGTATTGAATTGTATATTGTGCAAGGGATCACATTTACTTATAAAACAACTGTCTATAGAATTTTTTCAATAAAATATTCAATTGCTTGAATTAAATATAAAAACAAAAATAACCTTTTAATGTAACAAAATGCTATTTGCCTGTGCACGTACTTATATCTCCAAATTTTACATACTATTATTTTGAGATGCGTTCATTATATACAAAACTTTGTTATCTTGTGAATTGCTATAACTCTCAAAAGTGATTATCTACTAATTTTTAAATATTTATTACAAGTATTCATTAGGAAACATCTACGGGGAGGTGATAAAATAGTAACCTAGCCAATCAAAGGAAAAAAATTAGAGATAGAGTAGTTTTAGGCAAATATTTTTAATATTATGTTATACATTGTTAAATGAATTTTAGGTGAATAAAAAATTATTAGAAAACTACTTACATGAATAAAGAATGATTGAGAAATGAAAGATAACTATTCATAATTCGAAAATAATATATGCATTAAAATAAAAAGTATAAACAATCCGTAGGGGGACACTTTGAAACTATTTCTAACTTTTTTTTTTTGTCAATAATCAACAGTATACTATTCTACTCCTAATCTACACTATAGGGGGAGTGGCCCAACTGAGCCCCGGAGAACCGATGGGAACTGAACCATTATCAGACAAAACAAATGCATTATATACCTATTTAGATTTTTTAATGAAAGGCTGTTAGAACCTTCAAGTTGAGGTTTTGAAAAACAGTATGCTGAAAGCAATAAAGCACTAAGAAGATTAAAGACAAAATAATAGCAAGTAGGGAACGAAAGAGGAGAATTGAAGAAGAGAGAAAATGAGATTGATATTGAGTTGAAAAATCTGATAAATGATTACAAAGCTTGCCTTCCTTTCTATTTCTCTCCCTTTTTATCTTTCCTTACCAATCAACTAACTAACTACTAACTGACTAACTACCTAACTAACTAACTGCTACAGCTTACTAATCTCTCAGTCCACGTGTATTCTTCTGGCTGTTTCAATTATTCCTCCTGCTACGGCATCGTTTTCTTATTCACTTGCTGGATCATGACAACTTCCCTCCCCATCAAAATAATCCTTATCCTTAAGGATTAAAAGATGGAAACTGCTTCCTAATGAATGTAGCATCTTCCCACGATGCTTCCTCTTCACTCAGTTGCTGCCATTTAACCAGCTATTGAATCACTGCTTCTCTATTTCTGAGCATGACCTTTCTCTTGAGTACCTACTCAGGCAGTAATAGACATTGATCCTGTAGATTAAACTTAAGTAATGTTGAAGTAGTAACTTGTTGGTCCCCAATCCTCTTTTTAAGCAAACAGACATGGAAAATTGGGTGGATCCTCGCAGTTGAAGATAAATCTAATCTATAAGCAATTGATCCAATCTTCTCAAAGACTTTATAAGGGTCATAGAATTTAGCAGCCAACTTCAATTTTTTCCTAATAGAGGCTAACTACTATTTATAAGGTTGAAGTTTCAGAAACACCCAATCCCCTACAGCCAGTTCCCTCTCACTCCTCATTTTGTCCGCAAAGAATTTCATTCTTTGCTAGACTTTACTAAGGTTTTCTTTCAAACTCTGAATCACCTGCTATCTATCTTATACAAACTGTTGAGCAGCCTCTATATGAGTGTTCAGATAGGGACCCAATGGCAGAGATGGTGGTTGATAACCATAGAGAGCTTTGAAGGGGGCCATTTGTATGCTATTCTGAAATGTGGTATTATACCACCATTAAGCTAATGCTAGCCACTTATACCACTGATTAGGTCTCTCATGGTAGAAACATCTTAAGTACGTCTCCATGCACTGATTCAGCCTCTCAAATTACCCATCAGTCTGGGGGTGATAGGCAGAAGAAAAGTGTAACTGAATCCCTATGAGTTTGAAAAGTTCCTTCCAGAAATAATTGATAAAGATTTTATCTCTGTCAGTCACTATGTTATCTGGTAGTCTATGCAATCTAAAGATATGTTCCATAAAAATTTTAGCTACTGAAAGTGCTGTAAAAGGGTGAGTAAGAGCTGCGAAGTGTCCTACCTTAGTCAGCCTGTCCACCACAACCATAATAGTGTCAAATTCCTGAGACATATGCAATCTTTCCACAAAGTCCATAATGATTTGACTCCAAGCGTGCTCTGGTATAGGCAAGGGCTGCAGCTAGGGCTGTTCAAAAAAATCTGAAAATTTGAAAAATCGGGAAAATCGATCTGTCCCGAACTGAAAAAAAGGGTAACCGAACCGATTTTTTGTGGCAGGGCGGTTTGCGGGGCGGGTTATATTTTAATCGGGGCAGTTCGCAGTTCCCATTTTTGCGAACCGGCGGGTAACCGAATCGAACCGAAATGAGGGTAGTTATGTAATTTCATATGTTACTTATATAATTTCATATATTAGTTTGGGTGTTCATTTGGCTATTTGTTGAATATTTATGTTTTTATATTGATTGAAATGAGAAGATGAAGTTTGAAAGACTAAGTGATTATTTTCTTGTTTATATAGTTTTTGGTTATTTGTTGAATATTTATATTTTTATGTTGATTGAAATGAAAAGATGAAATTTGAAAGACTAAGTGACTGTTTTCTTATTTATTTAATTTTTGTTTTTTTGAAGATTAAGGTTTTGGATGTAATTTAACTTTAAGATATTAATGTTTGTACTATTAGTGATTTATAATATTTTGTAATTTTTCTTGTTTATTTTTTTAAAAATATAGGTAAATTATTATGGATCGGGTCGGGTACCCGCCCTATCCGAACCGATTTTGCGGGTAACCGGAAGGTCGGGTACCCGCTACGTGTGGACTGGTTTACGGTTCAAATTTTTGCCGAACCGCAAAGACCAATTTGGTTCACATTTTTTATCCATGGATCGGGTACCCGATCCATGAACACCCCTAGTTGCAGCAACCCTGGATAAGGCAAATACTCATACTTACTCCTCTGACATGTATCACAACTTTAGATAAATTGTATCACTTCTGTTTTAAGTCCAGACCAATTGAACAGAGACTTAAACATTTGTAAATAGTGATACTGTCCCGAATGACCCCCAATAGTTGATGTATGCATTGCTTGAATCAGTTGATGTCTCAGATTATTACCTTGACTTACATAAATCCTCTGTTTATTCTTTAACAAGCCCTCCACCAACTGATAATGTTCTAGGATCCTGGAGAGACTAACAGTTGAGCAATCAATTGTTGACATTCTTCATCTTATGAGTAAGTATCTATAATCTCTTTTATCCAGTTGGGTTGTAAAGAAGTCACTGCCATGATCATAGAGTTGGTTTCCTCTTGTTCATCACATACATCTTTCCTAGAAAGTGTGTCTGCTGCAGAATTTTCTACTCCCTTTCTATACTGAATCTCATACTCAAGGCCCAACAACTTAGTTAACCACTTATGTTGCAGGGTAGAAGTGAGTTTTTGTTTTAAAAGATACTTCAAAGACTGATGATCAGTCTTTATAATAAAATGATGCCCCACCAAATAATGTCTCTATTTTGTTATAGTCATCACCACTGCTAACAACTCTTTTTCATATATCGAACACCCCAAATTCTTGGGACTCAAAGTCTTATTCAAGAATGCAATAGGCGTTTCCTCTTGCATCAGAACAGCTCCCACTTCTTTGCTACTGGCGCCTGTTTCAATAACCAAAGGTTTACTAAAATCAGACATTCTAAGTACAGGAGCATTGGTTAGAACTTTTTTAAACTATTAAAAAGCCTCATCAACCTTCTAAGACCATTTGAATGCATCATTCTTAAGCAAATCTGTCAATGGTCTGCTGATCAACCCATAACTTCTAATAAACCTCTTATAATATCTTGTCAGTCCCAAGAATCCCCTTAGAGCTTTGACAGATTTAGGTCGAGGTCACTTCACTATGCAATCCATCTTATCACTATCCATTATCATCCCATTTACTGTTATTAAATGCCCTAAATACTCCACCTGTTTTTGTGCAAAAGAGCATTTTGACAATTTAACAAAAAGCTGATTTGTCTCAGCAAGGTTAAGCCTAGTTCCAAGTGCTGGATGCGTTGTTCCAGAAATGGACTGTATATAAGGATATCGTCAAAGAAAAATAGTACAAATTTTTTAGGATGGGGTGCAAAAATTTGATTCATAAAGAACTAGAAAGTGGAAGGTGTTTTGGCCTTACCAAAAATTCAAAATGTCCATGGTGTGTTTGGAAAGCAGTTTTGTAGGTGTCATGTGGTTTTACTCTGATCTGGTGGTAATCAGATCGTAGGTCGATTTTGGAATAAAATTTGGAACCAAAAAGCTCATCTAAGAGTTCATCTATATTAGGAATAGGAAATCTGTCTTTAATGGTCAAATGGTTAAGGTGTCTATAATCCATACAAAACCTCCAACTCACATCCTTCTTTTTTGTAAATACCAAATTTTGACACATCTCTTGTAAATATATGTGTGTGTTACTTCATTTAGGGGGTATTTTTTATTTTCGGAGGTCGATTACAGTTTTCGTGTGTGACAGCCCCATCTTACCTAAAGGCGCACCAAAGGGCTTGGTGGACTGCTTGCCTGGCTCTTGTCAGGACTCAAATCAAGCGCTCACTCGGAACATTCAAGCGTACTTAACTCAAAATAAAATACATTCATAATGAAATGCATTCATTTAATTCATTCAAAAGTACAAGAATCACAAAAAATTTACATCTCAAAATATACATAGTATTTACAATAAAAGCCTATACAATTAGGCTATCAAAATACATGAAGCAAAACATTTACTATATCCCAAAAGCAGCTTTTCCAACTTTAATATTTTGGAAAACCTAGTTAAAGAAAACAAATGAACGGGATGAGTTCTAATAGCCCAGTGAGTGCTCAAGTCATGCAATCATACCAGGAATTCATTATTTTATGAAACAAGATAATTGACAAGATAAATAGACGGGTTATGAACAATTAATTAACAAGTAGTCAATGGCGGATACATGGCTCAACTACGGGAGCAAGTTCAACCGCAGGAGAAGCAAATACTGTTCATGTAATCATGATATTAGGACCGATATAATAGCTCAGGTTTTTATCAAATGACATGCCAGTATTATCACGCAAGCCTTAACCACCGTTCACCTTATAACCTCCGTACAGGCTACTATATCTAGGGAGTAATCTCAACCTTGGAGGGCCAATACGCAAGAAAGTTTAATTCGGAGTTGGCCTCTTTGAGGATTCACAGCTCAAAAGGGAAAGAACAACACGCCCTAAAACACCCAACACCTTATATCCTCCCAATCCTATCTGAGTTGACTATCCGTGAAGTAACGGTAAAGTTAGTCACGGAAGTCTCACGCACAAGTAACACATTGGATAGTGAAAGCATGTAACACATTGCGAAATAGATGCAATAAAGTACACATCTTTCCTCAAGTAACACATTTCATTAGATAATCATGTCAAGTATAACATATCATTTGAAGCATTGAAATAATAACGTCAAGTATTACATGGCATTTCATGCATCATGCACACATAAGAACACTCACTTGAAGCCTAAGAAAATATCTCGCGATAAGGTTGGGTCTCACTTACGGATTCAGAAATTCAAGAGAAAATAGCCGTATAAAAACCTGACTAAAATCTAAGAAATTTCATAAGAAAATTCAAGAAATACCCCAATTCAAGGGTTAAATTTCTAGGGTTTTGGAGTTTAGGGTTTTACCCTAAGGTTTAGGGTTTTCAAAATTAGGGTTTTCTAACTTTTTAGGGTTTCGCTCGGAAAGGTTTAATTCACTAATAGCTAATCTACGAAAATTTCTGCACGTTCAAATCACTAAATTACAGTTTATAAAGTTTTAAATTATAACCTAATCACTTTTATTTCTTAAGTTTATCGAAATTTAGGCAGCACTTCCCCTATAATCGGACTAACCTAAAATTTTTAACCTGCAAGAAAACATCCAAACAACCCAAATCTCAAGTAGTTCTACCAATTTCACATCAAACTTACTTCAATTTCACCCAAATTCATCACAAAAATACATAAACTACTCCATGGTTCTTCAACCAAATCAAACCTAAATCATGCCATTTCAAGTTTAAATCACTAGTTACAAGTCATACAAGTCCATAAACCTCATATTCATGGAATAAAACTTCATATTTCATGGCTTAAATAAATCATACTTAACATTAAAGACATGGTTTAAAAGCTACAAAACTACAAATTTATACTTGAAATAAGAAGAGAAGTTCTTGAGAAATACCTTGAATAAGGCAAGATTTGTGCTTAGGAAAAAGATTAATTCACTTTCTATGGATAAAAAGTGATCAAATGGAAGTAAAAACTCCAAGAAAATGAAAGAAAATGGAGAGAAAAGAGAGAAGAGAGGAGCTGGTTTTTGAGAAAAAGAAAAGAGAGAAAAATGCCTAAGTAAAGAAGAAAAGAAATGGAAAAGAATTGGGAAAAAGTTTGACCAATCAAAGCAAGACAAGAACAAAGTAGATCTTAACTTTCTTAACCATAATAGACCACACTTGGCCATGTTTAATTAGGAGGGATTTTGTCATTTATCCTATAATTAAATCTTGCAAGACATTCTATGTACAATTCTTAAGGGAAATGGTACAACATGCTAGTAAAATAGAAAATCATTCCTTATTATTTTTTCACTAATTTCGGCCCCTTTTTTTTTTTTCCTAATGGACATAATACAAAATAAATGATTTTGGCATGAATTTCTAGGGTGTTACATCGTGCATATTATAACTAATTCATCACATCAAGGGCAAAACAGTAATTTCACTACGTAAATATTATTTTATTTTAATTTATTTTTATTTTTTTCCTTAATACATAATTTTACTATTTTTATCATTATTTCTAATTTTAATGATTTTTTTGGAGTTATCTAATATTTATTTAAAATTTTAACATTTTTTTATTTAATGACACGTTTACATATGCATCCTTTTTATGAGAATTTTTCAAGTGAAAAAAATTTTTATGTGCACATTTTTTATTCATAAATTTTCTATATAAATTTCATAATTTTAAAATCGTTTAGTATTTATTTCACTATTTTTACCTTTTTTCTATTAATAGCACATTTTTCAATGTTATATTAATTTTTAAACTTTACGGTGAATTTTATTTAGTTATTCCTATAACTCTAAATTTTAGCATTTTCCTCATTAATTTTAGGGAATCCAAATATCTTTCATTTTATCCTATTTTACTTTGTTCTTCTTTATTTTTCTTACAAAATTTTTCTCAAAAAAAAAACTAAAATTAAAACAACAGCAGCGTTGCTGCTGTTGATTCTGCCATAGCTTCTTAATCACTCCATCACCCACCTAAAACGACCCTTCATCAGATTTTAAGGGATTTGCTCAAGTTTCTTTCTGACTTCACCATCATCACACAACTCCCTCCCTCACCAGACAGACTTCACTGGCACCTACACTTCACACATTTTCACTCTTCCTCTCCTTCCCATTTTTCTCTCTCGGCCAAACAAACACAAACATACTCACCCCTGCAAACACCTACATCACACTCATCTACAATATCACCAAGACACACTTGCATACACACGCAATCCTCTCCCTCTCCACATTCACAGACACATTCACACACTTCACTTCACCCAAATTTCTCCCTCAATCTCTTCTCTCACTGGCACAACAGACTGCATTCTTCACACAACATTACACAGGCACAACATAAAACATCCATAAACACATACACTAAACGCACGCACACGCACTTCTCCTTGCACACACGTACAGCACACACTAACACACACACACACATTCACACCTAGCTGAGTACACAGCTCACACAAACCACACACAGAACTCACAATTCTCACAACACACATTACAGTCCCTGCACTTCACTAAAAAACACACTCACAGACGCACATTGGCACACAATCAACACTCACAGCTCTCCCTCACTTCTTCGACATATACAAGGCACACACTCTCACATTTTCCTTCCCAATTTCACTTAGTTCTCAACCTGTACATTCACACACTACACACACCTCACGCCTCACTCCCTCTGCCTTCTCCTCCACCACAAGCACACATACAACACACACCAGACACCCATTTCACCTCCAGACAAACAACACTACACCACAACACACACCAGACACATTCACACATTCAAACACACACAAACACAATTTTACAGACCTGCAAAACACTCATCAGTGCACACTCTCTCGATCCCTTTCCCCTGCACAAGCACCACAGTCACCCTCCCAACGCTTAGACTTCTCTCGGTTCTCAATTCACAAACACAAACGCACAATACACACAAACACATTGCACAAGTCACACAATTCACTCACACACAAACACAAACTACTAATTCACACACCTTTACTTCAGCAGCAGAAACACTCATCAGACAACACAAAACACGCATCAAACACACACTTTGCACTTCACTTATATTCACATATCATAACACAATAAAAAACACAGGCACATACAATACACTCACAAACACACACATTGTCTCACGCACAGCTACACACCATCCTCATCAGTCCACCTGCACGGAAATCACACTAGATCATTCACCCAAAAACCTGCAAAAACACAACACCTCACTCACTACTCAACTCACTCGGCCAACCTTCCCCTCAACACAATCGAACACACACACACACCCCTGCACTACACTTGCACACAGAGTTCACCACACTCACACACAACACAGTTCACACAACACACTTGCAAAAAATATATATATACAAAAAAAAAACAACAACAACACTACCTCCACCAGTGGTGCCACCTGCTCCCCAACAGCCTGCCACCACTGGATAGCCACCGCCGCCCAAACGCCGTTGGAGAATCTACAATTTCCCAATCCACCGCCACCTCTTATTCCTTATCTTCTCAAGTCAGGTAAGAAAACTTTCTCTCATCCACTAATTTCTCCTTGCATAAGCATTAACACATTTAGATGTATTTAATTTACTCATTTTTTTTTCAAAGAAATAGGAAGTTTAGATAATTGAGGGGGGATTCAATTCGGGTTCAGCAGACCCAAATAGAGAGAGAGAAAGAGAGAGAGAGAGAGAGAGAGAGAGAACCAGAGAGATAAAGAAAGAGAGAGGGGCCGAAGAAAAATAGAGAACGAGAGAAACGAAGAAGAAGAAGGAAGAAAAGAGAGAGCAAGCAGAGATAGAGAGGATCCGAGAGAGAGAAGCAGGGAAGAAAGAAGAAAAGAAAAGAGAAAAAAAGAGAGAAAAAAGAGAAATAAAAGAAATCTGGAAAATTAGAAAAGGAAGAAAGTAGAAAAGAAAGAAGAAAGAAAGAAAAAAGAACAGGAAGAAAATTGGTAAAAAAAAAAAAAAAGGTTTTAGTGAAACTACGTCGTTTTGACGTAGTTTCACTCAAAACTACGTCGTTTTGATGGTTTAGTTTTCTAATTTGATTTTAATTAATAATAGGTATTTATTTTACAATCCTTATACTTTTATTAATGTTATTGTGGCTCTGAACATTTATGATTTGTGCATTTAAGTTTCTATTTTTTTCTAGAGTGACACCCACAATTTTATTTTCTTTTCAATTAGGTCCTAATTAATTGCATTTAGGTCCCCCGACTTTTATATAATTATAATTTTGGCCCCTACGTTTTTTAATTTTCATTTTTGACCCCTATATTTTTCGGTAATTACATTTTGACTCTTATATTTCTATAAAATTACATTTTGACCCCTATACTTTTCTGAAATTACCTTTTTTTACCCTCTAATATTTCTGGAAATTTCATTTTTACTCCCCAAGTTTGCTGAAATTGTATTTTAGCCCTTGGATGTTGCTGGAAATTGTAAATTTGGCCCTTCATGTTGCTGAAAATTGCATTCTTACCCCTAAACCTTGCTGGAATTTCATTTTTGCCATTATATTTTGCTGGAATTACTTTATTGCCCTCCAATATTGCTGGAATTTATATTTTTGCCCCCCAAGTAGCTAGAATTTGAATTTTTGCCTTTAAATGTTTGTTGTAAATTATGTATTATTTAATGAATTTGCTGAAATTATATTCTTGGCCTTAAATATTGTTGAAAATTTTTATTTTTGGCATTATGCTTACTGGAATTTATGTTTTAGCCTTTTAAATTTGTTGCAAATCATATTATTATCTTAACTAGAGTTTAAAATTGTAATCTCACCCTTTTGTTTGTTGTAAATTACATTTTTACTCTAAAAAGGTTGCTTAAATTTTCACTCTCAACCTAAAATCTTGGAATATTTTTATTTCTTGTCAAAAAAGAATTTAATTAATCCCTCAAGTTTTTTTTTTAAAAACTATTTTTCTTTTCATCTCTTATTTTTATTTTAATGTCCCAAAATTTAGTCTTTTTATCTAATTAATGTTCAAATTAGTTTCTTTATTTCTTTTTTAGTTATTTTGATGATCCTTATTTGAGTGCTAAAAGTTTAAGTATGTATTATGGTGTTTTATCTTTTATTATTTATATTTTCCTTATTTTACTTTATTTGTTTGTTTATGTATTTTTACTTAAATAGTTTTCATTTTTCTTCCTAAATACTTAACTATATTATTTTTTTTATATTTTTTATTATTATTGCTATAATTGTTTGAATTATTGTGGCATGTTTATAGAGATTAGTATGCGATCATTTAATTAATAGTTTATTTACTTAAACAGTGGTATTTTTTGACATGTTTGTTCATTTTATTAGCAATTGATACCAAGTCTTTGGACGGGAGGTACCTTTGCTATCCTTTTAATTTTTCTTTATGTGCTCCTATGTTTTTTTTTATGTGTTTTTCTTTATGTATTTTTTTAAGTGTTTATTATTTTATTTATATGTGAGTATTTATTTATTTTATGTTATTTATTTGAGCTTAATTTAATTATTCAAAGAAATGTAATAGATTGGTAATATTCTATTTCGCAAAAATTTTGTATTTAGATAGAAAGTGTAATAGATAGTTTATATTTTCATCTAGTTAACAAAAGCTTATGTATTTTAGATAGAAAATGTAATAAATAGGTTAGATACGTTATCTTTTATTTTTTTATTTTATATGGAAATTATGTTTATTCTCTGGTGTAATAGTTAGGGCTTTGTGCGCTATGTGTGCTATATGCTTATGTGTTTTATCCACTTTCTTTAGGACTTTGCATCTAGAATATCATGTTTGTGTGTTATGTGCTCCAATGTGCTATTATGTGCTTTTATGTGATTATTGTTTTAATCTATGTTTTTATTTATTTATTTACTTGCCTTATCATAATATATGTGTACCGTCGCCACACTAGTCCAACACTAGTTATAATTAATTCCGGTTTCTTCGCTAGTCCAATGCTAGCGGAAAATTTATAGAAAAACAGGCTAGTCCAATGCTAGACCTTTAGGTCATTTTAGTATTAGAATCATTTCTCGTGTGCATTTCATGACATTTCACACACATATTATCTTTTTTAGGCCTTTTTCATTTTTCTATGATTTTTATATATACTTTACCATTTATTATCTATTTTTAACATCTATTTAGTGCATAACATTTAGATTCCACTACATATAGAATTTTAGATCATTTTTTGATTTTTTACTAAGAAATAATCATTTACCCACATGGGAAGTGGTGGCGTACATGCCGTTTCCCCCTCCGTGAGTAAGAATAGCTAGTCACGAGCCTATTAGTTTTCCGTACCCATTGTGTTGCATCCCTACTTTTTTTGTTCACTTACTACTTATATTACTATTTTCCTTTTTTTTGCATTCCATTTTTGCAGTCTATACTCGTGACTCCATCAAGGTCAACATTCGAGTTTCGCGATTAATGCGATAATTCCGACCAAACCTTAATGGAACATTTTTCCCTTAACGATATCCATTCTTTAGGACTAGATTTGCATTCATATAGTCGCATTCAAATGTGATAAAATCTTAGGGTTATATTAAGAAAATTTAGACTAAACTTCGCAAGTAGTTTCGGCTAGGTTGAAATGGTGCCTTAGGTATAAGCATTTGTCTTCCCTTTCTTTAACTGTGACTCCTGAACCTCTTTCTCTTGTTTTCAAATACCTGGAATTGCCTTAAAAAGAGTTTTTCTTGTTTTCTTATATTTTTTCAAAATTATTTTTTCAAATAAATCATTCCCAATTTTTTACCTCTTACAAAATATTTTCTAGTGACTTGGTACACCAAAACGCAATACCAAATGGCGACTCCTTT
Organism: Mitragyna speciosa; assembly: GCA_024721245.1. Lineage (NCBI taxonomy): Eukaryota > Viridiplantae > Streptophyta > Magnoliopsida > Gentianales > Rubiaceae > Mitragyna > Mitragyna speciosa. The sequence continues at coordinate 26,046,212 of CM045564.1, read as the reverse complement.
TTCACTAAAAACTCTTTTTAGACTCTATTTTCGGGGCCCAAAAATCGTCGCATTTTTCAAAATTCCATTTTAGACCATTTTCTTTTGTTTTCAAAATAAAAACATTCGTTTGTCACATTTTTGTTGAACTATCTTTTATAAAGCATTTTCTAAAAAATTATTTTTACAAAAATTTATACTCTTTTTCCAATAAATATCCACGAACATTAATTCTTCCTTTTTCTAATTTTCGAATGAAAAATGGGATGCGACATTCTTAACAAGAAGAACAGGTAAGGCGAAAAAGCTAATACTGTGTTTAATTAGAATTTAGGAGAGCATATTAGTAACTTGGTGTTCAATTTCAGATTTTTAAGAATGAGGGTATCTATAAGATTTGAGCTTGAAGGGTTGCAAGTTTGGTTTAAGGATAATCTGATTATCAACTGGTTTAGTGAAAGGTAAAGAATTTGGATTCTGGAATACATCTGGGAAGGAGTTTAGCACTTGAACTATTTGGGATGGCCAGTCTTTCTCTTGCTGATCTTCATCAGGCATGTTTACTGTACTTATGCATCTGACCCACTGCCTAGTAAAATTCTAAAATTTCTGACCTCTCACTAATTTTACCACAGGCTCATCTGTCTTCCCCAATAGCTTGATCTCTGCACCTTTCTGTTGTATTTTAATCATTAACTTGTGAAAATCAAACGTAATTGGGCTGTATTGACACATCCAATCAACCCCGAGAATGATATTCCATCCTCCTAAAGTCCATCACCTTCAGATCATATTGGAAGTTATACTCTTGAATTACCCAACTCACACCCTTACATTGTGCTCTACTGGTTACCTGACTTCCATCAACTAAGGTGACAGTGAAAGGCTCAGTGTTGCAATATTCCAAGTGTAACAGTTGTACTAGTTTATGATGGACGTAGCTATCCGTACTGCCTATATCCACTAAGATAGCCACGGATTGCTCTTTTAACAACCCACTCAGCGTGATAGTTTTTCTTTTTAAAGAATCTAAGAGGGTGTGTAAGGACACTACCATCATCTGTCCTGAGGTTACCAATTATTTCTTCTTACTCTCCTAACGTATCCTCAAATTCTGAATCCTCCTCCTCCTCTTTAAGCATTACATTCAAATGCTTCACCTTACATTGATGTCCTATCCCAAACTTCTCCCCACAGTTAAAACACAACCCATGACTCATCCTGCATTGTATCTCCTGTACTGACAATTTCTTAACTTCTGTGTTTACAGGAGATGTACTCTGAGTCTCGTTACTCTTGGGGATCTTATACTGATTATGGGGAACATTTTGAGAATTATTGACTCTATTATAGCCAAAAAAACATATTCCCCTACAAACTTGCTAACTCCTCTGATTCTTTTACTACTGCATTCTAATATTTGTTCTTGCAATTGGGCTACTTCAAAGGGTGTAGAAAGAGTTTCAGGATGTAACATTTTCACCATAGGTTTGATTTCATCTTTAAGACCACTGATGAAACTTGAAATGAAATAAGTCTCATTCAGATAAGGATTATTCTGCAACATTAATGGTTTCAGTTCCTCAAAACTCTCCTGATAATCAACCACATTATTAGTCTGCATCAACTTATTAAATTCCTCTATTTCATCAGTTGTTCCCCTGCTTCCAAACCTCTGGCACAACAATTCACAAAAACTAGCCCAATCAAGTCTTTTCTTCTCTATCTTGATCCCCTGAAACCAATTGTCCACTCTCCCCTCTAGATACATTTCCACAATATCTAACTTCTGACAGTCATCAATTTGATAAACCAGAAAAAATTTATTGCATTTCCTTATCCATTCACGAGGGTTTTCACCTTCAAACAAGGGTAATTCAATTTGAGGATGAGGGTTATACATGTGTTTACCTGCCTTACAAGGCATTGCTACAGTCACCTGGTTTGCTTCTGCATTCCACCTGGGCTGTCCTGGAGGTGTGGGTAAAAGAGGGGTTTTATCTGCGGTCATACCCTCTTCAGTTTGTCCTGTTTTCTCTCTTGTCATTACCCTCATTAAGGAGTTGAATTTCTGATCAATCCCCGTCATGAAATTCTTCATTTTCTTGTTCCCCATCTCCATCTCTCTTTGGACCTATTTGTGAATTTCTTTCAGCTCTCCTTGAAACTGCTATTGCATTTCCTTCACCGTACCCACAATTTCTTGTAATTTGGATTCTTGCTTCATCACTTGATCCTCGAGGGACCTAAATCTTGTTCCTTCAGCCATGATAATACCCCAAAATTATCCGCTCTCATACCAATTTGTCTGAACCTTCAAGTTTAGGTTCTTAAAAACAGTATGCTGAAAGTAATAAAGCACTAAAAAGATTAAAAACAAAATAATAGCAAGTAGGGAACAAAAGAGAAGAGAATTGAAGAAGAGAGAAAATGAGATTGACATTGAGTTGAAGAATCTGATGAATAATTACAAAGCTTGTCTTCCTTTCTATTTCTCTCTCTTTTTATCCTTCCTTACCAATCAACTAACTAACTACTAACTGACTAACTACCTAACTAACTAACTGCTATAGCTTACTAACCTCTCAATTCACGTGTCTTCTTCTAGTTGCTTCAATTGTTCCTCCTGCTACGGCATCGTTTTCTTATTCACTTGCCACCTCTCAATCCACGTGTCTTCTTCTGGCTGCTTCAATTGTTCCTCCTGCTACGGCATTGTTTTCTTATTCACTTGCTGGATCATGACAGAGGCAAGATTTGAACTCTTGACCTCCCATTACATTTTGCCTTTAAAGATTTTGTAGTGGCCAACTCAATCAAGTTGAGTTAGTTTGAAACTATTTCCAACTGGATCTGGAGGTTTTAGCTATGTTTTCAGACTCGGACCGGGTATCGACCCGGCTGAGCTCAGGGGTCAAGGGTCAATGAGTTCGACCAGGGGGTCGATTCGGGGTCGAACCGGATGACGTCATAAATATTTTATATATATATATATATATATATATATATATATATATAACACACACATATATACACTTACTAATTTTTTTCTTAATTTTAGTTGTTAGTCCAAAAAAATTATAGCCAGAATACCCTCAATAACCATTCTAATATCTTGCTATTAAGAGTTAAAAAAGCATTGAATTGAAAAAATTAGCAATAAATATAATGGACTCAAATTATTCACTTTTTAATATAATTAGTATAAAGAAGTAGAAGTGAGACACCACTAATATTTTGTAATTGGTCAAAGAAGTTAGTTACCTTTTGACCGATAACTGGGCCAAGCAAATAAAAATCATGTACTGATTTAGCATTTATGTTCATTTGTTGGATGTATGTCAATGGGCTCATGTCATTGTCAAAACTCAAAAACAAGTAATTGTTGAAATCCATTTTCTTCAAACAATGAATATGGAAGCCCACAAACATGTATAGGAGCCCATTAATGTGGCTGGATTTGAGAAAAAAAAAAAGAAAAAAAGTGGCTGGGCGATTTTCCGGTTTCCGATTTTGCCCGGTCAAACCCGGTTTTTGACCGAGTTTGACCGAATTTTTAATAACCGATTTTTTAGTGTAACTCGGACTGGACACTTGGTCGGTTCTCGGTTGGACCGGCCGGTCCGGTCCGAGTTTCAAAACACAGGGTTTTAGTTCATCCGACTCCGAGTCCACTCAACCCCCCTACAGCTCCCATCACGCAACTATTTCCAATATTCAATTTTTACTTTTGCCCCCCCCCCCCGCCCCCGCCCCCACCCCCTCTTCTGCTTCTCCTTCCCTCCTCTCTTTCCTGGGATTTTACGAATGAATCTCCTGATTGAAATATTAGAAAATTAATAGTCCAGGTATTTTTTCTATTAAATTTCCTCGATGGCTTGGGATACCTGATTTCTTCCGATCAGTATATGATATTGTCTCTTGATGTTTTATGTGTGATATCTTCACATTCACATTGTTATAAATAGTAGTTTTAGTTGATTTATCTGCCCAATTTTCTTTATTTCCTTTTTTTTGTCCCTTTTAAATAACTGGACAGAATTATATCGTGCAAGAACTTTTCAAATAGTAATTACGTAAGGGAGAGGGGAAAGGAAGGAGGGGTTGATCATCTCATGAACAGGGATTTTATAGCAATCCTTATCTGTTTAAGTTTGTACATCATCTCGGAGTAGTACTATCCAATTATAAGAGCTGTTGGTTAGGTTCTTCAAATTAAATTACTGTATTACCATGGCCATCTAATTCAGTTTACAAGACCTTGTATTCAAAGGATGTTATAATATTTCAAGCGGCCAGCTTCTGGGTTCTGCCTCAAGAAAAAACGATAGTTGGTTTCTGCAGCATTAACTAAGATAAACAAATTGACAAGGTCACTTTCAAGTGATCATTATTGTAGAGTTCACACCATATTTCAGTTTGTGATTTCATTTGGCATCAATGGCATACCAGACAGGCTACAATAAAACGGAAACTTGCCTCAGATACACCTTTATTACATAGCAGTTTATCTGGCTATTTAAAACTGCACTTCATTTTTCTTGGAGCTGATGTTGAATTTTGTCTAAATCAATGGATGCGGTATAGCTAGGGTTAGACTGTCAGAGAAAAAAAATATCTCTGTGCTATTTCCTCGTAACTTTAATTTTGGAAAAAATTAGACTCTGAAATCGCTTATACTGAGTGGATGCCATGGTTTGTCAAGAACTTAGAGGGGCTGTCAACTACAGGAGTTACCTTTATTTTCTTTCCTTCCTGCCGGCATTTGTAATATTTGGGTTCTCATAGCTTAAGGATTTTTAAGATCACGGAGATGGGATTTTCAGAATGTTTGTGTGTTTGTTCAAATGTTCCCTTATGTTCTAATGTTGATTCGAGAAATATCTTTGTATCTATCAAAATAATTGTGAGAACCATGTGGTGTGACTTACATCGAACATGTTCTGTGCCTACTTGTCCAGTAAATGAAAATTAATTTGCCGATCCTTCTTCCCCTGTTGCTTAATATTTTGAGCTTAAAATTGCTACCTTTTGCTAGTTTCACACTTGCGCAAGGGAAAGCGGCTGTCATATAAACAAGCGTTCAGCAGGACAAATTTCTGTATGTTAATGATTATAGGGGTATTAAAACTAGCTAATTTAAGGGAGTAAGAACAAGTCTAGTTTTTCCTCCTAATTGAGGTATGGTGTCTGCAGAACATGTTGATCTATAGAGTACAGCTAATGTTTGAACTGTGCTGTCTATACCAATTCAGAATAAAACAGACGAGAGTTGTCATCCTTTTTGCTGCAGTGGAAATGCAGAAGGAGGGGCATGCTGGGGATGCTGAAACAGAGAAGGTGACCTCCCCACAAACATCTGAATTTGATGACTGGGCAAATTTTAAGGATGGCGATATTATGCAACAAAAATCTACCATCCAAGCTGATGAAGCTGAGAAAATTCCATTTGTTGGTGACAAGGCAATACCACTCTGAAGCAAAATTATCTTGATGTTTTTGATTTTCTAAATTTATTCTTCTAGAATTCTTGATATTCCAGATTAATGACACCTTTCACGACTATTTTCTTAACATTAAGAGTGATTATCTTTTAGTTTGCTGACGATTTTCTGTTTAATTAGCTAGGACTGCAAAATCCTTAAATCTCCTAGAAGTTCCTAGGCAAGAGTTTCTATATTCTTTGATTATATTGGAGATGCATTTGTAGTTAAATATACGAGCTGCTTTATACAACTACATGGTGCAAATATTTTAGATGTTATAAGTTGGAAATGGTAATGTTAATTAATCACGCCACCACCTTCTATTACGGGAAGTGCTCAGGCTGAGTTATTTCCAACATTACAGTGTAGAGTTTTCCTCTCTTTTTGTGTAATATTTGACTAGCAGTTAAGTCAATTTCAGTATCAGATAAAAAGATGTTTAAAAAGAAAAAGAGAGAAAAAAGATGGTTAATAACTCAGGGCTATAGACTGTGGTTGAAATATTTAAACTTCCAATTGCTATGTTTTTCAAGGTGCAGGCATAAACAACCGGACCTATGAACATTTTAGCCTCTTTAATGAGACAAAAGGATGTTTGAAAGAGTTGAGCGATTGATGTAGATATCTAGTGACAATGTGAAATATTGAATCATCTGTAACTGACATGGCTACTTTGATGATCCTGAAATTTCAACTTGATTTTTCTTTTAGTGTTGTTTGATTAAAATCTTAAGTAATATTGGAATGTTAGCCAAACGTTGTCTGTATTTTTCTGGTCAGTAAGTCTTGTAGCTTGTTTATTTAAATATTTTTCTTTGATCTTTTAACCTCATTATTTTGATATGCTCCAGTTACAATTTTCTGGTGGCATTTGCGCCTTTAACTTGCACTTCCAATTTATAATATTATTATTTTGCCAACTGGCCATGTAAATGCAGGAGCCTCTTTCTTCACTAGCAGATGAATATAAGTCAGGAAGTCCAATTTTGCTTGAAAAAATAAAGGTTCTCATAGTCCTGAATTTTGAGGTTCTTCTTCATGCTGCTGATTGGTTACTTATTCTGCTTTGTAATTTGTGCAGGTATTGAGTGAACGATATGCGGCGATCAGGCGAACACGGGGAGATGGGAATTGTTTTTTCCGAAGCTTCATGTTTGCTTACCTTGTATGTTATTGTGTTGACATTTACATATGCCCTTCTAGGATCTGCATAACCTTTACTTTTCTTTAGACTCAGGTCAGATGATCCGCAAGCAAACTGCTAAAAGTTTCTCCATTCACAAATTACAGGAGCATGTTATGGAATCACAAGATCAAGCTGAAGTTGATCGAATTAAAGCTAATGTGGAGCAATGCAGAATGACACTCCAGAATTTGGGCTATGCAGAATTTACTTTTGAAGATTTTTTCACGGTATCTATACTTATTTTCGTACAGTGACATATAGACCATTCAGATACTTGCTAGCAAACAAACAAATTTTGTTCATGTTGAGTCCTGAAACAATAATCTAGCACCAAAATGAAATTCTATCTGTGAAAAGACAATTGTTTTCTTGAAATAAATAGTTGATATATGCGCCACTTTTTGGGTTTTGCATTTGGTGTATGAGTGGATGCTTCAGATGAAATAGTAGAGTAGCAAACATGAATAAAACCGATGATCTAGCCAATTAAACTGTCCATAGCACAGGAAAGTAAGAATTATATACCAAACATTTTGTAGTCTACAACAGAAATTGTGGCTTCTTGTTTATTGCGTATACTTTTTTGGTGTAAACTAATTCATGGGCTTCATCTTAACTCTCCCAATGCATCAAAGCTTACCTTATAACTTTTATGAAGTAAGATTGTGTTATTATGTTTAGCTCAAGTGAATATATGGATTTGCTACTTGAGAAAATGTGTTTGGTGTTTAATGGAACCATGGATTTCTGTTCCTTCGTGCATATATGTAGGAATTTTGAGGATTAGAAGTTATATATGATGGGACTAAGCATTACAAGGTTGTTGGATCATTCCCAGAAGTAAACTATTCCAAAGTGACATCAAATGTTAGTTCTGAGTTCAGTTTTTCATTCTAGCACCCTTGTTTGATAAGACCCTTCTGATCTAGAAATTTCTTGAGGTTACCTAATTTATTTTCTGTTATCTGGTTCATTGGCGGTATTGTCTCATTATTTCTGCTGGTTTTTGAGCAGGACATTATCAGCACCATGCATGCATTTTGACTCTTATACTGAACGATGAAGTTCTACTTGTTGTAATTATTATAATTAGTATCATGTGCTAGGCTTGTCAAAAATACATTTAAGCAAATATTTTAAACTTATATTCCCTCAGACAATGAATGGCCCTGATATAGAGACCAATATTGTCTTCCCATAATAGTATCTCCCGTTCTCTCATCACCTGCTTCCTAGTCCACTCCAGTGTAATATCCCTTAATCCCTCAACATTGCCATACGGATAGAATGCAGAAATTTTTATCAAGTAATAGACTTATTTATCTCTCCATCAAAAACTCCTCTTTGCTTTCTTCTGAAACCATTCATGTATCTTCCTTAAAACTCCTTTTGCGAGACTAGTTCTTTGTATAAGTTCTCTCTCTCTCTCTCTCTGTTATGCCTTATATTATCCGTTCATAGCTGAGAAATTTTAATTCTTTTGTAGGTCTTGCGAGTATGATTTTTTATCCTATTACCTAGAAAATTTTTGTACTTGATAATGACCTGAATTATGTGAGAAGTCATTGGGCATGAACTGTAAAGTGTAATCTCTTGACTTGTATTGGATATTAGATTTAGTTTTTAATCATATTTTCAATTCTGATTGAGAACTAGGGCCCAATCAAACATTCTGAGCTATAGTTTGGTTAAGCTTGAGGCATTTTATTCTGACATCGTTTTTTGTTTTCTTTGTATCCAAGTTCTGTTTGCCTGAGTAGTGTAATTTGTGTAAATAGGGATTTAATGACATTAGTTTCACAATTTTCAGTTATTCCTGGAGCAGCTTGAAGTTGTTATTCAAGGAAGTGAAACTTCAATAAGGTTTGATCCCTAGATTGTTTTTTGGGCTACACATTTTTTTTAACCATCTTATCCTCAATTGACTTCCCTTTTTTTTTTTTTTTTTTGGGTTTTCAGTTTCTAAAGAAAGAAAGTGTCATTTTTTCTGGTTGCAGCCGTGATGAACTTGTGCAGAGAAGTCGGGATCAGTCAATATCTGACTATGGTGGGTGTCATTGGTGAAAAATATTTTTAAAAGGGAAGACATCTAATCCAATTGCATTCCTCATGCCCTAATGCTGCTTTGTGTTTAGTTGTAATGTTCTTCAGATTTGTTACCTCCGCTGAGATACAGAAGAGATCAGAGTTTTTTGAACCTTTTATACTAGGATTAACAAGTGCCTCCTTGGAGCAGGTTTGTTTTCTGGAGCTTGTATTTCTACTTATGCCATTTGCACCATTTTCACCTATTGTGGAAGAATATAGATGATAATAACAACTAAAGACCATGCAATCACAAGTGGATTTTGGCATTTTAAAGAATCGAAATTAATTTTCAGAAGTTGATGTAAAGACTGATCACAATTAATTATTTCTTTCACTTTGACCAGGAGGGACATGTATGATATTCAGGTTTCTGCTAATCAAAACTAGACAGTGACAATTGCATTTAGTAACTTCAATCCATCTAATGATTTAAAGGTGTTTCAATGTCTTTTTTTTGCCCCATAGCGTTATGAACCCTTGCTAGACTATCTTATAGAACCCTTATAACTTGACGTATAGATTCATCTCCTCTGGAGTTTGATAAAGTTTTTTGCCCATTAATCGACATTTCCTTGTTGCTATCTGGTTTGATAATAGTTTTGTAAGTCAGCAGTTGAACCTATGGGTGAAGAAAGTGACCACGTTCACATAACCGCACTGTCAGATGCACTAGGAGTTCCAATTCGCGTGGTATATCTTGACCGCAGTTCCTGTGACAATGGCAGTGTCAGTGTAAATCATCATGATTTCAGTCCTTTTAGTAATGATCTTCCTGGTGCTAATAATGGTGGCGCCGAGGTAATAAATCCATTTATTACCTTGCTATACAGACCCGGGCATTATGACATTTTGTACCTCAAATGACTTGTTTTCACCTGCATTGGTCAGGCGGTATGTTATTGGATTAAACACGCCTTTAGTTTGGAGGATAATTCTTTGAATAGTTACTTGGCTGCTAAGGCATTTTGTTGTTGGATTGTTGCTTGACAAACACAATGCCTTTGAATGGAAGTATCCACCTCACTTGTTTCTCTAAAAAGAAAGTGGATACTCTTTCACAAATAAAAATAGAAGAATGTCTGCCACAACAATGCCAACCAAATGATGCTGTTCTTGAAAGTATAAACGATTAAAGCATTTTGACTGGCAATGTCTCCTTCTGTTACAAGGCTAGTCTGAAGCAGAAAATACACTATGATAGCTGATGGTTGGAACTTATTTTGTTTGTGTTTGTGATCAACAAAATAAACATTTATAGCTAAGATAGGCAAAAGAAAATATTTAATTGCCACCGCCACCGCGCTTTTGATATAACGTCTAACATCTTAGTGCATCATTTGGCTGTTATATATCAATAATGCGGAGGAGATCCCTTCATCGACCAGCCAATCTCTCATCCCCAAACTCTTTTCATAACACATTCAAAATAAACGGTCATGGCTAAGATAGGCCAAAAAATATTTAATTGCCACTGCCACCTTGCTTTGATATAACGTTTAACATCTTAGTGCATCATTGGCTGTTATATATCAATAATGCGCAGGAGATCCTTTCATCGGCCAGCCAATCTCTCATCCCCAAACTCTATTCATAACACATTTAATCAATTCTTTCGAAGTATGTTGTAGTTCATACTCTTTTTACTGGAAAATTCAACGAAACAAGAAGCATAATTCAAAAGCAAGGCTATAAGCTATGGGTTCAGAGAGAGAAGACGTTATTTCCTCTTCCTTTACACCCAGCTTTCCACCTACTCGACAGTTCTTCCCGGCTCTCAAGTTCTTGCCGGTGGCTTGTATCTCACACGTGAGCGCCCAAGGATAATGGCACATAAGAAACTAAAAACAAGATGAAGAGACAGCTTTAGCAAAGGACCTAAATATTCTCTTACACTATCTTCAAAAAAATTGTACAAGTGGCCTGTGCTTCGTTAGGTCAAAATAAGTTCCACAAACATACACAACAGGAACAAAATACTGAGAGGGTGATGACAACCATGCTAAACAACCCACACTTTCTCAGGAACCGTATCCAGTAAACGGTACAAGACCACACCAATTTTGGCATATCAAAAATTTTTTAACGATGTTCTCTTTTTTCTCCAAGCAGAGGAAAAAACTAAATGCCAAGAGAAGCCTCCTTTTCCGCAGCAAATATTTTTGCTGTCGCTCCAGAATTCCTATACACATATCTGCAATTAATTTCCTCAATATTCAAAATTTGCAGCTCCATCCAATGCTCCTTTTCTGAAAGCAGCCTCAGAGTGATGATAAACGCATCCCATATGGGAATACAACGCTCTCATCAAGCATTACTTACTACTTTCAGGAGTTTTCCCAAAATCACCCAAAAAAAAAAATCTTTTTCATGTCTTTTACTTCCTCCATTAACCACCCTAATATACATTAGTAAAATTTGGGTGGATTTACTCAAAAATCACTTTACTCCTACCAAGTTAGTGCCCACAAAAAGGTAGTCTCAGCTTGCTCAATCTGATTCCTTGACAGAACCCGAAGCAGAGTCTCCATTAAAAAATAACTCCCCATTTGGCAAATTCTGTGGGCTTTCTTGGCTGTTCTCCTCACTGGTGGTTGCTCGATTTTTGTTGGGTCTTGGTCGAACGTTAACACCCATGGGAAAAGGTACCTGCAGATAAAAATAGACACGCATGACCTTTTCTTTAGTTTCTCAGTGAGACTAGACGCTTTCTAGCATTTGTTTTTCCATTTATATCACATTAGCCATAAGCCCATCAGGTGCGGCTATTGAGTTCGAAATTTGTAACATTACCTGGTCTATCTTATTAAACTTTCAACTGGTGCCACAGTTTGAAGGTTGAGTAAATAAGAGGGTTGTTCAAGCACAAAGTTTGGTGGTCGCCAAAGACCTAAAACTAGTTAACTCTAAGTAGTCGCAACACTATAACTTAAGAAATTATCTAAGGCTCCCTGAGCATTGTGCTGCACCACGAAAGTTAAAATAAGCACACCTATACTATAGCCCCCAGAGTCAGACTAATTGGTCCTTTTTTCTCCGTCTTCAAAATAGTCTTATAAGTCTCACAACATAATCAAACTAATCAAATTTTGTACTTCCCATATGCTGAAAATTATGTATTGTATATGCTTAAAGGAGGACACAATGCATAGAAACCTAAAAACTTCCTATTCAAAGACTTGAAGAAATGGATGACCCTTCCCAGGATGGTGCCAGAGACTGCAATAGCCAACCTAACCTTCCAATCATCTACCTCCAGTGGGAATTTATACGACTCCTACTAGGTTCAGGCCACATCCAGCACAGGCTTATATCAGCTTTCTACTTTATTAACCCACACAAGACTCATGGCAAATGAACCAATTTCAAGAGACACGTGCTAATATCCATGTAAATGGTAGCTTATGCAGAGGCAGCAGTTCTTATACCTGATCACCAGCATTAGGACCATCAGTATGGAAGAGTATTGGCCTGCATCGCTTGTCTTCATTCATCAAGCTTGAATTTTGGAAGTGCGCAATAAGAGCTGCTTTTCCCTGTATGCGAGCATATGCAAGGGAAGCTACTTTTTCACTATTAAATTTCTCCCATTTCTTCCCGTTGAACGCCTACCAAAACCAGTGAACGTACTTCAACTCTACTCTAATTTAGAAACATCACCCAGTCTAGGGGATTAAAAAATATTTTTCCAATCAATATGACCAAAAGTCTACCTGATAAAATGGGATAATCAAGGAGGGATCAGTCATGTTGATAAATGCATACCCCACATTGCATTTGTTCTGAAAAGGAAAAGGGAAACCATACAACTGCTTAATATATGCTCAGAAAATTGGGAGTACTGAATTTAAAAGCCAATCTAATTTAAGGGAAAAATTGCACTTGCCTTGAAGTCAATGGGTAAGTAGATGAAATCATAAGTTCCTCGATGGCGTTCATCAATTGCAGCCAAAAGCATCTTTGAAGTGTATCTACAACAGCCACAAGATAAAATAGGATATGGGAATTACAAATGCATGATGAAGACACCCAGTACTCCAATGGATTTAAGAGTGCAAAATATAAGAAGTTAAGAATTTGACAGAACAACATACTGACCAAAAATCAACTTCACAAAAAGTAAAACCATTCCTTAAATCTTAAGCATGCCTGACTTAGATAGTCCAAAACTGGAAGGCAAAGGATTAAGCAAATACTGATTGACTTTCAGAGTAAATAATTCCATGCTAGGGTAAAAATATGTTTGATCTAGGTGCAGGCAAAAAAGAATATTGCATCACTAATGCCCTGTACAAATTTACAATTAACATGGCATATTATATTCTTGCTTAGCTCACTAGTGTTCTTTTCAAGCCACTTGAAATTCATGAACCTCCTAGGAGAACGGATATACTACCACATTTATGTCAATGCAAGTTACTATGTAAAAAAGCTCACAAAACCCACGGCAAAAATAATAACGAACAGGAGACAAAAACAAAGGTGCTTATTATGAAAACATGAATCACATTGAAGTTGACATAGAGCAGTGAGAGATCATGCTCGAGATGATTATCAGACATTATTTAAACCAGGATGCATCCCTTTCCTTATGAAACATAAAGAGACGACAACATAATTCAACCCACAAATTATACATCAAATTCAATTTCATCAATGATGAATCAGGCAAATGCTTGAGATTACCAAACAAATGCATAGTCCCCAAGTAAAGTCTTCGTCAAAACTACATACTTGTTAGGGATGTTCTTTAACATAAGGGTTGTCCGTTTATCTTCTCCTCGCATGATTCGGTCAATGTCAAGTTCAAACTGTTTCTTGTTGTCAGTCTGACTCAAATTACTTTCATTTCTGCGGTTGCGAGTCCTTTCATTTGGAGAATCAAATGAATTTATGATGGGAATCATTTGGCCTCTTGCAGGAAACATCATGCACCTCTGAGGAAGAGAGTTAAATCCAATATTTTTGGAAGGAACTGCCAGGTCCACACAGGCTCCCCCAGAACCCGGAAAAATGTTATGGGGAACAAATTCCAAAGGATGTGGTGAATTACTAGAAATCCTTATATTTCCAAGAGAACCTGGGTTGAAAACAGAAGTATCAGGAGATTCCCCTGAATATGCATGTCTTCTGTCCCATAGAGAAGGGTTCACAGATGGTGCAGAACCCACATGGTGGTTGCTTATTGGTAGGAGAGCATTCAGCATTTGGCTTGGCGTTCTAGGGACTGAATGCAGTTGTTGAGGATGTGGAGCACATACCCCATTGACAAATGACGGTGAGTTGGGCCATACCATGCCCTGAGGCCGAGGATGGTGAGTATTAGTCCACATATAATTACGTCCAGGCGGTGGACAGCTCCCATTTCCAGAGGCACCAAAGACTGAAAATAAGAAAAATGTAAGTCAGAGGCCAATCTTCATAAATTGCTGCCCTACCAATCTGTGAAAATGAAAAAAAATCCTCCAGGCCAATAGCAAACAATGTAAATGGATTATGATGGCCGTTTTTAAAACAAGTCAAGCAAATAGTTCTATGTATGAGTTTTCACACACCACATCTTCACCAACCACAAATACAGAAACTTAACGTAAAATGACAAAAATAGTTCTATGTAAAACAAGTCAAGCAAATAGTTCTATGTATAAGTTTCTGTAAAATGACAAATACAGAAACTTAAAACAAGTCAGAGCACTTCGCACCTTCATTCAGTTCAACAGGGTGCCCACTTGAGCCAACTTTGCAGAACTGCGGATTCTCAACCATTTCAGATGGCCTTGCACTTATATTAGAAGACATTTGGCCTGGGGAATTGCAAGAAACCCCATTTCCCAAGCCATCATGATAATCAGGAAGTGAATGAGGATGAAAGTTTGGCACACCCCGGAGTTCAAACTTCAACTCACCCTGTGAATGACCAGATTCACCAACACTGGTGTGATTGCCAGAAGATCCCACCCTTATCAAAGAAGGTAGGCTGTTTGGAGCAGTAGAAGATGCACCATGTTGGAAAGCATTCTCAAAGAATGGAGTAACAGTGTCTCCACTGGCAGAGTGGGACCCAAAGATTGCTCCGTTGTCCATGCTAGATGTAATTGCTCCATGTGAAAATGGTCCTGGGATGATCACAGTGAGGAAACATAAGTAAATCATTTGCTTGAAGGTCAATGCTTATGAGCAGTAAATATATCAAGCAAGCAACAGTACCAGAAAATCCACTTGATGCAGTATTTCGAGGACTAGTCTGTTGCAAATAAAGATCAGATTCTTCTTGCTCCAACTCAGAGGTAAAAGGCTGCATTAATCTGCATACAGTAAAGGTTTAACTCCATGTATCAAGAAGTGCACAGGGTATTAACATCTATTCATGGCATCGCTTCTCAACCAAACCCCAGCTAAAAAAACCATAAAACATTTTGTTTACTCTCAAAGATTTACATATTTTTCCAATAATAATCAAAAAAATGACTTCCCCACCACACCCACCACTCTTATCCCTCATTCCAGCCCAGTTCCCACCTGAAAATTTTGAAAAAACAGAAGGGCGGGAAGGGGGAGGGAAGACTGCATAAGAAGCATGGTGAATAAACAAAGATGTAATGTTTTGACATCCCACCGTCTACCAGGACGGCTTGGTTCAAGCTTAATCCGCTTCCCTGCAATGTCGCTCCTATTCAATGCACGAAGTGCAGCCTCTGCAGCTCTCACATCATAATATTCAACAAATTTGTGATGACTTCTATGCGGAGTCTCACGGATCTGCACTCCAGAAAATGAAATTAGCCAAGTTTCCACTGAACCAAAAAATCAACTCAAAATATAAGTTCGCAGCCGATCTTACCTCCTTAATTTCACCATAGATGCCAAAAATTTGACGGAGCTCATCATTTGAAACAGACGAGTCAAGGTTAAAAACCACAAGAGTTCCTTGATTAACATCTTTCTCCGATGGATTGTCCTGGCAATTTGAAAGTATCAGAAAACTACTTTTCATATGCATAATAAAATGTGATGCCAAAAAAAAAAAAAAAAAAAAACTAGGCAAAGACAAGTGCAAACAAAAATATTTATGAGAATTTGACTGGTGCATTTAAAAAAAAAAAAAAAAGGAGCTGAAACATACTTTTGGAATTGAGAAATGAATGTCAAGTTTCCTACGCCTCAATGGTTTATTCTGGAGGGCTTTCATTGCATTCCGTGCTGCTCTAATATCATAGTATGAGATCATAACAAAACCTCGATGCTTACATGCTGTATATAGAGTACGGATATCTCCGTGTTGCTGTGTTGAAGATTAAGAAATTGGGACCAATTGAGCAAGACAATAATGCATGATAACTAGAACTTGAAAACACAAGATTACTGCTGCTCACCTCAAAAAGGGTTCGTAATTCAGAATCCTCAACATTGCTATTAATATTTCTAACAAACAGGGTCCTTGAAGGGTGTTCTCCAAAAGGGTGCTCTCCTCCAACTGAACCTGCCAACTGACCATTAGCATTTCCCCCAGAGAAGTCAGAATAATTTTGTCCTGACGGAAAAACATCTTCTCCCAACTCCAATCCTCCAATACTGCTAAATACATCTAAATCTTCTAGGTCATCTCCATTATTGGGTTGGGCAATATTGTCCATTCCATCAGTCACTCCAGAGAGCAAGTCGTCATCATCAGGAAGAAGATTCCCAATAGTCTGAGCCTCAAGTTCTTCGAGTGATTCAAAGGGTTCCTCTTCCTCATACTGGGAGGCAGTAGCACCCACAGAGTGACCACTAGGAGGATTATTTGATGATAGTCGCACTGGATAAAAGGAAATTGGCACCATTAAGCCCCTATTTAAGTGACTTGAACTAACAAGTGAGTCTATTAGCAAATTGTCCTGCTATATAACTTAAATACAACAAGTCCAAAAAAAAAAATTATAAACCACAAACAAAAGGCTAAAAAGCATTAAGCAGTTCCAAATCTCAAAAAAATCCAACCACCATAAGCAATTAACAAAAACAAGAACTATCCAAGAATGGGAGAAGAAACTTACATTTCCTGCTAAATAACTCTGACAATGAGCTTGAAAAGAGACCATTCTCACACTGAGCGCCAGTTAAATTCAATTTCTCCCCTTCCATAAAATAAGATGCAGGCTGCACACTAAAATTAGGCCTTGTACCCAAATCATGGTCAAAATTTCTTGGTAACGAGCGACTGGCTGCTCCTACTACATGCTTCTCTCCACTGAGAGCAGCCCTCTGGTCTTGGTGGAGAAAAGAATCAGGAAGATCAAAACACTTGGTCATCCGAGAATCCAACGGTATCCGTTTCTCAAGGGGGGACGAAGCAACACCAGCTGTACGTAGTAGTCCATCCACTTTTGAACCTATATAGAAGGGAATCAAGGATGTCATTCAAGCAAAGGGTACTTAGCCCATAAAGAGGAAAAAACTAATGAAATACAAATTGCCATCGAAACACACAATCAGACAAAATATTTCACAAACAATGCACAATTACTGACAAAATTATAATCTTTAGAGCATATGCAAATGGGGCTACCCTGTCAGAAATAATATTCGTAATTACACCAGAAACATATTCTGCGAGTTTTGCATTTCAGATTTCACAGCATATCTTGTGAAGTTCATCACTTAAACAAAAACCCAAAGGCAAGGATATTAAGTTAATACTCCATTTTGCCGATAAGTTCATTAAGAGAAGCAGTGCCATATTGAATGACACTAGGTGATTGAAAAGGAATTTTTCCTTCTCCCTGCTCACTGGAAGAGAAGATAACACATCCTCTTCTCCATTTCTTTACTTACTTTCTTATTTTAGAACATCTGAGATCATATTATAACCTCTTCTGACAATTTTGAATCAATATGTAAACTTATACATCCTGCACGCATGTAAAGGAGTAAAACCTATTATTAGAATGTCCACTGTTCCCTGCTTTCTTTTTTTAATCAAGAGCCTGTATTGGAACAAAAAGCATATTTGGTAATTAATAAGTTTGATTCAACAGAATTTTCAGTATCTCATTCATATGCACTGAGGAACTAAACATCCTCAGACCTATTCTACCATTGCTCACGCACTTAGCACTTTAGCAGAAGGTCATATTATGAACCTTAGTTTAAATCTTCAAAGCAATACGATAGAAGCAATCAACCCAGAACAGCAAAAGATTAGACACGACAAGATTGCAATCCTTTCCAAAGATGCAAAACCTCATACAGCCTCGAAGCTTATTATAAGTTATTCCAGAATGTTGAAATATCAAATCAAGTGATGCTGTAGATTCTATTTAATTACAACCAGATCTAAGAGTTTTTGCAATTAGAGAATGGATCAAATCATCTGACAAGTAATAGATTTCACCTTGACAGAAAACCAAGTTCATCATCCATCATAGTCTCATAAACACATTGCTATCTTTTCCTTTCTATCCTCATTACCATCATTTCCCTCTAATTTTTTTGTTGGGAAATAATTTTAATGAATCTTTCTGAGGATTTGAAATAGGCTTTATATACTTCCTCAACAGTTTTGCAATCATCTGCATATTTACAAATGTATAATATCTGATGACATAATAATATCAGCATTTGGAACTCTTTCGTGACATTATATGCCAAGAGTTGGAGTCTACTCTACAAATTTATCCTAGAGCAAAAAACTGCTAGAGCTATGTGTTAAATATAAGTCAAACCACTAATCATTAGACAACCAAGAGAATCTTCAAAGATCATAAGGAAGAATAAACTGAAACTGATAAAGGATGCTAAACAAACGATAAAAAAAAGAATACCAAACACATGCAATACAGGAGTAAAATTGCAGTTTGAAAATATATTCAGTGGCACAAAGGGGCCCTATATATATATATATATATATATATATATATATATATATATATATGCCAGCTGAAAGTACAGTTTGCTTAAGTTCCCCTCAACTCAAATATAAAAGAAGAAGACAATCACACTCAAACAACAACATCAGTATCTTACAGTACTTATCAAGGAATCACACAGAATTAAACAATTCTACAACTCCCAGGGGAAAGGTGGAAAGGGGAAAGGGAGGGGGGTGGGGAAGAAAGGCCAAAAACTTGCTCTGTCCTTCTGTCATTCGTCTAATCTGTTCATCACACCAGAATGAAAAACGCAATTAAGTGAAGTCATTACTCACCATAGTAATTAGGAATGGTATCCGTCTTCCAAAATCCCACCTGTCTCTTCCAAGAATAGAACAGACAAGATCAATTATAGAAATCCAATAAAGTTGCTTCCTTTTTATTTTTTTCCTTTTATGAAGGCGAAGGCGATTCTGAAGCCACTATTATTACTATCTAAAAGAGGACATAAATATATCTCCAAGTAAGGGTTACATGCAGAACTACTCATCCGCATTAAAGTTAAAAGCGATACAAGAAAAAGAATACCTCATCAGGAAAATGCAACTCCTCAGAAAGAAATGAGGGGGATAAGCCCTGTGAATCCATAATCTCAGACGGCATAATGTAATCTCAGCTCAAGTAGCATCAAACAAATCTCGGCTTCCACCAGAAGTGCACAAAAGTTCATCAATTATAGAGAAGATCCCCAACAATTCAAAACAAGATCTGCAAGAAAGGAATTCATTTGTTCACCAAACATCCACAAATAGGGAAAATCAAAAACCCCAAAGCTCCTGGTACAGAACTAAAACTAAAAAAAAAAAAAAAAATTATTCCTAAGCTACAAATTGAGGAAGACAAATTGTCAAAAAGATTTTCTCTGTCTGTCTCTCTCCTTTTTATGGTTTAAAAAAATAAAAGGAAAAAGAAGAGAAGTATAAGAAGATAGAGAATTCTGAAGTGTTTGTGCATGAACCAAAATGTAATCATCCAAATTGCGTTAGAGAATGAGCAAAAGGAAAATACTTTCAATGCTGAGTTCCATTACCAGGTCGCCCAAGAAAAGAAAGGAAAAAAATCTTGAATTAAGTTAACAAACAAGACAACATTAATTGATTGTACGACAAAAAAAGCATCCTTCTGAAAACCTAGCTAGAGAGCTCTAAAGAAAACAAAAATTGAAGCTTTAAGAAGTTAATAAATCAAAGAAGTTGAGAAAGAAGAGGTGAAGGGAGAGGGAAAGTTAAATTTTAGCAGATCGGAACTAGGAAAGATCAGTTAGCAACTCAAATAAACAAACAAGCAAAAACAGAAAAAGAAAAAAGCAAACTGAGCACCCGATCATTCATACCGCAGGCAGCAGATAAAGGAGCAAACTTTGTAGGTTTAAACTGGGAAAAAAAAATGCAACAAAAAAAAAAATTTGCCAAAGTAAAAAATTTAGAGCAAGGCATCAAACAACCTCTAGAAAATCAAAGCAACTGCAGCATCTCCGAAACGAACCACAAAAATCAGGGAGCTTTTAGCAAAATTGACTGAAAAATAAACAAAGCAAGGATGGAGCGAGAGAGATAGAGAGCAGGCCAAAGATTTAATCTCTGAGACGAGAGAAGAACAGAAAGAGAAAAAGGTAAAAGGCGAGAATTATTTAAAAAAAAAAAAGAATAAATTACGGCATAAGGCAAGGGATAGAGGTTGAGGTAGAAGGAAGAAAAGAAAGCAGAAGGAAGAAGATAGAGATCTAGGTATCTGTGCCGTGTAAGAACCTCCAAACCCAAACCCAAAAAACCAATACCAATACCAAAACCTCCCCTAACCTTTCAGATGCCTTTCTCTCTCTCTTACTCTTCCCTCCTTCCTCCCCACCCTGTTTTTTCCTACAATGCTCGTTAACCACATGTCTTCCCTCCCCCTCTCTTTTCCTCCCTCTCTCTCTCTCTCTCTCTCTCTCTCTCTCTCTCTCTCTCTCTATTTTTTAGTTATTTAAAATAAATATATATATAAATATATAATATGTAAATATATGTAATGTATATGTATAAATAGAGAGAGAAACAAAAAAGAAACTGTGGCTGGGTGGTGTCTGTCAGTCTACAAGTCCTCTCCCTCCTTCACCCTAAGCTACCTCTTATCACGGATCGGAATGTATGGAGTTTCCGGAGATCATTGACAAGACAACGACAACAATAGATTCCAGCCTTCCCTATCCCTTCTAGTAGTGGTTGCAGTAGTTGTTGAAGCTGCTTGCCACGAGAGAAAAATAGAGAGGAGGGAGAAAGCTACCTCTATTCTTATTTTTTTATTTATAGTACCCTAAACCAACAAAAAAATTGAATTAGAGGGGGGGAAAATGGGGCTGAGGGGGGGCGGGAGGAGGATAGATCGGGAAATTGTAATGGAACTGTGCGTTGAATTGAATTGAATTGGACGGAATTAGACGCGACTTAGACCCGATCCCCCCCCCCCCGGGGGGTCTACTGTCATCGTCGTCAGTTTACCAACACCAGAACGGAAGTAACAAGACCGCCAAAAAGCAAGAGCCAAACTCCATCTACGCTATAGTAAAATCACCAGAAACCTACCTCCCTCCTTCGATTCGACTGAAAGGGGTGGTGAGATCAACTTGAGCGCGAGAGAAAAAGCACCCCCCGCCCAAAAAAAAAAAAGCAATTTAATCACTACCACCTACCGGCGAGGAAAACAAATTACTAAAACCAAACAAAAAAAGAACGGACAAAAATCATCTTTCAATGGTTCCATCATTGAATCATTCATGAAGCTGCCTGTACCTATAGATTATCGATTTTTAGCCAAAGATAATTGCTGGGGCCTTCGACTTCGAGTTTGGTGCTGGGGCCTTTCACCGTTAATTTGGTTTACGGCGTTACGTTGTGATATGAGATTTTGATTCTTTTCTCTACGGACGTTCTTTATACACTTGTGTATGTACGTACGCATCCAATCCATTCCGCTACACTATATGCTGCTGCTTAGGTGGATGTTATAATTTAAAATAACACTAAATAAACAAGATGGTGTATATTAATGTAAGATGAGGTAAAGATATTTATGTGATTTTATTTTTAATTATAAAGTCTAAAAGTATAACTGAGAATCAAGTTTATTTAAAAAAATTTCATGTTTCCTACTATGCTATAAATATATTTTTTTTTTCTTCTTTCTTTTTTTTCTTTTTTTTAGTGAAAATAAAATAATCATTACAGTTGTCATGAGTACTAAATAGTATTACTTACTAGGCAGTTGCTCTTAAGTATTTTATTATTATTATTATTATTATTATTATTATTATTATATTATTATTATTTTAGTGTACAAAAATTAATGTTTATTTTATATTGAGAGCATGCTTGTAGTACTTAGATTTTGACAATATTTTGTTAATAATTATTAGGCTTAATTCTATTTGATTTAGTTGTTTTTGAAAATTATTGTATTTAAAAAATTTTAATGTTAATGACAATTTTAATTTATTTGGGGGGAAAAATGGATCGCTTGCATGGGACGAATTAAAGGCGGCTAGTGAAAAATAATAAAAAATTGGTAAAATTTGTTACTTTTTAAGGAAATAAATTTAACACGACCTACTATTATTGAGGTAGCCAGGGTAATTCCAACCGGCTTTGTGTAGTTAAACTGCTTTATGGACCAGATGCCCTGTCATGTGGTTGGACAACTTCATGGACCGGGCCAGACCTTGAATAGATCTACCAGTGTAAAGTATAGTGCACGAAGTACACTTTGCCCTTGAAGAGCTAGCTACATCTTAAAAAAAGGTAAATTATAAATATAAAAATTAAAGAAGTTTTTGTGAAGCTGTATCATTTTTTTAAAATATTGAATGGCTACATTACATTTATATAAAAATTTATCTTAGAACGAAATATATTTGGCTTTAGAAAATTATATAAATAATGAAAGTTTATAACTTATTTAAATATATATAAAATAAACTTGTAAGTTGTTAAATACAAAATGGAAAATAAGGACTAAAGGTATTTTAGTCACGACACCATTAAACAGTGTTGGTGCTGTTAACATGCGAGGGGCAAAATTTGTGTATGTCAAGAGTTTTGGGGCAAATTGTTACTAATGCCTCAATTTAGGGAGGGCAATATGTAATTAACCAATTATTAGCAAGGGTATTTTGTCAACAAATTTTTTATTCTACTTTCACCCATTACAAATTGCAAATTCCATTAACCGTAGGGGCATAGTGTAAATACTTGAAATTTAGGAGGTAAAGCGTGATTGCCCTCCAAGTTCAGGGGGCAAAGTGTAATTAACCCTAAATAATACGACGGTAAAACACAAGTCAAAGTCATAGTTTTGGGTTGCGTTTGGATGAGTGGGGAGTCGTAATTTTATGTGGGGCCCCTTCCATTTTGTTCTCCTCCATGCTGTTGTTGAGGTTTTTTTTTTTTTAATCAAACCTACACTATTACATACGGGGATAAGGAAATGGTATTAGTAGGATTTGAATCCTTGATCTCTTAGGTGGACTCGTAGGGTTATAACTGTTCAACCCTCTTTTTGTTCTTTGTCGTTGATTATTGTAATACTTGGTTGCCAAAACGAGTATAATTGGAAAAAATTTTGAATGGATCCGATCAACGGCCCTATTCGTAGAACTTATGGTTTAAAATAAAATAACATGAATATTTTTACATCATTCTACATCAGCATAGCACTCTTTTAAATAATAAGTTTCATTGGTGGTACCGTGAACCTGGTATACCTAAGAATCTTTCGTATAATTGTTTTTCGTGACAATGATGAATTGATGATGAAGATAAG
Organism: Mitragyna speciosa; assembly: GCA_024721245.1. NCBI lineage: Eukaryota > Viridiplantae > Streptophyta > Magnoliopsida > Gentianales > Rubiaceae > Mitragyna > Mitragyna speciosa. The sequence continues at coordinate 26,022,768 of CM045564.1, read as the reverse complement.
ATTTCCAATTATTTGAACTGGTAAAATTTTATATCAGTATTCAATACACATTCTGTGAATGTGGTTCCAAGTACAAAAGGAGCTGGGAAGTTAATTCACATGTTACTTTTGAAATAATGTGTTATGCATTTTTAGGTAAAGTAGATATTGTATTATTCAAAGGATAGTGTCTTCAATATTAGAGCAACATACACCAGGTCTTTTTTTGTGCTTTGTATATAGAAGTGATCAATACATATTCTATCATCGTGCTTGAAGATTGGGTGACTAGTCAATTTACAAAATATGTAAATATTATGTTATTAAAAGGGTAGAATTAAAAATCTAATATAATTACATCACACCAAAATTTTCCCTGTGCTTTATCTTACTAAATAGAAAGGCAGAGTGCTTTGGTCTATGGTGTCTCTCCCTTTTTTTTCTTTTACTCCCTTTTAAGGGTTTAAATATTTCAAACTAACTCTAACTACTTGTTTAATCTTTTCTCTCAAAAAGAAAAAAAAAACAACTATACAATAAAATTCGTATAATTATTCTAAACTGTAATATTTAATTTCATAAATTAATTTTTGACAAAAAAATTAGTGTATCTTACTATTAATAAAAAGAGAGCACTTGTTTGTTTGGTGGTCTCGCCCTCTCAAATAAGAACTATTAATCAGTTATTAAAAAAAAAAAAAAAGCTACCCATAAATTTAGTAATACTAAAAAACTACATCTTGATGTTTCGTTATCTAATTAAATCTATACATACAGTATTTTAAAAAAGGCACACACATACATACAATATTATGTATAATTATATGGTTGAGAATGCGATTTGCCATTTAATTTAATATATGTCTAGGACTACGTGTTTTTTTCAACAGAAGGTCCAATATAGTTTTACTATGAAATAGATGTATTATCATATTTGTCCCGAAATCTTTCTCCAGTATATTTTAATGAAAATTTTATGATATGTTATTATTGTTAGAAAATTATTGGGTCGAGCCTATATTTGTCCCGTATATCTTGGTGTCAACTGTCACTCGAACAACGAAAAATAGGCAACCCAATTGCAAGGTGTTACTATTGTGTTCGGGTTTTCCTACACGTAAAATAGTCTAGTAGTTGTCAAAAAAACCCAAAAAAAAAAAGAGAATTAGAGCGTGAGTACTAACCTACTATTATTGGTGGATTAAAAGATTAAAATTATGGTTTTTTTAATATTTATTTAACATGACATGCTTGGATTATATTCAAAGAGTAACAACTAAATTTATTATCAAAAAAAAAAAAAAAGGAGTACCAACTACAAAGGTTCGCACTTGAACCATTTTCTGTACGCCAAATGTCCCCACATTCTGTCCTGGTGCAGCTTTTTGTTAGAATTACTAGGAAGGTCAGGCTGTGCAAGGCACAGCCTTGGCCCGCCCAAAAAATAAAATAAATGAAAAGGCTAATTATAACATTTCAAAAAATTACAACAAATGACCTGTAAATTACAACACGCTAATTGGCAACAAACAATCCAAAAAATCAAGTATCGAAAATGGAACTTCAACAAATGACTTGTAAATTACAAGCTGCTAATTGGCAAGGAAACAGTTGTTCATTACAAAAAGCCAAGTAGTGTTGCAAAGGTCTACCAATACTGGTTTGTGATACTTAAACACACAATAACCTGCTGATTGCTAGCTAAGATTTCAAAAGGAGCTTATATTACATCAGATTATATGTTATGATCCATTAAGTTTCTCATAAAGCATGTAAACGTAATGGATCACAACTTGCTTTCAAAAGGCAGTTTTAGCAATTCAACAGTAGTTTAATTGAACAAAAAGAGTCTTTATACTAAGGAATTACATTCGGATCACATCATCCCGTTGTTTCTTGGATGGACTTGGTTGGTGAACACTGGGGAGAGAGATTCTTTTTAGAGGCAGTTTGCAGTGTATTTTCACCAGCATTTTCAGCAATCATTGGCTGATCTTCTTCAGGGGAGTCATCAAACTGCAAATTTCTTTTCACTCTGTTTGCTGATGGTGACAGTTTTTGTGCACTGGCTAAACTCTCGACAATGGACTGCAGCACGTTCTTAGTTGTTCGAGTAAAGAAGTCTTCACTACTGCTAGAGGCTGGAAGCTGTGGAAGAGTTTTTGGAGAGCCTTGATATGTGGCTGTCAATGCACGATGAGTGACTTCTTCAACTGTGTACGCTTTGACTATACTGTATTTGGCATCCTTTTGTCCTTGATTATCTAGATCGTAGTGACGCACAAAGCAAACAATTGTGTGCTTCTGAATAGATGCTTCCAGCTCAGCAGAGAGAGAAACATCCTATTTTGATTTGTGAAATATAATATGTAATACTTGAATATTTGGATAGATTATTAATCACATTTGAGAAAATAAAGATATTTAAAGCAAAGATAAAAAAATTTCTACAAATAAACTCATGACAAGTACAAATATGCTATAAAAAACTTTAAATCTTGCCTTTATGAAACCCATAAATGTCAAAAGTCAATTCTAACGTTACCTAGTTTTAACTCCAAATACTAAAAAGTTGTCTCTTTCTGAAATCTAAGAGTTTAAACATATCTTGCATAGTTCTCTTCAAGTTCCTTACTTTAGTTTTAACCCCTCTCTCTCTCTCTCTCTCTCTCTCTCTCTCTCTCTCTCTCTCTCTCTCTCTCTCTCTTATTTTTGGTAGAAGTGGATTGAGTTGCCTCTGTGTGTTAGGGGAATGTTTCAGGGTATGATAAATCCTGATAGACCGGGGGCTCACCTCAGCAAATTGCAAATTCTCGCAGTTAAGTACATTTGACAATACAAAGATGGGCCTAAAGTGCTACTTTGGTTGGGCACTTAGTAATACGATTGCTAATCTAAATGTATTGGTCATGTTACTTTGAATTTTACATTGGAGAACCATTGTCATCTAGCAAACAATACCTGTTACTAAAGTTTTAATCTAATATTAGATTTTCATTCTTGCTAAACATGAAAACCTTTGGAGCTAAATCTACCAGTAATACAAATAATTTAATTTCAAATCGCAACTTAACTATCCTAGGCTGTATTGCATTTGTAAAGTAATCATGTTTGAAGCCATTGAATCATTTTTTACCAAATGATCTGGTAATATAACCATTTTCAGATTGAAATCTCAAAGGCATCATTTTTTAGTCATTCTGTTTCAAATAAGTAGTTTTGTTTTTTTTAGCAAAATGCAGTTTTAATTTTATATGTCATTCAAATGTCATTCATTATAGAAAATACTTCACACAAGAGTTTTAGAACACTAGCTAATCTATTGAAATTTCACACTTCGATCAAAAAGTTAGTATAATAAATCTCCACTACTAAACATAGATCTTAATTGCATTTCTTCTCTATAAAAGTTGCCAAAAAAAAGTCTTTGCCCACTGGGATAAACTAAAAAAGCAAACCTAAGTGTGAGAATCTTTAGTTTTGGTGCTTTTCAATTCACCAAACATCTTCAATAAATTAATCAAAACTTTTGTGTAAGGCTAATGGTCATATATATTCAATCAACTGGGAATTTAATATAGCTAAATAGCTAAGGCCTTGTTTTTTCATCTTACTGATGAATCTTGATCTCAATACAATGGTTCATTCCTATTGTTACATAATCATTTTTTTCTATTTTGCGTCTATTCATATCTTCAAATGCATATAGACTGGTTATGACTTGTGAGATTCTTAAACATGCAAAAGTAGATTTAAGCTACAACTTGCTAATTATGTACATAGATCTTATAAACTAAGTTACTTAATTTATTGATGTTGACCCTTGCTTCAAACAAAACCCAATAGGATTTAGATATAAGATAGCAACTTGAAAATTAAATCAGTCCCTCATTTAAAAAAAAAAAACTCTTCATCAGCAATTTTCAAGCCATTAGTTTGTACTACATCATCATAAGTTTCAATTTCTGCCATTGTTAGTCAGCTAGTTGGGAAACCAAGGAAGTAAAAATAAAAGGGCAAAAAAGCAAAATATGAGGGACCCGATTCTCCAATAGTTGTAGCTACAACTGTGGATATGGATAGAACAGCAATTACTTGAATAATCAACAACTGTGATTAACAATAATATCAGCACATAGTTATCCTAATTTTTAACAGCCAGCTAATGTCGAATGACATTGAGGTTGAATAATAAGGTTGCTAGTTGATTGATATTCATTAGTCCTAAAGAGTATACCCTGCTTGATTCAGTTCAAAAAAATCAATAAGAAATGATATTTTGTGTAGTAAATTGATGTGTTTTGACTTTTACCTGATCATCGGCTTCCTTGAGCTGAAGTCCAGTGTAAGATATCAATTTTTCAGTATCTACACCAAAGATTGTGGTGTTTATTGAGCTCATTCCATCATCGACTATAATTCCAATACGACACCTACAATATTTTTGAAAACCGTAACTTAATCAAAGCTTGAATTCGTAAGAGTAAAATATTGGCTTTAGTTTTCGTTTATAAAATGAAATGTTTACCGAGCTTCAACTTTGGTTTCTTCCTTACACGATAGACACTTGATGGTCCACTCAATATCAGCATGAACAGATTTTTGGCAATTCACACATGCTGTGTACCAGTACCTTCCCTGTCCAGGCATTAATTTGGTCTTTCCTTTTATCCATGCCGTCTTCCTCTGCAAAAAAATGTCTTTTTAGGTATGTAAGTAATAATACTAAATGTTTAAAGGTTGTTTGACAGCCTAGTGTTTATTTTAAGCATTATAGATGTCAGCTTTACGTCTCTCAAAGTTGCCACTGCAGTCTCAATATCTATTATATCTTCTGCCTTTGGTGGTGGCAATAACTTGTTTGGGTCCTTGTAAGCCATTTCTTCCACCAATTGTGTAATTTCTTCTTTGTTGACATTGTACCTACTGTCGCGTCCTAAAAAATCGTGAGAGAAAGGGTAAAAAGTGTGCTAGTGGGGTCGCTGCCTGTTGCGTCCTGAAAAGACGGTTCGGTTCGAGACCCCTTTTTAACAAAGCAAGTTTTGGAAAAAACCGTTCACGTGTGTGAAAAATCAAATTTTAGTAAAAAAAGTGTATTTTAAAAAAAATGATATTTTAAAAGAAAACAAGGCCTGGACTAAAGTGCGATAGGTTTGGCCAAATAATTTTTGAAAAAGGGTTTTATTTTTAAATAGAGTCGCCACTTGGTATTGAGTTAAGGTGTACCAAGCCACCCGAAAAATCGTTTAACAAAAAAAATAAAAATTTTAGAAAAACATTTTAAAACCCTTTTTCGACTCCGGTCTACGAAAAAACGAGAGAAAAAGGTCCGGGAGTCACATTTGAAGAAAGGAAGGCAAAGGCTTACGCCTAAGGCACCCTTTCAACCTAGCCGAGGCTAGTTGCGAGGTTTAATCAAATTTTCCTACATTAACCCTAGATTCTATCGCGTTCGGATGTATCTAAATGAATGCAAATCCTAAGTCTAAATGTGGGTATCGGGAGGGTCGGAATGTCCCGTCGAAGCTTGGTCGGAATTATCGCATTAATTGCGAAACCCGAGTCGAGACCTCGAGGGAGTCACGAGTTTTATAGCAAAATGTGAATGCAAAAAGAAAAGAAAATAATAATATATAGTAAGTGAAGAAAGAAGGTGGGTATGCAACATGACGGGTACGGGGGACTAATAACTCGTGACTGAATGTTTCTACTCACGGAGGGGAGAAACAGCATGTACGCCACCGCTTCCCACGTGAGTAGACGACTATTTCTAGTCGAATCACACAAATGTCCTAAAGTCTAAGTGAAATGCAACCTATATGTCATGCATTTTAAAAATGTGTCAAAATAATAATAATAATAATAATAATAATAATAATAATAATAATAATAGTAATAATAAAATCACACCAAATGAAAAGAAAAACTAAAAGTGTGTGAAATAAATGAGAAATGCACACGAATGCTCTTAACACTAAAATGTCCTAAGGGTCTAGCATTGGACTAGCCCGTTCTAAAAAGTCCCACTAGCATTGGACTAACGGGAAAGAAAGAAGTCACAACTAGCGTTGGACTAGTGTGGTGACGGAATACCATAAATCATGAATTAAATATTAAAGCACGAATTCAAAGCAATTAAAACATATAAAATCATATAAGATCACATAGGAGCACATAGGACATAAACATAATATTCTAGATGCAAAAATCCTAATGAAAACAGTAAAAGAAATAAACACATAAGCACGCAAAAGCAAATAAATCCTAACTATTACACTGGGGGGGCTTGATTTACAATTTAAGGGGGGAAATTAAAAATACCCTATCTATTACACTTTCTATCTATTTACACAATTCTTGCTAAGATACGAGAAAAATAATCTAACTATTACATTGACTAGCTAAATACAAAATATATTACATTTTTCTCAAAATAATAAAATTCAAAATTAAATAACACAAAAATAAATAAATACTCAAAAAGTGCATAAAATAAGAAACGCATAAAAAATGTATAAAATATCACATTAGAGCACGTTGGAGCACGTAAAGAAGCAATTAAAAGGTAACGAAAATACCTTTTTGATGACCCGGTACAAAAGCTTAAAAAACGAACACACAAGTTAAAAGGACAACTATTTGATAAAACAAAGGGTAAAATACGAAACACTAACATATTAGAAGAATGTACATTATAGCAAGTTAGAGGAAAAATAAAAAGTAGAGTAAATCGGGGCCAAATAGTAAGTTTGAACTAGTCGGGACAGAAATTGAAAATCTACACAAGTCTAGGGGCAGAAATATAAATCAACGCAAATTGGGGGGCACAAATTGCAACTTCACACAAATTAGGGAGGAGAATCATAAATTCAAACAAAACAAAAGGGTAAAATGATAATTCAAGCAAACCCAAGGACGAATATGCAAATTCAAGAACAAATGAGGACCAACTTTGCCAATTCATCAAAATCAAGGGGTCAAAAATTGTAAATCTCGTCAAATTGGGGCACAAACATAAATATGAACAAATTAAAGGACCAAACTATAAAATTTCAGCAACCATGGGATAACCCCTAAAAATTCTAATAAAATAAGGGACTAGGTCTTAAAATTTGACAACTTGAGGAGGCCAAATTCTAAATCACAACAATTATAAACAAAACTATAAACCAACTAAAATGCAATTGACAAAAAATGAAACCTAGAAGGTAAAATGCAAATTTATATTTCTCATAAAATAACTAGAAACTAATGTCAAATTAGACAAACTAATTACATTAATTAAAATAATTTTAATTAAATAACCAACTAAACTAATTAGCTAACTAACTTAATTAACCAAGTTAACCAGACTTAATTACCTGACTAAACTAACACTCAATCAAATCAGAATATTAACTAAAAACTAGTCCAACAAAATCAAAACACAAAAAACCCCCAAATCCCATTTCTCTCGATTTTTCTTTTCTTCTTTTTTTTTCCATTTTTTTTTCTTTTCTTTTTCTCTCTTTTCTCTTCTTCTTCTTCCGTTTCTTTCTCTTTCCCTGTCTTATTCCTTTCTGTTTTGTTTTCTCTCTCTCTCTCTCTCCGACTGTCTCCCTCTTTCTTTAATCTCTCCATAGCTCTCCGTTCTTTTCTCCTTCCCCTTTCTATTTCCTTTTTCTTGCCAATTTCTCCTTCTGTTTCTTACTTTACTCTCTCGATTGCCTGCTCTCTTTCCCTCTTGTGTTCTTTCCCTCTCGTCTTTTCGTTCTGTCTCTCAATTCTGCCTTTGAATGGGTTTTCCAAAGACTCAAACATCAGGGCAAATGTTCACAGTTGTTTCCTTTTTCAAAACAGAGGAAAGAAGGATGTGATGGTATAGGGGGGGCACGACAGGTGTGGGTCTGAGGGCTGGGCTGTTTGGGCGTCGAAGTGGTGAGGTGTCACTGTTGGAGGCAGTTGATGCCGATTAGTGGGCTTGGGTGGTGGTTATGGTGTTTCGATTGGTGGTTATGGAGGTTATTTGTTGCTGATTGGAAGTCGTTTATGTGGTGAATGACTGTTGCGATGTAAATGGTAGTGAAATTGAGATTAACAGGCCATGGAGGTGATTTAGGTGGTGATGGAATTGGCCATTTGGAACTGAATTCAGGCTAATTTGTGTGTCTGTGATGGTTTATGAGGTAGTTCAGCGGTGGTTTTGGAAAAGGCAGTAATGTCATGGTGGGAATTGATAGCTGCGATTGGTTTAATGTTCCGAAAATTGTTTTTTGGGTTACTGCTTGGTGGTTGCAGGTTTAAGATTATTGTACTGTTTTTGGTAGTGTTTTGATGGGACGTTGTTGGTACTCTTTAAGCTCTTGGGCTGCCTATGGCTCCTGCAGGTTGTTGGCAAGGGAATGGTGGAGGAATGAAGATGATGGTGACGCAGTTCTTGGATTGGAATTGCCTGAGGGTCGTGGGGAAATTATATCTATGTGTATTTCTATTTCTGTTGCAGGTTGTCCATGAGAAAGGGAGACAGGGGAAGCTTTGGGTAATTTCTGTTGTTTTGTGTAGGCTCATGGAGGGTGGCTTAGGTGTGGTTGTTCCGGTGGGAAATTGGTGGTTCACGACTGTTGATTGTGGCTGCAGGTGGTTGATGGTGGTAGAGTACTGATTTGAAGCTTGGTTCATCAGTGGGTTGGGTGAATTTGGGGTCGTTTGATTGTTGTTTGGAAAAGGGCTATGAGTTGCAGGTGATTGTTCGGTGAAGGTAAAACTGATAAAGAAAATAAGGAGTTGAGGGGGGCGATGGTTAAAGGTGGGGCTTTTGGGTGGTTCAGGCGGTGGTCTGATGGGTGAGGGAGGTCTGTAGTTGTGGTGGTGATGGAGTTCCGGTGGACAGAAGGGTTGTGTCTGGTGGTGATGGTGGTGCAGGGTGGTGATGTGCTTAGGTTTTGATTGTTCTGGTTGTTCTGTAATGTTTGAAACAGGGATGATAATGGAGGGAGAAAAGTAACGGTGGTGGTTCTAGTGAAGGTCTAGGTGTTTGGGGGCTTTGGGTTTCAGTTGTTTTGTATCTAGATGATAGGTGGTTGACGGTGGTTCATGGTGGAGAAAGGAGGAGAGAGAGAAAGAGAAAGAGAGAGACGGTGGTTGAGGGAGAAAGAAGAAGCAGCACAAGTACAGAAACAATAACATAAACCCAGAAACAGAAACACAAATCCAGAAATACAGCGATTAAAGAAAAATCCAAACAGAAGAAGAAACTTAACTAAAATTCTAAGCAATTAAAAGAAAACATAATCAGATTTTGCATAAAAGAATGAAAGAAACATGGGTAAAAAAAATCTTACCTTTTTAAGCTTGAAGACAGACGTGTAAACAGTAACAACTCTTGAAGACAGAAGATGATGAACAGTGATCGAACGTTGAAGATGAACAGTGAGGCGGCTGTTGTGTGTGTTTTTTAGTGTGAAAAATGTGTGTTTTTTGATCTTTTTGCACAAAAATCAAAGTGTTTTAGGGTTTCTCTTTTTTTTTCTTCTTTTTTTTTAATCCCTAAGTGGGGTATTTATAGTACACAAATCTTAACCTCCAAGAAAGGGCTAAAAGACCAAAATGCCCTTGACTACAAAAATTATAATTTTATCCTTAAAATTTATTTTTCACAATAATAAAAAAATCAAGAAAAATGTAAATAATAAATTCATTAACACTAATTCACTTTGCAAAAATTAGAAACTTAGAAACATGTTTAAAATCTAAAAATGAATTTTGGGACTCAACAACTGGTAAAAACTGAGTTTGGAATGTGAAATAACAATTTTGCCCTTGGATGACAAAATTCACAGAAAAATAGTTATTGTCCTCAGAAAATTATCAAAAATTAAAAATAAGTTTAAAACACTAGAAAATACATTTTTGACTCAAAATTGGTGAAAAATGAATTTAATTTATAAAATGACGATTTTGCCCTTGGGCAATGAAAATTTGCAGAAAAATAGCTATTGACCTCAAAAAATTATCAAAAATTAAAAATAATCTTAAAACATTGGAAAACGCCTTTTCGACTCAAAATTTGACAAAAATGAATTTAATTTATAAAATAACGATTTTGCCCTTTGGCAATGAAAATTTGCAGAAAAATAAATATTGACCTCAAAAATTAAGAAAAATTAAAAATAATCTTAAAACATTGGAAAACACCTTTTCGACTCAAAATTTGACAAAAATGAATTTAATTTGTAAAATGACGATTTTGCTCTTGGGCAATGAAAATTTGCAGAAAAATAACTATTGACCTCAAAAAAAATTAAGAAAATTCAGAAACATGCCTCAAGAATTTGAAAAATGAATTTGGAACTTAAAATGAGCTAAAATGGTATTCGCGAGACGAAATTACCATTTTGCCCTTATGCTGGTAAAAATATAAAAAATACTAATTAAATCTAGAAAAATCATAAGAAATTAATAAATTCATATAAAAGTAAAAATATGAATTTAAAGCCCCCAAAAATTGTTAGAAAAATATTTACAGATAAAATTACTATTTTGTCCCCCAAATTATTGAAAAATTAAAAATTTAGTCACAAAAGTGCAAACATGCCCCCCCATGTTTGAAAATAAATAGTGTGTCAAAATTTGGTGTCTACACCTACAAATACCATTGAAAAGTAATATAAAAATATTTAGATTTAAGAATTAATTTAAGATGTAATTCATATGTATCAAGAAAAGAAATTTGTAAATTATGGTAACCAATCTTTTAGGCGATTAGTCTGCTGAATTGGAGGATTGAGCAACAAACAGCTGGAAAGTCCTGTTGTGAGGGACAAAGCTGGCAAAGAAAAATGAAAGTTAAAAGTTCCTTATATTATATGATAATCGCATACAAAAAGAAGATTGATTGGTTAAATTTGTAATTGGATTTGACTTATAGTTAAAGGTTGTAACTTTAAGTCTCATACCAATGATCACATTTGCATTTGCAATGCTATTTGCAAGGAGTGTCCCTTCATTTTGTTCAAATTCATTCCACAAAGTAAGCAGCATTGGTTTTTTCCTTTAGAAAACCAGAGTTAGTCACAAAGGTATTTCGTGTATTTTTACACACTTAAAGCAGCAGTTTTGCTACACTTACTCTTCATTAATAATAACAAAGTCTCTAGTTGTTGCATTAGAGGCTTGTTCTTTTGGGAGAAATGCATGTACCACAACAGCTTGCAAATCTTCATGTTAAAGTAGGGTGGTGTTTTAGGTGAGCTTATGTAATAAATCTAACAAATAAAAAGAATAGAAACTGTAGATCAACTTGTATACTTACTTTGAATATTTTTCGTATCTGCAAATCTAAAAAGATCATTGAATTTGGTCAGCTCAAAAGTACATGGCAGAGTCGGTGGACTTGGTTCAACATGTTCCTCAACCAAAGTGGTGTTGTTAATTATCCAACAGTATTTATAATCACTACTCTATACTTTGCTTCTTGAAAGCGAACAGCTGCATTTGAAATATAATATCGCTTAAATGGGTGAAGCATACCAGCGAAGTAGCGGATATCATTGCCATAAATCACCGCTGAAACTTTTGTACCCTGTTTGTTGATCAAATTAAGGTAAAGAGCAAACTGTTAAAAGAATAAAATTTATATAAATGTAACTGCAATATAAATATATTTTTACCTGAGAATCTGTGAACAGTAAGCGTCTATATTTTTTGGATGATACTCCATGGCTGAGTTGCACATTTCCCCTTTCTACGACCTGAACAAGAACAGTCCATCCTTTCATTTTTTCCTGAACTTCAAGCACTGGAAGGTATTGCCTTGGCATTGTCAGCTGATATTAAAAAAATCAAATTGGGTACATTTGTATTAGACATAATAAGAAGATAAATTCTAAGTAAATATGTAAAAGATGTTACAAATGAATAACTAAATATGTACTTGGCATTAAGTCTAGAAGCTTTAAGGACTTCTCTATACACAATATTCTTAGTACAATCTGCTCTAAGGGTGTTAAAAAAAGGTGGCCTAATCAGTATCTTGACTTGTTGAGATGTTCTTGCACGCGATAGCACAACATATAACTGTCCATGTGAAAATACATGCTCTTTTAAATAAATTCCAACAAAATCCAATGTTTGTCCTCGTGCCTTGTTTATTGTCATGGCAAAGCACAATCGAATTGGAAATTGTGTCCTCTTATACGGGACAGGATATTGTTCTTCAGTTGGAGGCTGCAAAGGTATTCTGTGAATGAAAATATCTTTTCCAGCAAAATCACCAACTGCTATCTGGGCATGAATAACATTTTTGCTAAGAGTTTTGCATACTAATCTTGTTCCATTACATAGGCCTTCTGTAGGGTCTAAATTCCTGAGCAAGATTACTGGAGCATCTGGCTTCAAAATGAGCTTATGAGGTGGCAAGCCACTGGGAGAAAGTGAATTGAAGAAGTCCTCATATTGGGCTTGATCGTTAGGATTAAGAGTCTCATCATAACTTAGGTATTCTGTTGGCAAACCAGGAAATCTTTCATTTAGGATGTCATTGACCTCATCAACAAAGTGATTTTTGGTCGACAAAATTGCTCGATTGAGTGAAAAGGTTTCTGAGCATAAATGTATATCGGGGTATACTACATTTATTAGATCATCAAGTGTCGATTCCTCATTATTCTTCTTAAGTAAGATTGAAGAAGGAATTTTTATAAGGCCATCAATTTCAGTTTTTTCAGTTCCATCACCAACCCTCAACAAAAATTCAGTAAATAAGGGGTCTAATCGAGCTCTCATGTTCTCTGTTAACTGTAATTTTTCAAGAGCTGGCCATAATGGAGAAATTTATCAAACATGCATTTACTGTTTCAGATTGGCTCCCTCTTCGCACCACAGGCAATATTTGCCTGAAATCGCCTCCAAAAACTACAACTTTTCCACCAAAAATTTCAGTTGAATTCATCTAGTCTTGCAACAAATCATTTAGTGCCTCAATTGCAGCTCTTTTACACATTGGAGTCTCGTCCCAAATAATTAATTTACACTCCTTGATCATCACGGCTAAGCTGCTCTGTTTGCTAATTCGGCATGTGCGACCTTCTGATATGTCGATTGGACTTTTAAATCGGGAATGAGAAGTTCTTCCTACCGGAAGTATTGATGCAGCGATACCTGATGTGGCTGTCGCTAATGCCAAGTATCCCTTTGACCTAACGTCGGCAAGAAGTGCTCTATACAAAAAGGATTTTTCAGTTCCTCCAGGACCATTGACAAAAAAAGCGCCACTCGTATTTTCATGTATCCTCTGAGATATGACTTCAAATGCCTTTTTTGTTTTTCATTAAGTAGAGAAATTGCATTTAAGTCTTCTGCAGATACTGCAATACTTCTTTCTACTGCCAATTCCCTTATTTGATTTTCAATTTCAAAATCTGTCAAATCATTGGGAAGCAGGTCGTATGAACTTATGTTCTTTCCCATTGACTCAAGAAAGTCATTTATTTGTTGGAGGACTTTCTTTCTAACTTCTTTACTCGTCATATTCCCACATCTCACAAAATCTTCTGACATTAGACCTTCAAATTTGAGCCACAATTGTTTGGGATTGGCACGAGACGAATAAACCAAGAGAGTAGCAAAAAGTCTTCTTAATTCGTAAGGCATGTGGAAAAGAGCTGCTTCTTGGAGGCATTGCTCTTGGCTATTATCATCTTGCAACAAGCCTCGCATAAGAGCAGCCTCGCGAAAGGTATTCACATGGACTCTATTATAAGTCTTTAAATCATCAAAAGATGTTGGTCCATGAACTTTTGACAGTAATAGCCTTAGGTAATGCCTTTCTTCCTCGGATGGATGAGCTACATTAATCCTGCCAACAGAATCTCCTCTATTTCTAATTTTCCATCTTCTTTCATCCGCTAACCACACAAAATGATTTGGAAATTTAGAATAAGTGCAAGCTAATTTCTTTGCTGCTGAATCAGTTTTGTTCATGTAAAAAAACTCAATCAGCATTGTTCGTTTATTCCTTGGATTGCTGACAACATTGTTCAGATTTTCATGCTTTTTAAAACTAACTGGTTGATAATTTTCAAGATGCAACTGTAAATGAATGACAGCAGGCTTGATTTCACTAAGACTAAACCCAAAAATTCTCCATGCAGCCTCAGGTGGTGAAACCCAACGTGCTGCTTGGTATTGTTGGATTTCATCAACTTGGGCATTTGGATTGTTAGAATTAATATGAAAACTAATTCTATCATGACCTTTGCAAATGTATTTGTAAATATACTTGACAGCTTGAATTGTTGAACAAATTCCGACATTAATGTGACAATCAAATTTAGCTAACAAGTGTGCGTTATAAGGAACTACCCATCTATTGTCTAGTTGATGGCCTCTAATTATCACTATAATCCCATCATCCCTCCGGCGATACACCTGGATAAGAATCAGGTGTCTGAATGGTTTCGTCAGAAAAATCTTTTGGATAAGCATTTTTGCATTTGCCATGTTTGTTCATGCACACGTTTGATGGGTTTAGCTTGCCATATGGACCATGCATCATATGCTTAATAACCATTCTGTAAAGATGGGGATATTTTTCTTTATCTGGTATCTCGACACAAACTATTTTGTCATATTCTTCAGGTCTATACAGTTTGTACTGGGGCTTTAATATCAAAAGAAAATGAGCATGTAGAAGGCCTCTTTTTTGAAATTCTATTACATAAGTATAGGCTGCAACCTGACCAAAAATATTATTTTTGAATAATTCAATTTTCAACTCTTCTAGCTTAGCATGAAAAACACGCGCAAATAAATCTGCTCTATTATGTGCCTCTTCTTTCTCAATCAGATGTTCTTTTATTTCTGGCCAATTAGGATTGCATGTGATGGTCAAAAAAATATCTGGCTTTCCAAATTTTTGGACCAATGTCATTGCGTCTATATACTTTCTCCTCATGTTTCTTTGTCCTCCAATAAAACTTGGTGGCAAAATAATTCTTTGACCAACATTTGATCCTTGTGATTCACCAGAAGCTAAAGAATCAACAACGCCTTGCAAAAATTCTTTCCTAATTTCCTCTTGTTGTGATCTAAAAAAATCTAGCCTTTGAGATTCAAGTTTAACATACATGTCAACTATATATTGTTGTAAAAGCCTACCAAAACGAAGTAAGAATGACTCATCATTGTCTCTTATTTGTAGCTTTTATGCATAATATTCCCTCACTGAAACACAATTAGGATCACCATCTATATTAGCCATTGCTGCTTAAAATAATAAAAGGAAAATTAATCAGATTAATTTGTTCTATAAGTTTGAACTACATAGGTGGATAATAGATTGCACATACCATCTTGTTCCATCTGTAATAATTCTTCAGCATTAGCGGCACTGTTTGGACAAATCAAATTGTTGGCAGTACTTTTCCTCTTTTTTTTCCTTTGATCATTTGATCCTCTTTTTTGAATTCCTTGATGCCAACCAAGCTCGCCAAAAGGAAAGAGAAGAGGATACTGCAATGGGTCATAACAGCCGTAATAATATTGAACATTGTGTGAATGTCCACCATGAGTATAAACTTAAATGTCTCTACGGCTTGTTTCTCCATTTTCCTCTCCTTCAACCCATAGCACAGCAACTTGCGAGACTGTGGGCTTATTGAATACCCTTTGGTCCACACTAGGAAACGTACGTAAGACAATACGATATGTATCCAGGTTGTGGACTCCTCTCAAGCTGCGAAAAAATCGAGCATATGGATTTTGCTCAAGAGCATTCATAACTTTCTCGATGATACTTTGTGTGAGCCTTGGACATGATGCTAAACGATTAGCTAGCTCATTTTCAGTATCATGGAAATAAAGCTGAAGATTTTTAGCGACTCGCTCGCATGGGCTCAAATCATTAATGAAATGATAAACTTGTCCTTGGATTCTAAATGTATAAATGCCCTTATTCCTTTTTGCCAAATTTTTATCAGACTTGACTCCAAAAGAAGTAAATGCGAACATATTATTGATTGTTCTTATACAAGTCCTAAAAAGTTCAGCCTCTTTTGATGATGCAGTCAAGAGGTCTATGAGAGTATCTGGTAACTTGTTGCTAGACAAAACCACTTCCCTATTGGAACAACAAAAATATGGGGTTTCATGAGCAAATTTTTTTTGCACCACAATGAGGGCAATCCATTTGTTGCGGGAGAATAGAAGACACATGCGGGATGAAATTTAGGCGTTCTCGTCCTGTTTTAGGCATTCTTCCTATAATTTACAACGAAAAGTTACCAATAGCTTAAAAAACAAATTGATTATACATGAATTTAAAAAAGATGCTTTATCTTCATAAAAGAAGACCTGTACGTTTTTTTTTACTCTTCAACTGGCTTGACCCAGGTACACTTGTTTCATTAGCTTTAGTGTTCAACACTGAAACAACAAACAATGCACAATAAGAAAGTCAAAAGGCAAATAAACTTTTGATAAAGCTTAGGTTAAAAGGTTTAGAGAAAGACAAAAAGTGTTAATTTTGACAAACGATAGTGATAGCATGAAAATTTAGATTTTTGGTATTGTACAAAGTACTGTATACAAAAATAATAATAAAAATGGTTGCAATAATAAGTTTATAGTGATAAAAAGAAGGCACATAAGAAAAAAGATATAACACAAGTTAAAGATTATGATTGGAAAGAGGTGGAAAACACAAGCTTACATCAAATGCAAAGTAAAATAGGACTGGAATTTTAGAATAGATGCACAGTTTCAAAACCAGTCAATGACTAAAACAAATTTAAAACAAGAATATTAGCAAAATATTTGGTGATAACAAGAAGGGGATAATTAAGGATTGGAATTATGTGTTCTGGTATATATGAGTAACAAAGTTAGCTCGGAATATCCAAGTAATTACCTGAGAGTTGACTGTGAAGATTGTTTGATTGTTTAACAGATTGGAAAGGCTAATGAACAAGTTGAGGGTTTATTGTATTCTCAAATTGCATGTTTGTTTTTTGAAGCAAAACATTAGACAATTGTTTTTTGCTTTTCCATCTCAAAATGCTCTCGTTTCTGTAATCTTTGGAAGTGAAATCACTATGCACAGAAAATTCAGCCAATGCACTTGAGGCTCCTTCAGCACCACTCAACTGTTCCGAGGTTATAGAAACCTTGTTATTATTTGTGAAACATCTAGTTTCACGAGATTGCAGATTTTCTTGTTCACAGGAAACACTCACGCGCAATCTCTTTCTTTTCCATCTTATAATAGCTTGTTTCCTATACTCTTTTTTATTCAGATTTTGATTAGCGTCTGCTGTAGACAGTTTGTTAGAGTGATAGGGCTCATGAAGAATCTGATAAGGAAGCTGAAGCTCTTTTTTATGGAGTCTCTTTCTTTTCATTTATATATACAATCGGCACGCTATCAAATAATTGTAAAATTTGACTAACACATTACTCCTTACTTATAGCAGACAACAGTAAATGCATAAGACATAGACAAGAACTCCTACAAAATATATATATATATATATTTTTTGGAAATTAACAAAAGCACAAAGTAAGTGAACATAAAGGCTTAAACATCAAAGATTAGCAATACCTGAGGGAAACCAACAAAAGTAGAAAGTCGTACAGCTTCTTGAAAGTTAAATTTTGTTGATTATCTGAGAGGAAACACAAAAATGGGCAAAATCATTAATGTTAGTATGTGACCAATAATATGAAGAGCAATGAAAGATACAGAATATAACAAACCATGGGCATTTCGATGAGTTCAGATCGCAATATTTTTTTGTAGAATGTAACAAACCCACTTATTAATATAAAACAAATAAAACTTAGTCCAATGACATAATTTAAAAGGAAAAGGAAGAGCAAAGAATCTAGTAAGCAAATTGGTGAGCTGTTCCCACACAACATACATTTTTCACATTTATTAGTGTTCACTTTCTTGTGTAGAAAAGAAAGGTAAGGCTTGAAAAAAATAATCAAAACTGTATTTGGGTAGAAACATAACCTTTAAAACCTCAAAGGGTGTCATAGAAATCAGGTGAATGATAAAGTGCATTAAACTGATTGTACTCCCATTCTCTCCTTATTATTTGAAGTTTGAATGCAAATGAGACACAACTCTCTTGCTCTCCTAGCCGTACAAAATGACACAGTTGGCAGTCATTGTAAGTGCACCATTAAACTCTCTCAGCCAAAGTCCAAAAAAGTAAAAAAGTACACATAACATTACATTGGTGATGCAACGGTGGCAATACTGCTATATTCTCTCACACTAACTTGCTTTTATTTTTTAAATGTAAACTTCAGGTAACAAAAGCATTTTTTTTTCCTTTCTCTGTATGCTTTATGGTCTCTCGTCACATTATTAGGATGCACTTTTCACTCTTGCACCTAATATATGGCTAACAAACTAAAGTAAACACTCCCAAAAACACCCCCCTCTCTTTAAAACGCAAAAAAAAAAAAAAAAATCTTTTTAGATGAGATAAGATTTTGAAGAGATGTCAAAAAATTTTAGTTGACTATGTTGTGAATTGGAATTTAGGTGTGAAACCACTCAAGCCGTTGCTTAAAAAATATGAAACTTAAAAATTTATGGTACCAAAAAAAATTGCATATGCATCTATACGTGCATAACAAATATTAGATACAAAATCAAAAGTTTCAACAAACAATCAATATTTAATATACGTGAATAACAATTGTTAGATACAAAATCATAAAGCTTCAACAAACAAATTAGATACAAAATCAGAAAGCTTCAACAAACAGTCAACATTTAATGGGCTAGGTTATCAGTCAAAATGTGCAAACTTTTGCAACCAAAATTTTGCTAACCACTTTTTGTCGGTGTTAAGAAAGCCTTATTATGCTGCATTCCATCACCAAGTTTGATCAAAATATGAATTTCATAAGCTTAAAATGATTGAAACCATGTTCAAGGAGCATTGTTGTAAGGTTTTTATTAAGCATTTAAAATTTATTCATATTTCATTATTTTAAGATCAATTTCGTAGCCACAAGTAACTGTATATTCTTCGTTGCTTTGCAACAAGATCCATTAAAGTGCATTCTATAGTGCTAATATTTTACAGCTCTAAAAAGCACTCCATAACCAGCAAGAAAATGTACAAAGTACAAATTTTAAAGTGGAACATTGTGATTTTCTAAGGCAAATTCTAGATTCACTGCCCTGATTCCAATATACCATGGAACAAATTGATTAACTCAATGTTTCTGCTGTAAAGCTCTACAAAGATAGCTCATGTCCTAGAGACAAAAAGAAAGGCAACATGGTGAAGCTTAAGTACATACATACCAAATTACAAAGCCAAATCTTGTATGACATAGAACATACGTTACTATCAGCAAAATCTTCTACTTCATTATCAAAATATATGGGCCAATTTCTCAAAAAAATATATGTATTTCGTATGGATTTTCAAACATAATATATATGGGTCTTTGATGCCGTTAAAAAAAAAGAAAAAAAATTAAGTTTAAAAAATATAAAATTTTATAGGAAACGTACTAGAGGGACTGGTTTGCAATGAAGGTAGAGGAAGAAGAAACAGGGAATAGGATTTAGGGCATGGAAGATACGCTTGGAAAAGAAGGAAAAAAGGACCTATCAAATCCATTCTTAATCTCGAGGAGAAGTTTTTAAATCTAAGGCCATGGAAAGAAGAAGGTAATCAAAAGTCTGACAGACGTATTTTTTGAAAGAAAGAAAATCGAAAAAGCCTGTTGGCAAGCGGCTGACTCCTGTCAATCACTTTTCGAAGAGAGCATAAAAATTCATTAAAAATTTGTATTAAATTAAATTAAACGTATTATACATGGACTTCTATCAATCGTTTCCAGAAGAGAGCATAAAAATTCATTAAAAATTTGTATTAAATTAAACGTATTATACACGGACTCCTATCAATCATTTCCGGAAGAGAGCATAAAAATTCGTTAAAAATTTGTATTAAATTATTAAACGTATTATACAGGAAGAAAAGGCTCAAAAAGTAAAGCAAAAAGAAGACAAAAAATGGCAAGAAGAGTGAAACGGCAAGAAGAAAAACAGGGTAAAGCAAAAGGCTTGCTTCCAATGGAGAGCCACATGCCAAGTAGATAGGCTGATACAGTAAAAAACTTAGATAGAAATTTAAATAACCAAAAAAAAAAAAAAGAAATTGTACCGAAAAAGATACATACCCATTCTTTCTCTAAGGGGAAAGAGGAAGTGAAGCAAGCTTCATGGGCAATTGGAGTTGAATGCCGTTCTTTCTCTTTTTTTTTTTTTTTTGCTGGGAAAGGAATCGATCACCTGAAACAATCGGGAAAAAAAATCAAATTCATCAAAAATCCCAAAGATGCTAATTAATCAAAGGGTTTAGATCTAATGGAAGTAGAATAACCCATAAAAGGCTGAATTTTTTGAAAGAATCGGCTGGGAAAGAATTGAGAACGGCAATAGAAGCAAGAAGCAAATACAGTAACTATGTTAAGGTGATAGGCAATGGTCCAGCTTACTGTTTTTGAGGTTGATTAATGGCCCAAAGAACGGCTGGGCTAGAAGCAAGCCTTTTTTCGGTAGAAAAAGGGCATCATGCACATGGCCCAAAAAAACAAAATAAAGTAGGTAAAATGAAGATAAGGAACGCTGCACACAAAATATCAGGAACAAGGAAATACTTCTCAATGGTTGCGACACGTGTAAGAAGTTAGGGATGCTACAGTAACCTGAATGTTCTTTTATTATATAGGTAGATTATTGAACTTTGTAACCGTTTTGATATTTTTTTTATCACAATTAAAAAATAAAACATTAACTCTTAGGAGGCGCTTGGTTTATTGATTGGAATCAAAATTAAAAATGAAATCATGCACCTTGAAATTGGAATGAAATTTTTAATTATAATAACTGTGCTTGGTTCACACACGGGTACGAGTATCATTCCAATTGAGGTTAAGGACTGCCTCCAATAACTAAGCTGGCTCTTATCCATATGTTAGGTTTTAATTTTCATCACCGTTGTTACAACACTTTATTCCTCAGCCCCCAAATAATAACGCAATGGACTCAATAAAGGTGTTTTAGTAATGGTATTAGTAATTATAAGATTATCCGATTAAGATCATTCTGAATAGATAATGAACACTTTAATGGTGCGTTGTAGGCAGAGTCTTGAATAATCGGACTTCTAGCCACGCTCAAATTACCATCATGTACATGTCTGAGAAGCAACCCCAAACCATCGATTCTACAAAGAAGAAGAAGACAATCTTGAATCCCCATTGAAGTATCCACAACCATCGCCACCACCACAAATCACATCCCACCTCACCAACACCAAATTACTAGAAACCAATCTTGAGTATAGAAAAATGAAAAGAACAATTAAAAATTTGTACTTCATAAAAAAAAAACCCAATAAAAACCCATAAATAAAAATAAAAACTCCCATAATGCACAGAACAACAACTGCAATTAAATATTCACAAACTACAAACAAGTTCAAGAAATTAACAAGGAAATAAAAACACCAATTAACAAGAAAAAAAATTGAAAGAGATACAGAGGAAGAGAGATGCAGAGGGGGCGAGAGAGAGAGAGAAAGAGAGAGTGGCAAATGGTAGGTTTATTTTAGGAAGGAATCATTTAAGGGATTTAACCAAACCCCCCCAACTTGTGCGGGAATGAGGGAATCAGACTTTTTAGAAATGATTCCAAGAAACCCATCTCAATAGGTTTAATCCAAACAATAACTAAGGGATTTATTTCATTGCCTCCTTCCCAAACCCTCCCAACCAAGCAGCCCCTTATATCTTGTCGCGAAAACAAAATACGTTATCATCTGAACTATTCCAATCGCTAGTAATTTATACCAGTGATTGTTTTCAATCGCATGCATAGATGACCAAAGGTTGCACAACTATTTGGAGGAATAACAGATCTAAAAGTATGTGACAAAATTTTCCCTGTGAGAAAATGTAGTAAAAATTCAAACGTATGTATACGGACGAGGATATATATATAATATATATATCTCAATCTGTCTCTTGCCGCTGTAGAAGCCTTGCAAGTCTAATTAAGTACATAAAAACTGTAGTGCACAAGTATGGGACATTATTTATGGTAGTACACATATGAGTTTACTTGTAAAGTGTCACATGAATTAGTATGTGATATATGTTGATATAAAAAAATAATGTAAAAAATTTTACGTGACTCTTGTTTCAATTACAAAATTCACAACTGAAGTAGTTATACAAAAATTTTTCCATAACTATGTACCCGCCAAACTTACATTCGAAACTAATAATTTTGCTCTCAAGTCAGTCTTGTTAAAACTTTGTGAATTATTTGGAGCTTGAAGGCCATAACCGTTTACCCAATGCTTAGGGATGGCCACCATTAATTTCAGTTGTTCTTTGTCCTCAAAAAAAAAAAAAAAATTCAGTTGTTTTTCTACGTACTTAAAATCTTTGGAGAATTGCTGCCCGAATAATATGCCAAATCTACCCCAAAATTGTTCTCGTTTCTTTGTGGTTTTGTGTCCTAGACCTCTGGTTCTGACCCAGCCACGTGGTAGTAGTTCAATGATCTAATTTATACTTTTTTTTTTTTGTCTTCACAGGGATATCGGGTCTTGGACCCACTAATCCCACTGCGCCTGTACAGAGCGGGCCCCACTGATGCACAGGAGGGTTCTGGGAGAGAGACTCGAACCTTGGTCACACCGGGATACTACCGTATACGTGACTGGCTGACCCCTGGGGGGGCAATGATCTGATTTATACATTCACTAAAAACGGAAGGGAGTTAGGACAGCAACAAAAGCTACTCCATTACTAACTGCAAAAAGAATACAAATACTCCACTACCACACCACACACACACGCGCGCGCGCGCGCGGAGTACTGCTATATTGACTAGAGATTATAAGCAGCCTGTTGCTCCGATGGATGCTAGTACTTCACTTGCCAAACCAAAATGGGATTGGATAGTCTGAAATAGGGTGTAATCAAATCAAGCCGATCCCGAGCATCTCACGATCGAGCTCGGCTCGATTACTAAATCACCTTGCTTAAGCTCGAGCTCGAGCTTATCGAGCTTTCAAATCTTGGGCTCGAGCTCGAGCTCGAATTTATTAGTATGTTTTATTAAATTTAGGGTCAATCTGTAAATTATAAAAAAATATAAGGGAGGAAAATGTAAATAATAAAAACTTACATACTTTATATATTTGTATTATATGCTTTAGATATTTGCATGCAAGTCCCTAAAGTATTTTTAATCACAAGAAGGCCCTCAGCTAGAGTAGGTGGCAGACCACTGTCGGCCGCCACCAATTGCCGGAGGTCGGTCGGTGACTTTTTCGCTCCTAAATCACATCATTGGACTCATTTTTTCGCAAAGATTATAGATCCAAATCTCGCAGATTTAAAGAGAAAATCATGAATAGGCTGATATTCATTTTAGCCAAATCACCTCCGATTCGCACAATCTTTACACCAGAATGATCCGTAGAGCAATATTACATAAACAATCGGTTGTAAACAAAGCCAAAAAGGCACAAACAAAAACTTCAAAACCCATCATTTTTTTCGGTAAGTATACCAACAATCACCATAAATAGACAATAAAAATAACAAAAATCGCAGATGGGTGTGCGTCTCTTTGTGTGTGTGTGTGTGATTTTGTGTATGGATTTGGCCTTTGATGGCTTGCAATCGTGGAATTGAGAACCAACAGAGAGAGTGGGAGAGGAAGAGGAGGGGAAGGGGGAGTGGGGAGAGAAACGGGTGAGAGTGATTTTTATTTTTTTCTATTTTTGTAATTTTAATTATACATAAAGGAGTTTACCAAATTATCCTCCATTATTCAAAGGTAGATGATAGTAGAAAAGATGTAATTTACCTAAAATATTTAAAACCTTTAAGTAATTTTACATATATAAAATAAAAATAATAATATAGATGTATTCGAATAGTTCGACGAGCACTCGAGCGAGACATAAAAGTTTGAAATCAGCTCGATAATGTATTCGAGCTGCTCGAGCTCGACTCGAGCTCGGTCAACTTCGAGATCGAGTCGAACCTTTGGCGAGCTACTCGATTCGTTTACATCCCTAGTCTGAAATGGAAATAATTACTACTGATACTGTAGTTAATACGCAAATAAATGATCTTTAATGGAGTAAAAAAGAATCGATACTCTAAAGAAATATTTTGCAGCTAGATTATCATTATCAAGAAAGCGACTAATTGCCAAAATCCAAGACGAAGAGAAGGCAAGCCATAACTTAAATTCAAAAAATAAAATAAAATAAGATATGATGTAGAAAAAGACCAAGAAAAACTTTAAGAGAAAAGCCTGGCAATTTTTTTTTCTTTTCTTTTTTTTAGCTTACAGACCCCCCCCCCCCCCAAAAAAAAAAAAAAAACAAAACAAAAAAAGATTGTAGTATTAGGTAAATGGAGTTGAATGCTTGATTCAATCAAATGTCTCTCTCTTACGAACGTACTTAACTACGTACCCTGGACTCTTGATGAGCAGTGAGGATCCAGTTGAAGACCATCCCATCTTTTTGGTTCTACAACAAACTTTGCGATTATTTAATTGCATTGCGTGTATATTATATTGTATTCTTACACGGTTCCTTTCAAATTCTTTAACAAAATTTGAAAGGGATGCCCTTCAAATTTCGGCCTAGTCACTGGTCAGAAAGAAAACATGTACCTTTTGGTCACAGGATCTCAAGGAATCACCATGTAAATAAAAAATAATGTTCTTAATTAGTTTTAAGTTTGAGGATTTTGCAGACACAAATGTTGTAGTGTTGGGAGGAAATTTGCACTAATAAAGTAAGTCTAATTAATTCTAAAAAAAAAAAAAAGTGAGTCTTATTAGTTTAAAGTTTGAGGATTTTGCAGTTTCCTTCCAAATGTTGTCCTGTTTGGGAAGAAATTTTTGCTAATATATTAAGTCCAAGTAATTGAAAAATAGCAGGTTCAAATGTGTACTTTACTATTTTTTTTCCCTCAATGGTTCTATACAATACTGTCATTGCAGAAGTTTCATAACATTCGAAGTCGTTACTTTATTTAGATATCTACTATTCCACGTTGTGCATAGATTTGGTATGAAATTTATTGATGAAATATGGCATCTCCAATTTGTGTGCATGAAATTTATTGATGAAATATGGCATCTCCAATTTGTGTGCATGAAATTTATTGATAAAATATGGAACCTCCAATTTGTGTGTTCCACCGATCGTTTATGTTTGTTTACTGCGGTATTAGGCACGTGTTCATTTTCATCTGTCATCGTTATTGGAGGACAACAATTGCACTGTCTCCCATTATTTTTTTCTCCTCATGTTATGTCATCAAGGTGGAGAGGGATCTGAATTAGCCGAGGAACAGCCTTTGTAACTCTTATTGTTTACATCGAGTCATGAAATTCTTTATATTTTGCTGTTCTCCCAAAAAAAATATTGTACCGTTCTCCAAAAAAAAAGAAAAGAAAAGAAAAGGGAGTCTGATACTGCACGTACCATAACGTCTTAACTAGATAATGGATCTGAAGGATCTTGTTATCACAAATGTACCGGAAATACGTACGTGCAAGTAAAAAGAAACTACCAGCGAATTGAGTTTTTTTTTTTTTTTCTAATACTTAAAAAGAAAATACAACGTTTAATGATTTTGGTGCAAAAAGTGCGGAAGCTAAATAAACTACAATCTATGTATATATAAAATAGTGCCATAAAATAATGCATTCACATCTGGTGAGATGTTACGCAAACATTTGCACACATTCCTCTTTCGGAATTATTTAATGCCAAATTTCTGCTGTAATTATGTTCTTGGACGGAGGATTCTTGACCAGAAAAGCGCTCCCCCAAAACCCCCACTGGAACATAAACCGAGAAAAACAAAAAAAAAAAGACATTTCCGGGGAGAGAGACGGCAGATTTCTAGGGGACCTTTTACCATTTTTATTCGACGAGAGAGGAGGGGTTGGGTGGGAAGGGGGGAATCAATCTCAGACAGAGACGAGACGACATTTCAGGGAACAGCTGCAAAGGCTTATCAGGATAAGGGCTAATTGATTAGAATATACCTCAAAAAAAAAATGTTGTCAAATGTGTACATGTCAGATGACCGTTGGTAGAATATATACTCGACGTGTTTCACAAACATGTCGACGTATATATATATTTTTTTAAAATGGCATCCCAACGTGTTTCCAAAACACGTCGAGGCCAACGTGTTTCGGAAACACGTCGGCTTACCCGCCAGCCCGACGTGTCCTTCAAACACGTCGGGTTGGACGTGGAATATTTAAAAAAAAAAACCTATTTATATTTATAATTTTAAATGTAAATTATAAACGTATGTTATATTTATAAATAAATATACAACATAAATATAAATTATCTGATATTTATATTTATATATAAATAAATATTAAATTATATTTATATTTGTGAATAAATACACAATATTTACAAGGATTATCAATTATAAAATTCAAATATGTAATGTATATTAAAAAAATATATATTATGATATATATTAACTACTTAAAATTTTTAATCATAAATTTTACTTTTTTGTTCTTTCGTTAAAGAGAATTTATTAGTTAATAACAATTGATTGGTGATTTATTTGATTGGATAATACTTATTGGGGCTAATATACATTTTTTAAATGTTGGAGTATAATTATTGGGCCACTTTTATGTTCAATCCAATAATTTAATCTAAATCGAAAATTCGATAAATATCGAATTTGATACCGAATTGGAACTATGAAATAACTTATTCATAAATATAAGTTATAAATATAAGTCATTTTTTTCAATAGTCACTTTGATAAAATTTATGATTAAAAATTTTTACAAAAAAGTAAAATTTATGATTAAAAATTTTAAGTAGTTAATATATATCATAATATAATTTTTTTAATATACATTACATAGTTAAATTTTATAATTGATAATTTTGTAAATATTGTGTATTTATTCATAAATATAAATATAATTTAATATTTATTTATATATAAATATAAATATTAGATAGTTTATATTTATGTTGTGTATTTATTTATAAATATAACATACGTTTATAATTTACATTTTAAATTATAAATATAAATAAGTTTTTAAAAAAAAATTCCACGTCCAGCCCGACATGTTTGAAGGATACGTCGGGCTAGCGGGTAAGCTGACGTATTTCCGAAACACGTCGGCCTCGACGTGTTCCGAAAACACGTCGGGATGCCATTTTTAAAAAATATATATATACGTCGACGTGTTTGTGAAACACGTCGCGTATATATTCTACTAACGGGTCATCTGACAGGTACACATTTGACAAATATTTTTTTTAGGTATATTCTAATCAATTAGCCCCGGATAAGGGATGGATGGGAAACTATGAAAAGCTTGAATTGGCACGTGAAGGAAATCACACCGGGATAAAGTACTTGTATTTATTACCACAAGTCTCTGTACAACAATAATTTACTTCTTCCACCACGTTACTCTCTAATCATTCTTCTATTATTATACTATTTAATTGAGAGTCTCCAGTTCCTCTAATCAATCTCCAGGCTCCTGAATTCAGACATCCTATTCTCAAACTTATATTTAATTTTCCGGAGCAATCGGTAATTGTCAGAAAAAAAAGGTTTCTTAGGGGTTATTTAGATACTAACGATATTAATGCATGATGCAAAAACTCATTAGCGGTGCCGTGCACTTTGTTATTTGATTTGCGAGTTGCCATGCATGTTAAATGTTCTCTCTCTCCTCTCTAAGCACTCACGTAGTCACATGCTACTCTGAACTTAAATGTAGGTTACACATCAATCATGTGTGTTCTAACTCTGTGTAATTATGTTCTTTCTATCCTTAATTTCCTTGTTTTAGTTGTGATTTTGTCCTGATTTTGTCGGGCTGCCTGCCATATGCCTATAGAATCCAGATTGGTTGATCTAATCACTGATCTCTTTAATATATGTTCTCAACAACAAAAAGTACTACAGGCTAGAGAAGATGACTTTGATTTGTCGATCCAAAAAAGTGAGGCAACAAATTGTAAGTAGAGATGGTATTATAGGCCATACAAATTCTATATATATTCATTCGTTGTGTATGTGCGTCCAAAAGGAAGAAACCAGAGGCCTTTCGACCTTTCTACAGGCATTAGAAAACTTAAAATCGGCCATAATGTATATCAAAATATTATTAGGTAAATTGTAAGAGTAAAACCGTAGGATATTTGCATGGCAAATTGCACTAAAAGCATGGCGAAAATTCTTCAGTTTTGGTCTTTGGTTTGGCACTCTAATTACGCCTGTCAACGGGTCGAGTTCGGGCCGAAATTGAATATTTAGGACCCAGACCTGTTTGAGTGAAATGATACCGGACCTGGACCCCGATCCCGACCGGTTACTTGGCGGGTCTTCAGTTTCATTTCCGAATCCGGGTCCAATCGGGTCCAGGTCTATGTCCAATCAGCCAACAAGAAGTTCAATTGAATACCCAGATCTGGATATAGATTTGGGTCAATGACCTGCTGCAAAAATGCAAAAAATAAAGCTGGTTGCCAAATTGTTCACACAATCACAAAGCAACTTAAAAATAGTACACATTTTAAAGCCATTCCAATACACAATCATTCCAAAGCCAACTTAAAAACAATATAACAAGTCTTGAAAAACATTGACCAAACTCCACAAACAAGCAGTATCAATTGAACAAATATGTGTCAGCAACAGCATCACTCAAAATACTTCAGAGGAGGTCAATTCGCAACTGAGATCAGCTTAGCTCTTCATATCAAACAACTGCATCAATCAAACAATAGGGAAATAAGTGGCTTGTGTTTCTGAGCCCATAACTATTGGTACTTTATTTCCATTAATCAATCAAAGACAAATATAATATTTAATGAACCAACACAGATTGAAGAGCAGCAGTGAACTGACATCAATTATATATACAAGGCAACCCACAAACCAATAGTACAATCAATGCTTCCAGCTATTTAAACCAAAGATACTTTCCAACGGCTAAGAATAGGACACAATACCTATTCTCATAAATTAAAAAAAGAAAATGACAAAAAGGCAGTACCTATTATAATAACATAATCCGCGTAAGAGCCACTTCTAAAACCAAGCCTTTTCACATTAAGTTTCCTTCCCATAATACGGAAGATCATTTTAACTTTCAAAAAGTTGTCCAATTAATTGATTAATATTACATTCAAAAAGTAAAAGCCATTCATTCTGCTTAGAACATCTCAAAAACTAAAAAGAAACATCAATATTCCAAACAACAAATTCAACAATTCAGCACGATTTAAGGAGTAATTGTTTGATTTTAACCTCAAAAAGTAACATTGCATGTTCAATTTTCAACAACTTAACATGCATGTTAAATTTTTTCATGTAAGATGGTTTCTTTGGATTGACATAGGTATCAAAAACTAGATTGAATAATCACTAATGAATATGTGCCTATTTATGTTATTACTTAATTGCTTGAAAGAGCAGGCAATTTTTCGGTGGGTTTCTTGAAAGCCATAATCCCAAATCGGTACAATTGCAGGAATTCTAACACCGCAATTACAATCATCTTGCCATTAGTGATCCTGAACATAGCACGACCCACGATACTTGCATATAAATGAGGAAGCCAGTCGAGTTAGGTTTCTCATCAAACTAGGCTATCATGCCTTGTTTTTCTTCCGATCGCTACCATTTTTCTCTTTCTGACTTCTTTCGTTTTGCCCTAATATATAATAAAAGCCTCCCCTCGGATGTACCCCTCCTCATCTCCTTCTAACCGTCAATTATTAAACTACATTGAGTCTTAAAAAGATTACTTCAAAAGGACCAGTAATCCTAAATGTGATTTAAAAAATGCAGAAGTGAAATAAAACACAAAACCCACAAAAATTAACAACGAAGAAGTAGGCAGTAGAAGCAACAGTTAAATCAAAATCAAATAAACAAAAAATTAAAGACTTATCAATTTATACCTGCAAGACCACCCGCAGCAGTGAAATTGTGGAAAGATTAAAGAGTAAGAAGGGGGAGTGAGAAGAGAATAGCGTCGATTGTCGGCAGAAGAAATTTGTGAGAAGTAGGGCCCCGTTTGGATATCATTACTTGGAGTGTTTTATGAGAATTATTGAAAAAAATTATTTAGATTATTTTTTGTGACTTTTTTAGAAATGTGAAAAAGTGTTTGGATGTGAAATTTTTTTTAAGTGACATAACGATGGTTTGAAAAGTAATTGGAAAAGTGTTTGAATAGTTCAAAAATTTTAGATAAACTTACACTTATTTTTAAATGATTGTATAAGAAGAACATTATTTTTTTTTTTAGAAATTTTATCTAAAAAAAATAAAAAAATACCAATCAAAATGCAATCTATATAGTTGGAAAAAGTAGTGAAACAGACGTCCGCTTCAGAGACAGAAATCTTAGCGAGCACTGGGCCACGGACGCTAGCAGGGTCCATCCTAGGGGTGTGCAAATTCGGTAAATACCGAATTACCTACCGAATTCAAATTGAATTCGGTAAATCGAATTCGGTAATTCAGTAATTCGGTTGGTAATTCAGAAAATTCGAAAAAAATGAAATTGAATTCGGTCGGTATTCGAAAATAAAATTCTAATTCGGTAATACCGAATTTACCAAATGCAATTCGGTAATTCGAATTTGATAATTCGGTATATATATACCGAATTCGAATTACAGAATTTAGCATTAATTGGGCTAGTAATTTGATAGTGAGCTCGGTTATTTGATCATTGGGTTGGGTCATTATTTCCTTAAGCTCGTTATGTCCTCCTTAAGCCCATTATTTTTTAATTTTTAATTTCTTTTTATTTATTTTTAATTTTTAAATTTTTTTAAAATTTTTATTTTTATTTTTTTTATTTTTTAAATTCAGTTACCGAATTAATATACCGATTTACCGAATTGAATTCAAAATCGAATTCGG
This sequence comes from Mitragyna speciosa, assembly GCA_024721245.1. NCBI lineage: Eukaryota > Viridiplantae > Streptophyta > Magnoliopsida > Gentianales > Rubiaceae > Mitragyna > Mitragyna speciosa. The sequence goes on along the minus strand of CM045564.1, from coordinate 25,991,772 downwards.
TTCGGTATTAAATGAATTCGAAATCGAATTCGGTCGGTAAATTTGAAAAAAAAAATACCGAATTGACCAATTTCAAGTTACCGAATTACCGACCGATTCTCACCCCTAGTCCATGCCCAATGCTTAGCAATATATTTTTGTCTCTGAAGCGGACGTCCGCTCCGTCAGCCGCTTCGTCGTCTCACCTCAAAACCCACCGAAAATGGATCTCATTTTGTTACTCGCGATTTTTTCAGTTTTTCTAAACAAATTTTGAACATAAACATGCTTGATTTTGTGAATAATTGTGTAAAAAAGTTTCTAGAGTTCATTTGAAATTTCAAATGAAAAACTTAGTAGGAAAATCTGGTAAAAAAGTTTGACCAATAAATTTTTAAATTTTTGACCAAATAATTTCCATCAATCCAAACGGGATTGGGAAAAAATTTTCCAAAAAATGGCTCAAGAAATGTAACCAAACGGAGCCTGGTTTTTGACAAATGTGATGATATAAAATACATATATATTTTTAATTATTATTTATTTTTAAATGGGTCCGAGTCCGGGTCCGGGTCGAGTCGGAATAGATTTTACCATACCTGACTCGTTTTTCATTAGAAAAAATCGAGTTCGAATCTATCCGGGTCAGGTATACAGAATTATTCTTATATATGGACCCGAAAAATAAGCGTCGGGTCCGGGTCTAGATCCGACCCATTGGTAGGCCTGACTCTAATGCCTCGCTAAATTAAGTCCAAATTTTGAGTGCACAAAAGTGAGCTTAATATGTGCATTGCGAGAGCGTGGTCTGGCCTCTCTCCTGTGCACTATCGATGATTAACATAAAGAAGCCCAATTCAGAAAAAGCTACATATGGTCTTGTTTATTTCTCTGGAAATACAGAAATAAACAAAAAATCCACTCTTAATTTCAATTGGCATATCTTCATACTCTTTCGTTGTTATTATGGTTTATGAAAATTTACTGGCAGCAAATTGCTGCTTCAATCCTTAGAAGAGGTGATTAAAGTCCTTTTTTTTTTACCTGGACTGATAGCTCAATATGCAAATTACACTTGCTCCGTACTAATTAAAAAATCTAGAGTTTGGACTTTGGTGGATCACAACAATTCTGACTTGGGTGTGATTTGGTTGGAAATTTAGTAAAAAAAATTCAGTAAACTTAGAAAAATACCGATCGATTTCAATTTCGAATTCAAAATTACCGAATTCGGTTTCAAAGTTCGAATTCGGTATTTACTGAATTATCGATTTAGATTGTTGGGTTGAACAAAATTTTGGCCCACCAATTATATTCCAAGATTGAAAAAATATATATTAGCCACAATAAGTATTATCCAGTTAAATAATTCACCAATCAGTACAATTTATCACTATAATTTATTATTCATAAATTTAATTATAACCCTTTATAATTAAAGTTTAAAATAAGTTGATATTATGCTCTCACGCGTGTGTGGTTTTTATGATACGAATTAGATATCTTTAACTATACTTATAAGGTTCTAGTTGCATTAAATCTTTTAATTATGAAATTTATACTTAGTTATATTTAACTATATATGCTGAGTCTAAATATGCTTAATTTTATATATATATGTATGTGTATGTATATATGAAAAATAAAAATTTATTAAATTGAATTCAAAATCGGTAATACCAATTTGAAAATTCCTCTATCCGAATACCGATATGAATTTGACTTTTTAAATTCGGTATATACCGAATACCGACCGACTTATTGATTTTGAATTTTTGAAATCAATTTAAAATCTGTCGGTAAATTAATTTTTTTCCAATTATATTCACCCCTACTCAACACCTAAACATTGAAATAAACCAAAAAAAAAAAAGGAAGAAAATCAAGAAGAAGAGACTAGAGAATGTAGTTTAGGGGTATTATGTGACAACCCCACCTTACCCAGAGGCGCACCAAAGGGCTTAGCGGACTGCCTGCCTAGCTCTCGCCAGGTCTCGATTCACGCATTCACGCAAACGTCCAAGCGCACTTAACTTAAAATTAAAATAAACTAAAATAAAATGGAATAAAATAAAATATACTCATTTTTATTTAACATAAAGGTACAAATCACATCAAAATTTTACATGTCATAATATACATGATTTTTCACAAAGATATCCTAATACAGTTCGGCTATTACATTAACGAAGACATCTAGCATACTCAAAATTAGTCGTTCCAGCTTTAATTTTTCAGGAAACCTGAGTAAGGAAAACAAATAAAACGGAATGAGCTATAATAGCCCAGTGAATGTCCAAGTCATGCAATCAAATCAAGAACTCATTATTTTAGTAAATAAAATAATCGAGCAATTAATTAATAAATCAAGATATGAACAATTTAATTTAACATGTAGTCAAAGGAGGATACAGGGCTCAACTACGGAAGCAAGCTTAACCGCAGAAAGAGCAAGTACTGATCATGTAGTCACGATATTTGGACCGAGATAATAGCTCAGGTCTTTATCAAAGAACATATCAGTTTTATCAAGCACAAACCCTAACCGCCAATCACCTTATAACCTCCGTACAAGCTACCACATCCAGGGAGATATTCTCAACCCTGGAGGGCCAACAAGCAAACAGGTTCAATCCGGAGTTGGCCTCTTTGAGGATTCACAACTCAAAAGGGAAAGAACATCAAGCCCTAAAACACCCAACACCTTATGTCCTCCCACGTGCAGCCGGGTTGACCATCCGTGAAATAACGGTGAAGTTAGTCACGGTAGTCTCACGCACACACAAATAACACATTGGTCAATGAAAAGCAAGTAACACATTGCGGAATAGATGTGATAAAGTACACATCTTTCCTCAAGTAGCACAGGTATTCACATAGTAATTGCAAATTTTCGCATAATATTTATCAAATAAAATATCACATTTCATGCATCATGCACACATAAAGACACTCACCTTGAAAGCCTAAGAAAATATCTCGTGAAATGGTCGTGATGTGTTTTCGGACCCTGAAATTTAAAAGAAATAATAACATAAAAACTCAATTAAAATCCTAGTAAATTTAGTAAGAAAAATCAAGAAAAATACCCCACTTACTTTCTAGGGTTTTGGTTTTAGGGTTTCTAGGGTTTATTTATTCTAAGAAAGTCTATTCTATCACTAGATCATTTCTAAAAATTCCTACACTTCAATTTCCCTCAATTGAATATATTCTAGTCTTAAAATCTCACTTATCCATTTTTCTTCTTTTAATTCTATCGAAATTTCGGCAGCATTTCCTCTTAAATCGGACTAACCAAAATTTTTAAACCTGCAAGAAAATTCAACAACCCAATCCATTCAACATGTACCACAACTTCTATGTTCAATTTAAACTCAAATTCAATCAAGATTCCACTCAAATACAAAATCCCTACTCCAAGAATCATCACCCAACTCTGCACAGGGTTGGTTTTCAGCCAACTTCGTACCATTTCTGGGGTCAATCCACTAAGAACTAGGGAATTCCGATTACATGGTTTGAAAGTACGTTTACAGGGCTACAACTTTCATGAAGATCATCACTTAAAATTCGAACTAGAACAGGTTCAAAATCAGCCCTCAATTTGGCTCATCATCAAAACTGTTTTCCGCAGAATCAAATTTTCAGCCAACTTTGCAAGCTTTCTGCGGTTAATACACACTGAACCACCGTGCAAGCTTTACACCATTTGAAAGCCCTATGAATCTAGTTTCTAAAACAACAAGAATCATTCGAATCCAAGCTATCTACACCAAGTTATGAAAGTTTTACTAAAACTGGTCCAGCATGACTGTTTTAAGTGTTCTTGAGTTCCAACTTAAATCCTCAACTAAACCACATATAAAACATAAATTTCCAAGGTTTAAAGGCCATATACTAGTCTATCTAACCACAAGAACACTTTATATAGCAAGTATATATCAAGTTCTAACTAATTTCTTCAAGTAGTATTAACAAGAAACTTGGTATTAAACTTGCATAAAAACTAGTTAAAACATGAAATTAATAAGGTAAGTTCATGGTAAATACCTTAGATATGCCTAGAACTTTGCTTAGAAAAGATAGAAGTCCACTTCCTATGGTTGATTTGTGTCAACTTGAGAGATGAAAGTCCAAGAAGTTGAGAGCAAAAAAATGAGGGAAGAAGAGAGAAAGATGATGGCCGGCCAAGGGGAGAGAAAAAGAGAGAGAAATAGGCTAGGAAAAATGAAAAAAGAAATGAAGAAAAGATGGGAAAATGGTGGTCCAATTAAAACCTCACAAGAGTAAAGTAAAAAGTAATCTTATTAATGCAATAGTAACTACTTGGATTAAATTAATTGGTGGAACTCATTAACTTCTTATCACTTACTACTAACATTAATAAAACACAAATTATTAAAGCAAAAAGAGAGTAAATTAGGGAGAGAGAGAAACCGGCCCTAAGGGGAAAGAAAAAGAAAAGAATTTTCGGCCAAAAGAGAAAATGAAAAAGAAAGAGAAAAATTTCAGCTAAGGGAAAAGAAAATAAAGCAAGAAAATAAGTGAAATTTTTGAGTAAAATTGAGCTAAAATTCAAGTAGTAAAAGGCTAGAAAATAGTAGAATAAATTAAGCAAAATTTAAACTCTAATATAAATTAAATGGGCAAGTAAAATTATTCTAACTTTAGTACTTAAGTGTTCTTGCTTAAAATGAAAATCTTAACTAATTAACCTAATTAACTCAAGAAATCTCCCGACTAATAAATCAAGGATTAACACTTAACCCTAAATAAGAAAAAAAAATGTCTCTTATATGTGCATTTTCTAGGGTGTTACATATTAAACCAAGGAAAATGATTCATACACTTAGATTTTTTTATATTTGATGTGTACACTTCTATTTTGTTTTTGTTATGTTAAAAAGACTAAAAAAAATCTTTTTTTTTTTGGTGTGTATACACCAAGGTGCCGTTTGGTAAAACTAAAGTCTGAAATATGAAATTTAAAATTTAAGTATTAAAAATATTAAGTTGCTGAATTGATAAAGTTATACCTATTTGATAATTAGCTAAATTTATACACTTAATTCAAATATTTTACCTTATTAATATATTTATTTTATCTTAAAAAGTTGAAATAATTTATTGATAATATGCATGACAAAAGAAGATATTATTTGTTTGTGAGAAATAAATGATAAATGCATTTGTGTGTGAGAGAAAGTATGTATATATGTGTAAAGGTGTAAAAGTGTAAAAATGTATTTGTGTGAAAGTGTGTGCAAGTACGTGAGTGAGAAAATATATGTGGAAGTAAAAAGAAAAAATAATATACTTATGTGTATATGTGTGTGTGCGTGTGTGTCACACACACACACACATATGAAAGTGCATTTGTGAGAAAATATGTGAATCTGTGTGAGAAAAATTGTGTATGGAGGAGAGTATGTGCATGCACATGTGCATGTGTGCGTGGTGTATATTTGCGTGTGTGAGAGAGGGCGCGAATGTGAGTATTTGTGTGAAAGTGTGTGTATGTGTGTGTAAGAGAGAGATTGTGCGTGTGAGAAGGAGTGTATGTAGGTGATAAAAATAAAGCTTATGTTATTGCATATGTGAGGAAAAAAAATATGTATGTGTACTTGCAGTGATGATTGTGCGTGTGTGTTTGCAAAAAAATGTGTGTGAAATAATATATTTGTATATGTGCATGCATCAGTGAGTACGTTATTGTGCTTGTGTGAAGGAGAGAGAGAATACTAAATGTATCTAAAATTCAGCAGTGATAAATTGTCACTTTAAAATTTTATCTACAAATTAAATGAGTATTTAACGTATTAAGTGATAAAGAAATTTTGTTATCAAACATGCTGAATTCAAAAATCTCTTAATATATTAATTTTCAGCATTAAGTGGTGTTATTAAACACCCCTAACTTATTGTCTTATAATTTAAAATTATTTGAGATGAAGATGATATGTAAATTTGAAATCTTAAAATTAGGGGTTACATTTTAGTGTTTTAATGTGATAAAAATAAAATAAAAATATATGCATCAAGAAGCGGATTATATACATTGTTACCTTAAAGTAATGTTTAATCACTCTGCATTTTTTTTTTATTTTTTACTTTTTGGAATTTTGTGGGGATCCATCCCTGGCAGGTATCAGTATTTGATTGGTCGGTAACTATGATGGCAAATTAAGCATAAAGATTGTAGGAATTGTCAAAGGTTAGGAGTCATAAATTTGCAGCAATTTCATTATTTCCAACCGTACGGAAAAGAAACAGAAAGAGAAATTACCTCATATTAGAATCGCACCAACCAAACCAAGCCGTCAAAAGGGAAAAAAGAAACAGCGAAGAAGGGGGGAAAAAAAAGAAAGAAAGAAAGAAAAGAAGAGGGGTGAGGAAATTGGGAGTTGAGAGGGATACATACAGTGGCGACGACAGCAGGGAACGCTAGAGAGGAGAGGACGGGAGAGAAGGAGACCTCCATACTCTACACAATTTGTCGTGTTTACTCATAGCACATCACACAAGGCTTATTTCCACCCACATTTTTTTTCCTATTAAAAATCGTTGGTACTATCACACACATTTTTTTTTTTTATTTTTTTGCCGCCTTTGTTTTTCTCCATCAGTTTCTTTGTTTTTGTTTGCCAGGCAATCGGAATCGAACTCGGATATTACTATCAGATTCTCGGAAAGAATTAATGAAGACTGATATCGATTGATTTCTACACCAAGCACAACTGTAAAGCTTACTCCTTTTATTTAGTTCTCAGCAGCGGTGGTATAATTCATCTGTTATTTTTTGTTCATACATTATTTGCATTTTTTTTTTTAACGTTCTACTACAGCCTACGTTATGCGTATCAAAGGACCACAATTTTGTTATGCGTACAATCCTTGTGACTCTGGACCTTGTTCTTCCCACATTTTCTTCCCTTTTCTTTTTTCCGTCTAAATGAAAGAGATAGATTTACTGCAGAACGCCATGGATTCAAAGCAATTTTTTACTAATGGTGCAATTGAAAGCCAAGAATCACCTACAACTTCAGCTCACGTGAAGAGAACTGTTTCTTTGGAAAAATTTCTTCGAAGGAGATGTAGCCCACGCCTAAAGGACATTCCTCAAAGCAAACGACCTTATTATGGGACTTCTATCAAAGTTTTACGACAACACTATGATGACAACGCTTCCTCTTTTGATGATTATAATGTTCAACAGAGAGACCCTCCAAACGGAATTACTCAGAATGCTGCACGGAGTGACCCTGTGAATGATTCAGGAAGTACAAATGTTGATCTTACCTCTTCTTCCGGTGACCGTCAATGCACTATTGTTGAGCCATTTAATAACAATTGCATACGAAGTTTTACTAGTTCGCCAACTCTTGATGGAAAGAGTTCCTACGCATTGGTGAAAGAGACAATAAGAACATTTGATACATATTATCTCCATCTTGTTCAGGTGATCACATCTTGGTAACATTCTTATATGACCCCAAAGTGATATTAATTCGTATTTGCTTACAAAGATGACGGATCACACTCATCTATCTACTTTTGTTTTCCATCAACTCTCTTTTTTTCTTCCCGGAGATGAAGATAATAATGATTAGAAACCTGATACTTTGAATCTCCGGGATGTTGTCACTCAAGTGTTCAAAAGTTTAAGCTTCAAACAAGACAATCTTTAGTACTTCTCTCTAAGTAAATTGCATGGTTTTGGACATTCTTTTTTTAACATTGAGATGATAATTGGTTAACTCTTGCTTTACTACAAATTAATATTGTTCCCTGCACGTTACAAAATGACTGTATCTTATTCTCCTCAAGGGGTATGGTATTTTTGTAGGAAGAACAAATCATTCGGAATAAAGAGGAAGACAGTCTCCAGAATGATGCTAGAGATTTAAATCAAGAAGTAAGTAGGATACCTTCAGAGTACTCTTCCTCGTTTGTTGGAAAATATGACCAAGATGCTTACATTATGTCGATATTCATTGTTTCTTTACACACGTGCTAAACATTAAATTCCTAATAATATGTGACATTGCTGTAATATATTGTGACAGCTTAATAGTTTTTCAACCTCTGGCATGAATTAACCATTTATTATCTCCTAATTGGCTTCCTTCAACAGTTTCTTCGGTTCCTATTCAAACTGCTTTCCTACCTATAATCCAATCTCTCATTTGTCACCGCACCGATTGTATCATTGAGATATGTGCAAATTTTTTCAATATATGTTTAGATAAGATTTTTTTTTTTTGGTTGATAATGGGGAATTATTAACTGAAGCTCTTAATTTTGTGATTTAAATTTCTTGGTCAACTTGCGCTGCAAAACTCATAACAAAGGCAAAATAGCAATAGGAGCTGTATAAAAATGAAGATACCTTCAACGATGAAGTTTTTCCAAGCCAATAATTCTGAAAACTAAATGATATTGAATTAAGAGGCTGCACTAAAAATGCAAGTAAAATCAGAAGAAGCCAGTATTGTCTCTAATAACGTTAAATGACTAGAAAGCCTTTAATAGAAGTACCTGACTCAAGGAATATGAATACTAAGTTAAAAGCATACAACAGGGAATTGTGCAAATTTATGTATGCATCATAAAGCAGGCAAATGTAGCCAATAAGAGTGAATGGTGGGAGCAAAATTTAGTAGTTTGTTTAGTTTGATATGCTCCAATGCTTTTTTTTTGGCAGGTTGGTTTCGCTGAGAGACGTACATTGGTGGCTCCTCCAAAGTTACGTGGGTAAGATAGTAACAGTAGCCACATAAATGATTCTGCGGATAACTTGTATATAAATCTGATGTATTTTTCTTCCGCTAAGGGTACTATGCATGGATATCTCTGGTGGTCAAGAAGAAATAAGAATTCCTGTTATTAATTTGGTCGATGACATGCCTTTTGCAGCTACAGGTAAACCAATTCAGTAATTTGGTTGTTTGGGATCAGAATTGTTATTAACTGGAATCTCTATCCAGTTAAACGGTTTACATTTGTTGGCTCACTATAATTATAGGTTTGTCATATCTTTTCTTGTGTCCCTGATGTCTCCTTACAAGGTACTGAATTTTTGGTTCAGAAAGAGAGATTAAGATGAAGCATTGATGAAATCATTCAGGTTTGAGTGACCAGTAGTTTCTATCATGTCTTGCAAAGGAATTTTTGGCTTGCATTCCTGACTAGTTACTAACCAGTAACAAAAGTCACTCCATGTTATGACTGATAGATAGATCACGCATGTACTTGTTGAGTCATTTGTAGACATGCTACTAAGTTTATATGATTAATGCTGGTTTTCACCTCAGTGAGGCATAGTGATACATTCTGTTTAGCTAATTAATATGATGTTATTGCCATTACTTGCTTTGATTATTGAATTATTCTTATAAAGATCAGTTTCACTAATCTAGACTTAGTGCTGGATGCTTCATTTGTTCTCTTGGTATTATTCACAGTCTAATGTCCATGCTGCCATGCGAAAATACACGCTTAATTTTTTCACTGTCACTGTAAGCTTGTCAGCATAATCATCACCTTCATTATTGTTATCCCTATGATAATTTCTTCAGCTGCTTTTTGAGTGGTTAGATCGACGTATATCAAAATTGTCTTTGATGTCTTACATATTTAAGGTGTTTAGAAAAGGTGCATGTTTATGAGACAGCGTCCTTTTAGTTTCATATGCTATTTCTTTCTCTGTAATGGGTGTACATCTTTTATGGAATAGAGCATGACCTGGTTTCTTGACCATATACTCTCTTGAAGTATAGTTTGTATTAGTTTGTCATTTGTATGAATGCAAAGAACAACCTTTGCTGTGTGTTGAACATGAAAGATTACATTATATCTAGTGGAGTTGAGAAAGGAAAACCGGAAAACATAAAAAAGAAACTTGATTTTTGTATCCTTTTTTAACTTCTGGTTATAGGTGAATGTATTTATTTCTAGATTCTTTTTAGATCCCATTTGACACTGACCTGAGTTATTAGGGTCATCCTCCACTAATTTTTAATTCCAGATATCCACTATAATTATTTTGATAAATAATTATTAATTATGCATGAAACAACTTTTTATTCATTTCTCTTTAGCCACTAACTTATGACGCTTTTTAGTTGAAAATTCTGCAGGTTTTACATATTCCAGATCTATCCAAGTTGCAGAGAACGTGGACCTTCCTCCTATTGCTGACGGATGCAGGTGCAAGGGGAATTGCATGCATCCAAAAAATTGTGCTTGTGCTCGGCTCAATGATTCAAAATTTCCTTATGTACGACATAATGGTGGCAGGTGGGGTTTGCAGCATGTATCATCTGCATGATTCACATATCTCATAATTACTAGGTCATTGAAGGGAATTTTTCCACTGATTAAGCCACTATAATTCCTTGGAAATATAAATCAGTTGATGGCCAACATGATTTTGGTGGCTTGCATAGATAATCAAAAACAGAGGCAAGTGACTAGCTGGGATTGCCTCCCAAGAAAAGCTAGTTATGGCAGGGGCCTGGATATCCCTATAGGCTTTCGTCCTTCCCCTGATTCCTTATGGCTGTGGTGGTACGGTTTGAAAGATTTTTAGAATTGATCAATATTACCCAAGCATGAGATGGGATGTCTAGGTGCCACTTTTGGTAACATGTGCAAGGTGGCTAATTTTTCTCAACCATTCTTGGGGAAGATAAAACAAGGGCACGTGCTTCTATTTATGTATAGCTTGTGGTAGTTGTTAGTTGCACACTTTTTAACTCATTAGTGTCCATATCCCTATTTGGCACCTAAAGAGGTCTTACATTGGCCAGTAAAATGTTAGAAAACTTAGCTGTGACAAGGTTACTGTCCTTAGAAAACTTGTGCTATGTAGTTCGAATTCATTTTTTTTCCCTTCCTCCCTTCTTCTACCTTACTTCCTTTCCTTTAGTTGGCAAGATCTCCAGATGTGGTTGGTCTGATTTGTTCCTTACAAGTAGGAAACTAGTTATCTTGGGATTCACTGCTTCCAAGTTCCCAAATAAAAGTTGTCAGGTTATGAAACCTGTTGCATTTCCTGTTTTAGTTTTTTGGTTGTTTCTTTCTTTGAGAAACACAATAATCTACTTGATACATTCCAGATTGAGGAAGGCAAAGGGTGTTGTGTTTGAATGTGGACCAAATTGTGGCTGCGGACCCGATTGCATCAATCGTATATCTCAACAGGGGATAAAGTATCAACTTGAGGTGATGTGCCTTTAATGAGTGGAAAGATTTCAAGAATCTTTAATGTAAGGAAAAGCTAATTTATTATTTGAACAGGTGTTTCGTACACTGGATAAAGGGTGGGCTGTTAGGACCAAAGACTTCATTCCTTCTGGTGCGCCTGTTTGTGAATATGTAGGTATTCTTAGACGGACGGATGAGCTGGATAATGTTGACGTTAATGATTATATATTCGAAATTGATTGCTTGCATACCATTAAGGGCATTGAAGGAAGAGAGGTATATTTATTTAAGAAACAAAACATTTTTCTTTTGATGTGTTTGTGCGTGTTTGTCAGGATGGCTTCATACTTTCTCCTGAGTGTGATAAAAGATTAATTGGATTTTATGCATCGATGTGGTTGACAAAGTTTAAGGACTTGGTCTACATAATCTGTAATCACCCGTAAGGCATTCGGTGTACGGTGAGATCTTAAAAAATGGATGGCCTGGTACAAGACAATATACACTGTATCTGTCCTGAATTAGATATGAACAGAATTATCTCACTATTGGAGCAATTGCATAACATCCTTTCAAGACCTGTCAAAACTAACATAAAGTTCTGATTCAGTATATGTATCTCGAACTCATATAAACTGCTTTTTTTTCTTTTTTTTTTTTTTTTGGGGTTGGGGGGGGGGGGGGGGCTTTGTATAAGCTAATGAGATATCTGGTGGATCTTTTGCGTCATGCTTGTTTTATTTCAATCGCTTTCCTTGTGCCTTTAAAACGTAGTGCAAACTTTCAATGTCAAAGCAAATTCTTTTTCTTTCAGAGACGATTTGGAGCAATATCAGCATCTCTGTGTGACCGTGCAGAGAAAATTCAGGAAGGATATTTTGAAAAAACCCCAGAATTTTGCATAGACGCAAACCATATTGGTAATGTTTCTAGATTTATCAACCATAGCTGTGAGCCAAATCTCTTTGTCCAGTGCGTCTTGAGCGCACATCATGATGTCCGACTTGCTCGAATTGTTCTGTTTGCTGCTAGAAGCATTTCTCCATGGCAGGTATCGTGTTACTATTACTTTAAGACAGATTTATAGCTTGCTTGTGGTATTGTGGAAAATCATCTTTCGTTGCATTGTTTTTTTGTTAACAAAAGAGTAAAATCCGTCAGTGTAACTCCAAAGATGAGACGATGTAATATGAGCAGCATTTATCTTCTTTTTTGCTTCATTCAATCTGGCGCCTCGCCATCGGTAAACTGCATGCATCGATGATGACCAAATTAGTTTTTGACACGAATTATATTCTGGTGTGTATGGAATGCTATGAAGTACTCGTTTTAATTTGTCTTAAACATTTCATACTTTTGGTCGAAACAAGATGCTGCATTAGTTTGAGTATAAAAACAAATCTTGTCTGTCGAATTTGGGAACAACACATGTCAAATGTACACATTTGTGAGTTTTCCATTGTCTAGCGAAGAAGACACGTCAATGGATTGGTGATGAAAAATTTTAACACATGAAAGACAGACTCTATGGCATTATCATTGTCTTAGTAATTAAAGCTCACAGCTTTAGGTTCAAAGTTCGTTTTTGTTTAAACTGTTATCATCTGAAATTATGTGCCACGTAACAAAGTGTTTCTTTGCTTGTTTCATTTCTTTTTTGCCACAAAAGCAAATTCAGTAATTTAACAAACAATTGTTTTGTCAAAAAACAGGAACTCACTTATGACTACGGCTATCCGCTTGATAGTGTTATTGACAGCGATGGCAAAGTAAAGGTGCAGCCATGCTATTGCGGAACAGAAGATTGCCGAAAACGCTTGTACTAGCTGATTTGATTTGTTATTCTTTTTGTATAGTAGTATAAATATGAGTGGCTGAAGAGTAGTATGAAAATGAGGGCCGAAGGTAAAATAAAATTTAGTTCGCTGGAGAAAAAGGTAACTACCGCACCTATCAGTTATCATTGGTGGATTCGTGTGACGTCTTTCTTTAGGCATAATGTATGCGGTTGCTTGACAGAGTTAACCACCGAAGGCTCTTTATCTTTTAGACTCTTGAAATTCTTGTTTATCCTGCATACCGGCACAACCCATCCCAACCCAACCTCCCAGTAACTAGCTTTACTGCTTGAGCTTCGATGTTTACATGTGGCATCTCGTGCAGCGGATAAATTGAACACCGTTGTCATAAAAAACCCTTCAAAAGAGTGTGGCATTGGCACACCGGTGCCTAAAATTTGAACTCTATGAACAATGAATCACTGGTTGTTTTTGGTTTTTGGGTTGGCCAGCCGCAACTCTCAAAAGCGTCCAACTTGGGGTTGGGATGGGACCCAATGGGGATTACAGTTGACAATTCATAAGGATAACAGTTGAATGCGACCCCGTACTGACTCTGAACCTCCGGCGTACGACTGTACTATGCCCCTAATCACATCTCATAAACAAAGCCTCCCCTCCACTTCCAACTTTCCTAGTCTCCTAATAATTCTATTAGATGAATAGCGGACTTCAATGCAAACCCATTTTTTTGTAAGCTTCCGTTTTATGATGATGATCACGATTAGCATTATAATTTCGCACTTTGATTGAGTTTGAGGACAAAGCCAAGCTATTAACTTCAATAAGAGAGAGAGAGAGAGAGAGAGAGAGAGAGAGAGAGAGAGAGAGAGAGAGAGAGAGGCCATAATGAGAAATTACTTAATGGGATGGCAATCGGGCACTAACTGATCCAAATTCCAATATGACCCAAAAGTGGCCCTATATTTTTATGGAGGGACCATTGATAATAAGCATTAAGCCAATGAAATTTGTATGGCTAATGATTCTCTCAAAGATATGAAAATTGAAAGGTGGAGAAGAAAAGAGAAAAAGTGGGGAGAAGATTTTACTCAAATGCTAGGATAAGGTGCCCTTACCAATCTAATTCCCAACGCCATCAACCTTTGCTTTCTTTTTTTTTTTTTTTACTTTTTTTTCCTTACACATTATTTCCTCCGATGCCCCTTTCCCTGAGTTGATTGGTTATTCATTCGTCCCCCATACCAATCATAAATAAATAGTAGATTTCATAAAAATAATGGTGTAAAAAATAAATGGGAAGATAAAACCAAGATACACCAGAGAATAGGTAAAAAGCATGGTAAAATAATAAATTAATAAAAAAGTATCATTTGACCAGATCAAATTGTTAATTAATTAAACCGAAAAGGGGAAGAAAATTTTGCAAACTAAAATGAGTGTGCAAATTGTAAAGGGGAACATAAGCAGCAAGGAAAGGAGCCCATATAAACATATGCGTTCAAACATCCAACATAGAAAGTGAGCGAACTGTGGGAATAATTAAATTAATGCCCTTGGTTCAATGTCATCATCTCATTCTGTGATGCATCTGATCCTACATCCATACTGTATACTTACATCCTACAGAAGTAGAAGAAGATGATTATCCTATCTTGGAAAAAGATTATAAAAGATAATAAAGTGATGATCTCCTAAATCAATCAATCATCACAAAGATAAATGTCAAAATCCCATTGGCAGTTGATACAGTAAAAACAGTCCCTCTCTTAATCACTACAGCAAACTAAAGGCACAAAGAAAGGGAAAAAAAAAAAGGAAAAAGTGTCTTTGCTCTCCTCTTCAATCCTTTTCCTAAGACCCTAATCCTCCTCCCTAACTCCCTTTCCCCCCCTCCATCTCTCATCAATCATCATCATCACAAAATAAATGTACAAAACAAGTATAGTAGTAGTATTTTTGAAGGAAGACCCCATACCCCCTCTCTTCCTCTCCTCTGTCCCCACAGTATCCCCAAGAGTAGTAGAGTACTAAAATAATACAGTAGTAAGCAAATAACTTTTACTATTAACCTCTAAAACAGGGATGGAGCAGGGGTGCAGAGCAGAGGCCGTTCCAAAAAAACAAAAACGCCGTTACCCAAATCCACACCGTTGAGTCCAAGTAACGTGCCGTTAGTCTACAAATTTTTTTTTTTTAATCATCAAATCAAAGTTGAAATAAGAAGAAGAGCACATTAGTTTTTGCCAGATGGCGGCGTTAGAAGAATTGAGCCTCTCTGCCAATTCTGCTGCCCCTAACACCACTACCACCGCCACCCACTCTGACTCCCCGGCCGCCCTCGAAGCCGGCGATGACTCCGCCAAAGTCCCCAGGCTCCCTCGCTGGACCAGGCAAGAAATCCTCGTTCTCATACAAGGCAAAAGGGTCGCCGAGAGCAGGGTCCGGAGAGGCCGCACCACTGCCGGTCTCGCATTCGGTTCCGGCCACTTAGAGCCCAAATGGGCCTCTGTTTCTTCTTACTGTAAGAGGCACGGCGTCAACCGCGGCCCGGTCCAGTGCAGGAAGCGATGGAGCAATTTAGCCGGGGATTTTAAGAAGATCAAAGAATGGGAGTCTCAGATAAGGGATGAAACGGAGTCTTTTTGGCTCATGAGGAATGATTTGAGGAGGGAGAGGAAGCTTCCTGGTTTCTTCGATAGAGAAGTTTACGATGTTCTTGATGGAGGCCATGCTGCTACTGCTGCTGCCGCCGGCGGTGAGGAGGCAGCAGAAGACCTACTTTTGGCTTTGGCGCCTTCCGCTGCTCCAGCCGGTGAGGATGCCGCCGACCCAGAGACTGAGGCAGTATTTGATAGTGGTCGGAGCGCCGCAGCTGATGATGGGTTGTTCTCTGATTTTGAGCAGTCGGTTCAGGAGGAAGTTGTGGGTAGCCCTGATAAGGAGTTCCGCCCGGTTAAGGAGACTTCGGTCCCGGCTGTTGCAGCTCCTACTCCGATCTCAGGTCAATGCTACATTATTGCTCTTTACTACTGTACCTTTTCTTTTTCATATATATTAAAATTCTTATGTATTGCAATTGAAAGTTTTCTGTTTGACTTCTCAAAATTATGCTGGTTGGTGAGAATTTACAAAAGTTCCTTTTCTCTTCTTGTTTGTCTTCATAAGCCATAAGTCCACTTATGTCTGCAGACATTAGATGATAAAAGTGGATTCTTGGGAACAATTTATACTCTGATTGGCTTTTTTGGGATTTTGTGCTTATTTGTATTCTGTTACAAAGAGAGGTAGGCCGAATGAGGGGAAGGTGAATTGGGGAGAAAGCATTTGCCTTTTTCAATATACCTTTATGGGTTGGGGCTTGGAAAAAGAGTTGGGATGGAAAGGGTCCTCCTCCCCAAAAGAATTTTCTCGTCTAGTACTTAGATTGACATGGACAATGCACAAAAATTGGGCTCGCACCAGCTAAAGCTTACGTGCTTTTTTTAATTTGAAGAAGGCAAAGGAAGGATATCCAGTGGAGTGAAGTAGATCGTGTGAACACTTCAAATCTGATTCTTTCTCCTTCTTCAACATTGGTGATGAATCGCATTCTCCTTTCCTCTTTCATTACAATGTCATAGGTTTTCACAGTTAACACCAAAGTCTTGGCCAGTCGGCTGAAAGTTGCTTTTTCCACCAGCAAGGAATACTCTTCCTGTCAACTGCTAAAAAGGGGCTTTTTATAGGATCTTTGCTATCTGTATAGCCTATTATTTTTATATTTGGGACTTAAATGAAGAGAGTCAGACTCTGGCAAAATTAACTATTACACTAGTTTTTTGTCTTATTTATTTCCTTGTACTGTTTTCTTCATTACCTTCTTAGTAATATAAACTAAATTGAAGAAGCTCTCATCTGTTCCTCCATTTCATTTCCTTTTTGCAATTCACTCTTGTTGAAGTTGTCATCCATCCTATTATAGAATGCAAATCATTGAGAGAATGAGAATTCTTTCGGTTGTTATAGTTTCTTTTCTACTTGGTTATCACTACAGCCTACATAATGTCCTTTTGATTTTCATACTTGGCTGTTGGCGGATCATTTAAAGAGGTTTGAAAGACAGAATACTTGACCTAGTATTTTGTTGATTTTCTGACAAAAACTTCTCCAGTGTCCTGCTAATTTTCTTGTTACTGTTCCTGTGATCATTTTTTTGGAAATGTTTTTTGTGGTTTGAGACTTTATGATTGTTGAATTCTTTGCTAGTTCTCATGATGATTTTCTGGATTTGCAGAGAAGCAGTATCAACCATTCTCTCAAGGGTATCCTGCTCAAGGCATGTTCTTTGACTCCCAACTGTAACAAACTTGTATGATATTTACTTTAATCACTCATTGAAAAATGCCTTGCAGCTCAAGTAAAACAAGTTTATGCCTACTTTCCTTTGCTTTAGCGTTTCTGTCTTGGATGAATCCAATTGCTGTCAAATGGGAATAATTTTTATTATGAAAAATAAGATCCAGCTCTGACCTATATCTATGATGTTGAACTAATCTGTGTCCGGTTTGCATCTGGTTAGGATATAAAATATGTTATCTTGCTATAAAGAGACGCTGTTGTTCGCTTGGCTAACTTGAAGTATGGTTGAATCTGCATGTTGAAATGTTTTGAATCTTGTGGGGATGGAACGAAGGTTATTATGATCCCTTATGTTAATCTGACTTGAAACCATAACAATACGTCTTCCATTCATAATAAATTCGATTGTGTCATGATTTCTTCAACAGCAACTATTGTATCATGTTCTAGTTATTTATCTTAAATTGCCAAGTGAGGTGGAAGAATGGAAAATATAATAGTGAAATAGATACTTTATTCCTATGGTCTAACAACTTATATATTGCTGTTGTCTGCTTGTGATGTTGTCGAATACTTGATGAAAATTTAGAGGCTTGTTCCACTTTTCCTGAGATGGGTTTTGTTGCAGGCACCAGTCATGAGAAACAACCTCCTTTAAACCCAGAGAGAGGAAACCCTCAGGAAGGAAAGAGACGAAAGAGGTTTATCGCAGAAGTTGATGATGAAGATGAAATGAAAACCCTCCATGATCAGTTAATTGAAGCTTTCGAAAGGAATGGTAAATTGCTGAGCTCTCAACTTGAATCTCAGAACATTCACTTGCAGCTGGACAGGGAGCAGCGGAAGGATCAGGCTAACAGCTTGATTTCTGTGCTTCACAAGCTAGCAGATGCATTGGGACGAATTGCTGATAAGTTATAGGTGATAATAGTTTTCGGTTCACTTCATAGAAAATGTCAACAAATACATTAGCTTTAGCCAGAGCTCTGAATATCAGATTCTTGATGCCTGAGGTAAATTCTTTGTATCTATAGTGGTTTTCCACCAAAAATTTTCTTCCTTTCTTTTACTTCTTAGGTTTAACCAATGTTATAGGCTTTTACTGATGATAATATGTGAATCTGCATCTTTTTTGAGTTATTCTTAGTTTAGATGATACAAGTGGTAGGAGGGGGGACTTTTGGTTTCCCTGTGTTATTTAAGGCTGTACAGAGATCAGGAGTAATTGTGCTGCTGATTTTATGGTTGCCCTTTTTAAGAACAATATTCTAATTTTCTGTTACAAGCAACTGTAGTACCAAAATTACAATGAACAGAAGATTGTTCTTGTTCAGGACCTACCACGTATTTGTAAGCCTGTACTTAAAAAAAAAAAAAAAAAAAGGAACTGTTGATTGCCCTCGAGCCAATTTGTGACATTCATCTTCCCCGTCATCCAATTATGTTTGAAAGGAAGCATGTTTTGTGATTAAATGAAAATCCAAAGATAAAAAAGGGTGCTTGATCGTCAAGGGTGGAGTCTAAGCCTATGAGAGTTTCAACTTACCAGCAATCTTTCTCGTTATCACGATGAGCATGATTACTATTAAAAATGACGACCATACCTGTAACTGGGATGTTCTTCTTGGAGCTGGACTAGGACTAGTTTCTCTTTGAAAAAACTAGGATCTAAATAGGGTTGTGCTACTTAATGGCCTTCGAAGCCGTAGTCATCCATCAGATAGGGGTTAATTGGCCTGGAAAATAGCAAAATGTAATGCTGTTATGTTTCAACTCGGTTCCACAATGCAGCTGGTTCGAAAGTAGTGGAAAAGGAAAGCACAGATTTTCAGGTCTCTCTAAAGCATCAGTCAACCCCACCGCCTCTCTTCGCTCCGCAAACCCTTTTTTGGATTTTGAGGATTGGGGAGATCGATCGATCCCTATGCAGTCCGAAAGACAACATGTAATGTAAGAGAATCATGAAACTTTTGTTTCTCTCCAAGATTTGTGCGTTTCTGCTAGCTGAACAGAATCTACAAGGAGTTAAAAGGAAGTAATCTGATTATATAAAGGATTATAATTGAATTGGGAGTACTGCAGGGTGCAGCAACTCCTGTTCCAGGAGTAGTAAATGAAGAAGTAGGAACCCAACAAGAAAGGAGAAAAAAAAAAAAGTGTCAAAAGCGTATAGATTTAATAAAAAAATGTTGGACGCCGCCAGACTCTCCCTCGCCTTTCTTTGATTCTCTCTCTCTCTCTCTCTCTCTTTCTTTTTTTGTGCACTGTCGTCTTGGTTGGGTTTCACTAGAACAGATTTCAGCCCAAACTACATACGTCCTCTTGACATCAGATCGTCTACACAAACGCAGGCACGCCTGGGGGTGCTGCATGGACATGTACAATTTATTACTTTTACTAGTATTATTCTATTTCTGCGTGATTGTTTCCGGAGATTAATAATGCTACAACACGCCTGGGGCACTCCGGAATTTTATCCTGATATTTATAGCTTGAATTAATGGCGCGACCCCTGCAGAACATCAATTACCTCAAGTCAACTTGGACTTCAAAATTTTTCGTTCTTTCTTATATGCTAGTAAGTGCTGGTTGACAGATATATTGTGAACAGCAGCATATGAGCATATCACCAGCCAAGAAACTGGAAATTACTCGCAAATTAAAGATCCTGTATTTCGAAGAGGAGAGAGTGTAAAGGACGTGGCAAAGTGGTCCAAAAGCAAACAGAGGCAGGCAAAGGACTACTAAAAAAGTTACTCTCATTTGTCGGTCTCCTCACCGCAGGCTTTCTAATTTTTTCCTTTGGTATAATTTTCAGATGACGAAGTGTCCGGGACAAGAGCACAAAAAAAAAAAATAATAATAATAATGAAGGGATTCAAACATTTTAGACGCTCATTAACAGAGGTGGACTTTCAGAGGCACCTTAAATTTTTGAATAAGTTGCCTACTCTTCATTCTATATTCTGATGACAAATACAACACTAGTACTATTATTAGTCTACCACTACTACTAATACTACATAAGAGATGCAGTTCCATGACTGGAGAGTTCCTTAGTCGTCACTATGGTTATAATATTTGTTAACACCCAAATTCAAGAATCCAGCATCCAGCATCCAATCATACAAGGTATGGATGCTACATTCTGTTACATTAATTCCTATCAATTAAATTTGGCGACATCTTTTTCCAGAAAATACCATACAATACAATGCTGTTTTTGTCTACAGCCGCCAGCTGCGTTAGCTGTTTATTCTCCTTCCCTTCCCCCCTCCATTTTAGTTTTATTATTTTGTCGTGGCCAATTCCGAAGAGGAATTTTTGCAATTTTATGTTTGTTGTTAGTTGTTTGTACTTTCTAAATACAAGCCTCCCCCTCTTCATTGCCTTTTCAAGGGCAGCAATTCTGACGCTATTTTGTTTTTTTTTTTTTTGGGGGGGGGGGGGGGGAGGGGAATAAAACTTGATGAAAACTAAGCTTGTTTAAATTTCAGTTTCAAAGAATAAAGCGAAAAAGCTTCATAGTGATAATATTCAAAGTTATGGAATGCCAATTGTAGTATTAGTATATTATTTGGTCCTATAAATTAGATGTGAGAGTTGCATGGGACTATTTTCAAGTCCTATACAACATCATCTAAATTGTTCTTTTGTGACTGGTCTTTTCAGCATTACAAATTGAAAATGTGTAGAAGTCAAGAAGTTTATCTGGTCTAGTGAACGTAAACAACATTAAAAGTGGAAAGAGAGGACCAAAAAAAAAAAAAAAAGGCCTTAAAAACAGAAGTGAAAGTAAGAAAACTGAAGGTTGGAGAAATAGCCAGTAGGACTATACTTGCTGGATTAGTAGAAAAGAAAAAGGAGAAAAAGCTTAGAGAGCTGTCTCCTTTAATTAAAGTGTGTGCGAGTGACCGAGTGTTTGTCCGTCTCTTTGTCCCTTTCTTTTCCCAATACACAGCATAATAATCTTTTTTTTTTTTAAAAAAAGAACAGCGTAATCATATTGGCCCGTGCTACTACTACTCTATATCCATCACAGTAATAAAGAAATATATCTAGACTAAATGATGAAAGAACAGGAAATTATACTGGTTCATTAAAATTGATTTAACATAATTAATTTAAGAATTGTTTTTTTTTGAGATAATAGTTTAAGAATAGGTTTTTTTTTTGAATCTATAATTTAAGAATACTTAAAATATTTTAACTATCAGAATTTAATCATTATATATTTACCAACCTTAAAATACCTTGGTTACATTGCAGAGAGCCGAGTTTTCATTAGCTCTTAAATGAGTTGCAGCGCAATATGAAATGATAGAAACACAGAATGTTAGTGGTAGTATTTTTTTTTTTTGTCAATAATCAATAATATACTATTTTATTTTTAACCTACACTATAAAAGAGGGGTTTAATTTAGCTTCAGAAAAATCATGAGGATTGAATCACTATCGAATCAAACGAATACATTATGTACTCATTTAAATTTTTGATGAGAGGTAAGATTTAAACTTTTGACCTCTCACCCACGTAATCTTTTAAAGCTTTGTGATAGTTACTTTACTACCATACTTAGCAGTATATGTGATCAATGGTTACTAGTAGTAAAATTAAGAATTCCGAAATAAATTCCAATTAATTATCGAAATTCATTTGTGAATGTTGCAAGAAGGATTTAAGTGAACTCATTCATTAAATTGTTGATGATTACTTCAAGAAGAGTTAGATCAGATGGTACATTAACAGTACTAATTTCCTATTTTGCCGCTGCTGAAGCTCCACCTCCTCCTCCATCAAAATCCTCCTTCCCTAGTCCAGTAGTAGTCCTCCTCTTCTTCTAACAAGTTGTACTGCTTAGGACTAGTATTAGTAGTAAAATTCATTCTATTCAATTCCCAACACTTTCCCTTTCTTCTATTTTTAGGGTTTCTCTCTCTGTGGCTGCTTTTCTCTGGGGTTTTGTACCAACACCAACACCAACACAACACAAAATCATTTCACTTTTTCCAAAGCTCCCTTACCGCTTTTTTCTTCACATTTCCTTAATTCAACCTCAATTTATTTGCTACATTTCATTTTTTTTTGAAACCCAAAAAACAATATATATGTGTGTGTGTGTGTATTTTTTGGGGCTTTGTTTAGAATAATTTGATTAATGATGCTGATGGGCTTGTGACTGTTGGTGCTTGTTTGGGTGAACAGTAATTTTGGAGATCGGAATCTGAAGTCTGGAACCACAAAACCCCCCCCCCCCCCCACCTTCTTCCTTCTCTCGACAAAAACAAAAATAAGTACCCAAGATCGAATTTTTGTTTGGTTAATGTAATGTTGTTGGACCAGCAACAGCAGCATCAACTCCACTCTGATGTTAATTAACAATTGTGGGAAAGAAGAAGAAAAGGAAAGTTTGGATTTTTGGGTGCTGCAAACAACAACATGCATTTCGCTAAGCTTGATGACTCTCCCATGTTCCGTAAGCAGGTTAAATACTCTTCTAAATCTTATTCTTTTTTCTGATTTTCTTTTCATTCACTAATGTACTATTGTCTCTCTCTTTCATGGAGGAGTTTCCTTCACATTGAATTACCAATTTCTCACCTTTTGATTTATTCAAGTTTTCTTTTTTAAAATAATTTTACTTCTGGTTAATCAAACTTGTCGCTTTTTTGTTCTGGTTAACTAGGAAAATTTTCTCAGGTAGTTTTCCGTATCTTGATTATTTAGTGGGAAATGTGTTTGTCAAGTTTGTAAGAATCTTTGGCCACTTCCATTGCTTACTTATCCAAATGAAATCTGCTGGAGAAGGGGTTTAAGTTTCATCTTTTCTTCATTTGATTCTGGTGTAGGATTTGGATATGCTTTCCTTTTTTTTTATTTTTTTTTCTTTCTGTGATTGTACAAGTCAATCTAAAGTCCAAGATTTTCTGATGCTGAAATTCTCCGTATCATGTCCCCAAGCAGATCTTTTGGGGTATGATTTTCCATTAGAAAATTCCCCGGGCCTAGCTTCGGTTGATTCTTTGCTGTTTTATGAACATGACAATGTGGTATTGTTAGACTGAGTTATTGACTATATACACCTAACGCCTTTCTTTTTCCTGAACTAAAACTTCTACTCGTTTTCGTTTATGATTACTCAGGTTTATCTGTTGGGTTGGGGCTCCAGTTATTTCAGACGATATATTTTCGATAGGGTTGACATCCGTGTGATTATTCTTCGATCTGCTTTCAGAGTTTTAGGGCACATTCTGTTGGCAACAAACTATTTTATTAACCTCAGTGTTTTAAGTTTAGAAATGCATATGTGTGCTTATCATGTCAATCCTGGAATTCAATATCCGAGGCATTTCCAACGCACTTTTTCTTTCCAAAAATCTTTTTGGCTAAATATTAGTCCATTTCACATTACTGTACAATATCTATATCTTTGTCGTGGAGTTTTGCAGCAAATGGTACCATCTCTTTTGTATGAATCTTTTTGGCCAAACAATAATTTATTTGTGTGTTTGTTATTTCCTTCTCTTTGTCATGGAGCTTTGGAGCAATTGATACCCATTCTTTTATATGAATTAGATACAATCCTTGGAGGAGAGTGCTGAATCCTTGAGGGAAAGATGTTTGAAATTTTACAAAGGATGTCGAAAATACACGTAAGTATGACTTTGTTTCTGTTTGACCTTATCCTAGAAAGTTACTAAAATTGTATCTGGTTTTATTAACTATTTTGAGGACGTTGCTTAACTCGCTATGGGCTGCTTGACATAGATCTGCATTTATTCCAATTTGTTTTTTGGGCCAGGTTAACATATTCGAAGCGTCTGTAGTGTAATTTATAAAATAACGAATCAACTGTTCCATGTGTATACCCTGGTAATAATACTATGATGTTTGTCTTGGAGTCAGTTCATTTCCTCAGAAGTACAGTTAAATTTTCAAACATTTGGTTTTACGTGTATCTTGATTAAAAAGAATATTGTCATACTGGAAGGAGAAAAAGGAGTTGAAAATTTGCATTTGTGAAATCTGTTAAACATGTCTTTACAATTATCCATTTTTAGCAAGATATGGTTCTTTAATTTGATAGAGAGCTTGAGGAAATTTCCTTATTTTGCTGCATAAGATGCTGTATTTTTTAACTTCTAACGGACTTCAAAGATTCAAACGAAGTCATGAAAACTAGTTTGTTTAGAGACATCATAAGTTAACAGGGCCTAATCGAATCCCATGTGTCAATTTTTTATTTACCTTTCTTTTGCACTTTCATTGGGTTTTAGCTGGACTGGTTATATGTGTGCCTTTGTCTTGAATTTGCAGTGAAGGACTTGGAGAGGGGTATGATGGGGACATTGCTTTTGCTAGTGCTCTTGAAACTTTTGGTGGGGGGCATAATGATCCCATCAGTGTAGCTTTTGGAGGTATGTGATATTAGCTCAAGGCCATTTTTTTATTGATCATAATCTGTTCAATGCATACGATTTTGTTTGTTTGCAATTTTAGATGACTCCCATTGGTCTCTTTTCTCCAGTTCAATGTTAATAACTTAGACTCTATACCTGTATGATAAGTATCAATGCTATGGATTTTTTTGGTTCTCAGGACCTGTCATGACAAAGTTTACCATTGCATTGAGGGAGATTGGAACTTACAAGGAAGTCCTTAGGTCTCAGGTTAAGTTTTTCTATACTTTTGAATGTTCTATATTTCTCCCTTGACAAAGTCAAAAAATGGAAGCAAGCGAGGCTGAAAATTTTATAGTCTTGATTCAGTGACATAATTTGCTAATCCCCTGTTAACTATTTGTAGGCAAGCATTTGCCTAGCATTAATGTGCACTGTTGAATAGGAATGTTCTTAAATTCTACTAATCTGAAATCTTTTCAATGCCTTGCAGTAAGGAGTAATACAGTTTTTTTTTTTTTCTTTTTTCTAAAGAAAAGATCTACGAAAATAGTGAATATTGATTGTTTGTGGTTGATGTCTTCTTGAGTGGCTGTTTTCTTGATTCACACTTTGGTTACTGTTTTTCAGGTTGAGCATATGCTAAATGATCGATTACTTCAATTTGTCAATAGAGATTTGCATGATGTCAAGGTACTACATGTTGTTAATATGCTTAATTTGATGCTTTCACTGTTGTAGTTAGCTGCTGCGAATACAGCTTGCTTTTGGACATTTTATTGTTATGCCTTCTTGGTTTCTTTGTGATCATACTGAACTACTAGACGTAGTGTCATGGGTCGAGCTAGTACTTCCAAAACATCCACCAATTCATGGGGCCGAGCCGAGCGGTGGCCTATGACATGTAGGCACTGTGCCCAATTATAGGCCATAGTCATCTGGTAGTCCAATGAATTTGTTTGTAGTGACATGCAATGACTTCCTATTGTTGTGATTCAAGTTTTTCATAAGGTAATGACGGTAACTGGCTAAATGATATATTCTTCCCAAGGGCTGCACTGTGCAATGAATCCTGCAGGCAGGGGGGAAAAAAAAGTAGTAACTGGCGACTGAGTACTCATATAATGATATATGCCATTTTCAATTTAATTTCCCATCTCTCTTTCTCCCTCTCTCTCTCTCTCTCTCTCTCTCTCTCTCTCTCTCTCTCTCTCTGTGATTCCCTTTTGCATAGGCTCTTGACAACTCAGCTTACTTCATGTTGCCAGTGTATGCGATATTCATGATAAGAAGGTTGATTATATTCTTTAAGATGTGAAATTTGGCATGCATTTTGAGATTACTTAGTTTGAATTTCTTTAAGAAAATTCGATTATGTGCAGTCCATCTTTCATCTTTTCCTTGGTGATACCTCTGCTTCTCTTCCCAGGTCTTTCTTCTGGTGAATTCATATATTTGATCCATCAGATTTTTTTTTTTTGGGGCAGTTTTTGTCTAAGATATATATTTTTTTAAATGCAGGAAGCACGGAAGCGTTTTGACAAGGCTAGCCTTCTTTATGATCAGGTGATTTTGCCCTTTCAAATGCTTCTGCTTTTATTGATAATGGCATGAGTTTTCGGAATAATTTTGTTGTGCAAGAAAACTCTTTCTTCAGTATTTTTTTCCTCTTTTGAATGCAGTAATTTGCCGTCATCTATATGATACTTTATAGTATGTGGCCGTAAGATCCATACATGGTTAGCTCAACTTTATCGGGGTTTAGTTTGGTTGAAGTGTTGATCCTATTATTGGTAGTGTACTGCTAGCTTATTGAGTAGCTAAATCATAGTCGCATTTTTCTAGTTGACGGTATTAACATTATAAATATTTGAAGCCTAGCATGATGAAATTAATCTGGGTTTCCAAAATGTAGAATCTATGGGCATGATAAAATTTGATGTTGACTGGGCCATCTAATAACTGGGCATATGTTGTGGTCAGAATGCAGGTCCTAAAATAAAAGATAAGTTTTAAAATGCCGAGGCAACAGGATCATGTTTGCTTTCTTGTTGCAATGTTGTTATTCCTGAAATAGATAGCTAGTTGGCCTTATGAATTTTAGTTGTCTTGGTTCTCCCACACTACTTCCCCCGTGCGTCCTTTCCCCCAAAATAAAAGGAAAGAAAGAATGTCAGACTTTGTTCAGATTCTGATGTACATTCTGCAATGCAGGCAAGGGAGAAGTTCTTGTCTCTTAGGAAAGGCACAAAGAGTGATGTGGCTACTCTTCTAGAGGAGGTTTGAGATTGCACTGCAAGTGAAAAATGAGTTTTATCTGCACCTGTAGACTACTCTTTCTGTTTATTATTCATGCTTTAAACTTAGTTATCTGAAATTATCCAGGAGCTTCATAATGCAAGGTCAAACTTTGAGCAGGCTCGCTTCAATCTGGTATATGTTCTGTGCTATTTACTAAGAAATTAAAAGCTTTTCGTTAGATTCCTAAATCAATAAATTGGTCTTTGGATCTTGACAATGTCATATTACTTGAATGCCATTCTCCAGGTAACTGCTCTTTCCAACGCTGAAGCAAAGAAGAGATTTGAATTCTTGGAAGCGGTTAGTGGTACAATGGATGCTCATCTTCGTTATTTTAAACAGGTTTGTCGCATATTGGACTTCTATACTTGTTTCTAATATTGAAATATTAATGTTATTAAAATTTTCTTCCATCTAGGGGTATGAGCTATTGCATCAGATGGAGCCATATATCAATCAGGTTTGTCTTATTTTTTTCATTGGTTTTGTTGTATATTGAATTAATCTCCTTTTGGATTTAATGTCCCTTTTAGTTAAGTATGAATTTTCTATGGAATGTAGCAAAAAGTGAAGGGTGGGTACAGGATAGATGAATATTTAATGTGATGGTTTCTCTTTACTTATTTTGGTCAAGAATTTTGTATCTGCAACTTTCGTTTGTACCCGTGGTTGAGCTGGATAGAGGAAATGGCTTGAGATCATTTTTAACTATTTGTGAGCATGCATGTTCTTGTAATCTATCTGAAATATTTGGTGAAAACATCTACGATTCTGTAGGTCTTGACATATGCACAACAATCAAGAGAACGGTCAAACTATGAGCAGGCAGCACTTAATGAGAGGATGCAAGAATATAAAAGACAAGTTGATCGGGAGAGCAGATGGTCTTCGAATGGTTCTAACGAGTCACCTAATGGAGATGGAATACAAGCCATTGGTAGAAGTTCACATAAAATGATTGAGGCAGTCATGCAATCTGCTGCAAGGGGGAAGGTTATATCTTCATACCATCTTTAAAGACTCCTAACATATTATCTTTATTTCTTTATCATCCATCAATCCCCTATATTGCTGAAATCCTTGGATGTGTTGTCAGGTTCAAACCATTAGACAAGGTTATCTTTCAAAAAGGTCATCAAACTTGAGAGGTGACTGGAAAAGAAGGTTTTTTGTTCTTGATAGTCGAGGAATGTTGTACTACTATCGCAAGCAAACCAGCAAGCCATCTGTAAGTAGTATCATGAATGGTATATTGACACTTAGAGATTGTAAATTGCATCCAAAACTTGATTTTTGAGTTTTTGAGCTTACCATTTGGTGTTCTGTCTGACTCATTTTCTTAGGGATCTGGTGCTCAACTTTCTGCTCAGAGGCATAGTTCTGAACTGGGATCTGGGTTGCTGAGTCGGTGGCTTTCTTCTCATTATCATGGTGGAGTACATGATGAGAAATCAGTTGCTCATCACACTGTCAACCTGTTGACTTCAACAATAAAAGTTGATGCTGACCAGTCAGATCTGAGGTTTTGTTTCAGGATTATATCACCAACTAAGAACTATACCTTACAGGTAAAATTACATTTCTTACCAGAGAACTTTACCAGGATCATAGTTTTAATTTGTTGCTGATGGATCACTAGAAATTCTGTTAGTTATTTTGAACAAGATCATTATTCCTTCTTTTGCTTGTGGTTCAGGCAGAAAGTGCTCTGGATCAGATGGATTGGATTGAGAAAATTACTGGGGTCATTGCTTCCTTGCTGAGTTCCCAGGCTCCTGAGAGGGTAATCCAGTGGAGAGTTGGTTATGGTTATGTCGTCTTTCATTTCATCTTAATGATTGCTTCCTGTTTTTATATTAGTGTTTGCTTGCCAGTCCAATGGGAAGTGGGCATCACCGATCTGCCAGTGAGAGTAGTTCGTTTGAGAGTTCCGATTTTGATCCTGCAGCAGTGGAGGACTGTGCATCTGAGAGGCTTGCCTCAGTGCATCTCGAACGCCCATTTAGAAATTCTCAACAACTTCGGTCATGTGTAAAAAGTGAGAAGACAATTGATGTGTTGCATAAAGTGTGCGGAAATGATATGTGTGCTGATTGTGGTGCCATTGAGCCAGATTGGGCATCCTTAAATCTGGGCGTTCTTGTCTGTATTGAGTGTTCGGGTGTTCATCGCAATCTTGGTGTGCACATATCAAAGGTGTGTTTTGTCAGTTTGGTACCATACTGTATCACATGCTTATGCAAACCTGATCACATCCTCTAAGTTCCAAGCTACGCCTTTTCGACAAGGCTTGCATGGGGTTGTTCTCGGTAAATGGAAAAGAAATTCATGTCAACCAAATGCTTGATGTGCATACACAGGCTATTTAATATGCGAGTGAAGAAATTTCCTGAATAATTAACAGGAATTGTTTGATAATTTGTTATTTCTTTCGCATATGCCTTCAAGCTTATGTTGCTGAAAGCTCTTCTATGAGATCACTGCTATAGTCCTTCCGTCCCATAAAGATAGGCCTATTTCTTTTTTCACGCAGATTAAGAATTTTAGTTAACGTAGTTACAATAATTATTTTTTGTTCATACTCTCCTCAAATATCATATTAGAACATTTATTCAAAATAAAAGGCACATTACTATATTGTTCTTGAAACTTAAAGAGTACTTTAGTTTTTCAATGTACATTAAATATGGGTATGTTAGTAAAATAACAAGCTAACTAGTCTTTAGAAAAGGGAATTGGCCTATAATTCGGGATAGACATAATAGAAAGTGAGCCTATCTTTATGGGACGGAAGGAGTACTTGTTTTTATTTATCTTAGTTGCACATTCATTGGGTACTGAGCTTACTGCATAATTTTGAAGTCCGATTTCATTTTAGTTACAGGTCTGGAGCTCGAGATTTTGTTAGCTTAATGGTTTAGATAGAGCGTGAAATTTCATTATATGTTCTAAACCTGGCCTTTGTTAAAGGTCTGGTCTTGAATTTTTACAAGCATGTGCCAGGAAACCATTCATCAAATTGTGTCTTACTAGGAATTTAAATGTAGAATTTTGTCTTTAACTGGACCATGAAGTGTGTGCACAAAATTGCCCTCCCACTGCTTTTGTTATTCAAAAACTGACATGATCTAGTAGATCAAAATTGCGAGGATGTAGTTACCAAGTAATATTTTGTCTAGTGAACTTTTTTCCTTGGGCTATTACTCAGTTGTATGTCTAGTTGTTTATTGTGCTTACATGATGTTGAGGATGTATTAACCTACTTTCCTGCTTTTCTTGTGGTCAACTTGAAGGTGAGATCGTTGACTCTCGATGTAAAAGTATGGGAACCTTCTGTTCTATCTTTGTTTCAGTCTTTGGGCAATAGCTTTGCAAATTCAGTTTGGGAGGAATTGTTGCAGTCTAGGAGCGGCTTCCAGATTGATCTTGGTCCTACTGGGTAGATAACCATCTGAATAGCTAAATTTTCTTAGCTAGTGATCAAGGATTTTGTTTTTCTTATTAACTTCTTCTTCTCATTACTTTTGACCTTGAAGGTTGTACAAGTCTGATAAACCTCAATTACTATACATAAGCAAGCCAAGTCCTGCCGATTCCATTTCAACAAAGGAGAAATTTATCCATGCAAAGGTAATTCTTTATTTAGAATGACCAAAATATGAGCACAATGACTGAACTAGTGGCATGTTAAGCTATGGGAGTTCTACCGATTATGTTTCTCAGAGTGGACTGTTTACTGAAAGTTGAAATTTATAGAGTCATATTTTTATTTAATAAAATCCAATGGGTGCCTGCTAGACATGGCAAAGTCAATTTTGCTTTTCTGATAGAAACATGCTTGTATATTTTTTTCCTGGTTGCAGTATGCAGATAAAATTTTTATTCGAAAGCTTAGGGACATTCGTTTAGTTACACAACAGATGTGGGAGGCAGTTCGTAATAATGACAAGAAAGCTGTGTACCGTCTCATTGTCAGCTCTGAAGCAGATGTTAATGCTGTCTATGAGCAGGCTACCTGTAATTCTTCATTGACACTTGCCAAAGCAATGCTGTTGCAAGAACAGGCCGGACTTGATCACAACTCTAGCTACTTAGAGGCTGACTCGATTGGCAAGTTGTGCTCAAGTGCTTCTTGCGTAGCAAGTACTAGTGAATGCCATACAGCGGAACATCTTGATGGTTGCTCCTTGCTCCACCTTGCATGTGAAACTGCAGACATAGGAATGCTGGAGCTTCTTCTGCAGTATGGTGCAAATATTAATGCATCTGATTCAAGAGGTCAGACTCCACTTCATCGTTGTATAATGAGAGGCAGAGCTGCATTTGTCAAGCTTCTTCTTACCAGGTAATCTTTGTAGTTGGTACACCGTAGTAGTTGTATATTGCAGACATTGATTTTACGTGCATGCCTGAATCCACACTGCATGGGCGACAACCAAGATGCAGTTACGAGGATCATATGCATTAGTTATTTACTAGCAACTTCTACAGAAACAACAGAGCTGAAATGACGGGTTGAATATAGTAACGAATGCAAACTCTAAAGAAGCATTACATGTGTACAATGTTTGATGTGCCGTGCTCGTTAAAAGATTTTTTTTTTTTAAATTTATTTAATTAAAATTGCAGGGGAGCTGATTCACAGGCTATTAATGGGGAAGGTAAAACTTCTTTCGAGTTGGCCGTGGAATCAAATCTGGATGACAGTGAGATTCTTGCCATATTGTCCGACTCAAACGGAGGATAGTCTGGAAAGTAAATATGGTGGGTCTTCAGAGATTGAAGCTGGAGGGTGAACTTTGTGAGTGAAGGTTTGGGTGTTTCTTGTAATTATGTTCTGATTTGGCGTAGTGTCTATTAAACGGTAGCACTCAGTATGTGGGGAATGCTGATTACTGATTGGGGAGGCAGTTGAAGATACTGTTAATTTGGGATGCCTGATTGTTGCTTCATGTTGCAAAGTTGTATCTAGGATTGTTAAAGTGTACAAATAGGTATTTAAAATAGGAAAAAGGAAAAAGAATTAATTGGCCCTGGCCGTTGATGGTTGAGACGAGAGCTGCCCGCGGAAAGCTTTCAGCTGTGCTGGGGATTATCTTTGTGATGTAATCTGGTATTTTTTTTTTTTTTTTTGTTAGTATCTTATTTCCCTTTTGTGGTAGTGAAGATTAGTGTGTGAGCGAGTGTACATTTATCTGTTGTTGTTAAAGAAGGGAAGGGAAACAAAAAAAAAAAAAAAAAAAAGGAAGGATGTAGCTTTTGTTGTTGATGTAATCTCTATCAACACTAATTGAACTAGTAGAAGAACAAAGAAAAGTTTTGCTACATTTGTTGTGGTGGGTAACCGTACTTCGGCTTGTTTTAATTAAACATCCGGCAGTGAGCTGTGGTAATGTAAAAGCCTGCGAGTAACCAAAGATGCAATGACAAAAGGAATACAAGGGGACGAATGAATGAATTAAAATAGTAACACTGGGGTTCAGAAAAAGTAAATTATTCAATAAAGGCAACTTTCTCATAATGAGATGGGAAGAACGGAATTTACTCATTTCTCAAGATTAAAAGAATGGTACTATAATGTAGGATTATGATGCAAAAGCCACCCACACTAGGAAAATATTTATATGGTTTCGGTTTACGAGTGAGATTTATGAATCTTATAATCTAGAATCAATTATATCAATCATGTTTCACACATGGTTCACGTCATGACTCACCAAGGGTTCACATGCTCCACACATGACTCACGTTGTGGCTCACTAAGGGCTTGCTTTATGATTGATATGGGTGATTTTGAACTATAAATTCATGACACTACCCGTGGATCGAATCTATATAAATATTTTCTATTTACACTGCAGCTATCAAAGATCATATTCTTGGGGGGGGGGGGGGGGAGGGGCAAGAGAAGCTTTTTTTTTTTACCTTCCCTTGGGAATGGGTATCAGGTACACCGCGGATTAGAATATATCATATATCGTTAAATAATATAATATGTGGCTTATTATCACCACGTTACGATAAATTATTAATTTTAGTGCGATATGTGAAAATGCACAATATGTGGTTTATTATCACCACGTTACGATAAATTATTAATTTTAGTGCGATATGTGACACTGCACGTACTATATTTAATACTTTCCTCAGGGTATCTGTGAGAGATTTTTAGATAAATTGGGTTTACGGCTTTAACTATAGATCTTGTAGTTTAAAATAGTGCCAAGTAAGTAAAATGATACATATTAATAGAAAATAATAATGTATTTTATAATTTAAAAGAATGTCAAGTAAACAAAATGATGCATGTTGATATAAAAAAATAATATAAAATAATAATGTAAAATTATTTTAAATCATTTTGTCTACAAATAGAAATATTTAAGAATTTTTCGAGTGTCCGTCATCCTGTCTTCTTTGCTGGCGCACGTTTCGATGTTTCGCTTTCGGCGCTGGAGACAGATACACCAGCTGGCGTTGGATTTCCATTGTGCCTCTGTATGGCTCCACACTTTTGGCTCCGTGGCGGTCTAGGTTGGACCCTTACGTCCCTAGCCTCCTAGGGCGGGGCCTACACTTTGGGCCCCACCCCCAGCAAAAATCCTCCAAAGCAAAAAAAACACACACACACACTACCTGTATGATGTATCGTTACTCTCAGCTACGGGTGAGTATTGCGTGCACCACGTCTGTCACGTGTGTTACGTGGTGTATTAGAACCAATCACATCTCGACAAATAATATAAGATATGACCTATCATTACCACATAGCGATAAATTATTAGTTCTAATACATCACGTGGCAATGCACGTGGTGTATTGTATAATTTTACTCTCAGCTACTCGCCCATTGAAACAGCGATAGGTGCAAACAAACGCAGCTGGTGACTGAATTATTCTCTTTTTCTACACCACTGCTGGGCTGGGCTGAACTGAACTGGGCTACTACAAGAGCAGTAGTAGTTGTCCCTTCACGTCCGAATTCCGGAGTGGTAATGGCTGTAATGATAGTGGCCGGCCTTGCTTGTTTCTGCCCTTCGAATTTTTTTTGGCTTCTTTAAAAAGTCTTTAACTTTCCGGGATAAATTACTACAAGAACTCGACTTCCTTCTCAATTTTATGGTTGTTTTATTATGTGGTCGCAAATACAAGTAGTAGTATTTTCTTTCATTTCTGCTTTCAACTGTGAGAAAGGAATGTGCTTTTCATTCGTGGGGGAATCTGGGACTAGGAAATTGCATCCCAATTCCTTCCTCTAAATTTGTATATTATATTATTGCAGAATTATTATTGTCTTTTACCAGAGTTTTCTTCTTTGCTCTCTTTTTTCTCTGGGTGGAGATGGAGACAAAGAGCAAGATTTTTCCATGGAATCTGTGATGAAATGATTCTGCGTTTCCTTCATTCAGAAGATTTTGTGACGACAATCCTTGACTTTATCTACTTCTACTACTATACATTGTTTAAACTGTCAAGTTGGAATATTTTTTAGGGGTTCTCTGGTAAAGTTGGAGTCTTTGAGCAGTATTACTACTTTTTTCCCCTATTCTGCTTGCACAAGTTGTTCGGAGCCCTTTTTTTTTTTTTTTTTTTTTTTCTCCTGTTGCAAACCCTTCGAGTTAGCTGCTGTTCCCCTTTTGAAGTTTTTCAAGAATGCTTGAAATATTCTTCATATTCAGCAGCATTTAGAAAACTATGGGTTTTGTGATGGCAAGGTGTAATCTCTAGCCGGCTCTGGCAGTTTGAACTGCTATTTCAGTGCGGGGCAAAAGGAGAAGCAATGGCCTTGTGAATTCACACATACGTGGGTTTTTGCTTGATTTCTGCTCTTCCCAATTACTAATCTGGATGCCATCAAGATTTATACTTTCCATGGAGCAGAGAAGGTGTGTATCTCCCCGAAAAAGCTGCTCTGCCGTAAGAGTACAAGCATTCTTGCTCATCTCCAGCTTACTCTTTAGCTGTGCCCAATGCCAAGAAAAGATGATCAAGGAAAGCTCAACTCAACCTCCATCACCCTCTAGATCACCTGCATTCAAGATCAGGTTCCAGAGAATCATCTTGAGCATTTGTTTTGGAATTCATAACAGGATTAATATTTTCCCTTCTCTTTGCTCTGCTAGTAAGATGGTTTGTTAGGTATATCAATAGGACCCCAATTCTTAAGGGCCCTGTTGTTTTCTCCCCCAAAATTCCGCCCAAGACTCTTCAGTTAGCTCTTTCTAATGAAACCCAGTTGCTTGGTTCAAGCCCAAATGGGAAATACTATAAGGCTATCCTTGACAATGGCCTAACTATAGCCGTCAAGAAGCTGGAGCCTTTTGAGCCTGGTTCCCCCGAGGCTTATAGTAAGTCTGTAAAGAGAAGGATACAGCAGGAACTTGAAATGCTTGCTAGCTTAAGGCACAGGAACTTGATGAGTTTAAGGGCTTACATCCGCGAGTTTGATAGGTTCTGTCTGGTCTACGATTACGTGGCCCCTGGGAGCCTTGAAGATGCAATGAGTAAAGTGAGGGATAATCAGCTTCAACTTAGCTGGGAAGTTCGGCTTAGAATAGCAATTGGCGTTGTCAAGGGACTCCAGTATCTTCATTTTTCTTGTAATCCTAGAATCTTGCATTACAATTTGAAGCCCACGAATGTTATGTTGGATGCAGAATCCGAGCCCAGGCTAGCAGATTGTGGTTTAGCAAAAATTATTCCCAATTTCAACAGAACGGCTTCAGGCTATAGTGCTCCAGAGTCTTTCCAGAACTGCAGGTACTGCATTTTAAATGTGCAACTGTGAAGCTTAGCTTTTGCTGTTGAATGAAGTCCTTTTTTATAAATTTTCATGGGTCTCAGATGAACTTGATATTTCGATTGCTTTTTTAGAATTAATTACCTGTTTGATTGTTCAGATTGATGGCATAAAGAGATGTCTATAAACCAAATGAGAGAGATTATTGTCTATTAAGTGCAAGGATTCCTTTTACCTTTAAAATATGTTGATCATTATTTACTGTTGTGTCTGATGAGATTCCACTTATTTGAAACGCCTTGTTACTTAATTGATAGCTTGATGGACGCTTTGAACTAGCCTTGGTCATGTAACCACCTTTCCCTTTGCTATTTTGTACCCGTCCTTGCACTATGTTCAGGTTCTAAAAATAAATATTTGTGTGGCGATTTGGAAAGAAAGCCCTTGATTACAGAGCCTTAGTTGAAATTAAGGCGAGGTGTGTTTTCAATTGTTAAGTGGACTATTATCTAGTGACTTGGGGTAGAGAAATATGGTCTTTCAATGGTGCCTTATTCTACTAAATTGAAGGTCTTTCTGAATATTTGCTCAACAAAGAGAGTTAATCCCAGACTGAGTCTTTGTTACATTTTATGGATGCTACTACTTGTTCACCCAGGAATCCAATACACATTAGGCGATTACTTCTTCTGGACATTTTCTACTCCGCTGTTAGCCATGCATGCTTTAGAAGGGAGATATAACTAGTTTAGTTTTGGAAATGGAGGATTAATTTCAAATATGTATGCCATAGGTACACTGATAAGAGTGATGTCTTCAGCTTTGGAAGTCATTTTGGCTGTTCTATTGACTGGGAGAAACCCAGTGGATCCTTTCTTTGGTGAAGCTTCGAGTGGCGGAAGTTTAGGACAGTGGCTTCGACGTCTGCAGCAAGCAGGAGAGGCTCGAGAAGCATTGGATAAAAGTATTCTTGGGGAAGAAGTCGAGGAAGATGAAATGCTGATGGCAGTTAGAATTGCAGTTGTATGCCTGTCTGACTTGCCTGCATGACCGGCCCTCAAGTGATGAGCTTGTCTCTATGCTCACCCAGCTGAATAGTTTCTGAAGAATGTAAGAAGCCTCGCACTTCGGGTGCTTAAGATTTACGAAATTTGTCTGCTTTGGTTTGAACCTCAGAAGCTTTTGGTTGTTCCGACGGCTACCTGTATGCAGCTGTCTAATTGACTGCTAGGGTTTTATGCCGTAGGAGCAACCAAAATGCTCCCCCATCTCATCTCTTCTGTGGAGAGAGAGACCAGAGAGGTTCATTTGTGAAATCTTGGGGGGAAAAGCTGATCTTGTCTAAATTGTGAAGTGTTTATGGTAATTTGATACTGTTATGGTCTTTGCATTTGATGGACTATTTTGTTTACTCCTTCCCTAAAATTAAAATAATATTAAAAAAACGTGAGAAAGATGCATGTAAATGATTAGAGCTTTTTGTGAAGAACCTGATGATGGTTCATGAGTTCTCTGCAAAAAGAAAATCATTCGTTTGAAAGTAGGATGTGAGCGAGAGGAGACAGCTGCATGGAGGTGCTTTTGTTCTATCATGATGGTACATGGTGGGAAATATGTAAAACACTTTTGTTTTCTCTTTTAAAGTAATAGCGAGTCTATTGGGTAGGCCTGCATGAAAAATGTGGTTACTGGAATCCGGCTACTTCCACTCCATAATCAATCTGTTTTCACTTTGTGGTCCCCGATAGCTTTAACAATTTTTCTTACCCACGTAGCGCAAGTTCAAAATCAAAGAGCTGCATATTTACCATTTTTTGATTAATTGATTGTAGAACTGCTTGGTAATGTGTGATACCCCATTTGTCTGATTTATGGGTGTGAGAAGTGATTTCGAGTTACGAGTTACTAATGATTTCGTTTAGACATTTTGAACCTATAATTTACACTAAAAAATTATTGAGCCAATTTAGACTCGGAGTGTTACATATGATGGTATACTAATTCTTCTTTTCACCCATGATCTTCTGTCTTCAATTATTTGCAAAGTTTTTATCTAAATCTTTTACTTGACTTGCCTGCTTATGCTCTCATGTGGAATGTATTGCACTGTGTTGGTGCAAACAGAAAAGTTTTAGGAAAAACATGCAAGATGAATGAATGGGATGATGTTGAGCCTTGAGGGACACTGAGACTACCAGAGTGAGAGGTGATGCATCTGGGCCCAAAAGTTTCCATGCGTGATCCGCTTCCACCCAAAAGAGAGCAACTAAACTAGAGGCACGAAATGGGATGATATGCAATGCAAGTAACTTGTTAGTGGTTAGTTCACTGGTTACACTAACACCTGCTCTCAGTTTGGAAAAAAATGATGTTTGCAGATAACAGAACACACCCCACATATTGTGGCATTCTGTGTTACACCGGCTTGCGGACGTAGTTTGGTGTTGGGCAGAAGGAGCTGGGAACTATGCCAAAATCAGTTGTGATGAGTGACATATATTCAAATGCTGTCAAGACTACTGGGAAATAAAACAACATAATCCCATATTTCTCAGCCTCGATGGATAAATGAACCATTTTTCTACGCAAGTGATCCAATGAAAAAAGATAATAATGTAAATTGCATATTGATCAAGCGTTCTTTCACTGAAATTCTTTATTTATGTTAACACTAGCGTACTACTAACGTTTTGAAACACGACCAACATAAAAATAGTAGTTCTGCTACCAAAGAGGTAAAAATCGAGCCCATCAAATTAAATTAAATTAATAAAAAAAAGGGAAAGAAGGTTAGGCTAACAATTTAGTAAAACCTATCGATAAGGTCCAAAGTTAGTGATCGATCGGTGCAGAATAGAAGAGGAGGTGTACTTAAATGAGCGGAAGGTTAAAAAGGGTTGTGGAATACTTTTTTTTTTTTTACTTAAAATGTGATGAGAGATGGAATAGTGATCTATCAAAATCCGCATTCATCATCAACAATCAACAATCAACAATCAACAATCAACAATGGCACTTCTTCCAGTACTAAATTCAAACCCAATTTGTGACAAAATCTCAGCCCCAAATTACAGCCAAATCCCATCTTGGGTTTCTCTAAAACCCAGCGGTACCACACTTCAACATATGTATACCCCTCCCCCCGCCCAAATTGCAGGAAAGCTCGAAAATCTTCACTTAATTTCTCTCTCAAAACAGGGTAAGCTCGATGAAGCCCACCAATTCCTCAAGGAGATGGACTCTGCTGGTGTCTCAATCGCTCCCCGAACCTACCAACACTTGCTTCATGCATGTGCAAAGTTCAAATCTTTACGTCTGGGAAAATTGTTTCACACCAGCATCACAAGGAATTTCGACAACCCACCCTGGGTTTCTTCACTCTTCTCTTCTCGGAATGTATTCTGAGTGCGGGAGCATTCCGGATGCTCAAAAGTTGTTTGATGAATTGCCAGAGAGAAGTCCGGTAACCTGGGATGCCATTGTATCTGCTTACGCTGATCATGGTTGGACACGTAAAGCACTAGAATTGTTTTCTTGCATGCGGGCCGCAGGTTTTAACGCTCGACCTTCAATTTATATAAGCATTTTGAGAGCTTTGTCAGATTTAGAGCTTGGGAAACAGGTGCATTCTCTCGTGGTAAAGTCAGGCTTTGATGAAAATGTGTCCATGGACACTGCACTCTGCAATATGTACGTCAAGTGTGGATGTTTAGACAGTGCCCAGTGGGCTTTTGTTAGGATGGGGGAGAAGAATGTGGCTACATGGACTAGTTTAATGGTGGGATTTACCCAAGCTGAGAGGCAACATGATGCTCTCAGACTCTTTGATATGATGGTGAGGGAAGCCGTTGAGTTGGATGAGTTTGTGTTCTCAATTACTCTCAAGGCGTGCGCTGGATTGGGGGATGTGGGAATGGGGCAGCAAGTCCATGGTTTGGTCGTGAAACTTGGGTTGGAGAGTGCGGTTTCAGTGGGTACCCCTCTCGTGGATTTTTATGTTAAATGTGCCAATGTGGATTGTGCTGTTCAAGCATTCGAGAAGATATCTGAGCCCAATGATGTTACGTGGAGCGCCATGATTACTGGCTATTCCCTAATTGGTGAATTTCACAAGTGCTTTAGAGTTTTTAGGTCTTTGAGGAGTCAAGCTGGTGCTTTGAACGAATTCATATACACTAGCATCTTTCAGGCATGCGCTACACTTGCAGACTTGAATACAGGAACTCAAGCTCACGGAGATGCCATCAAACGGGGTCTGATTTCCTGTCGTCATGGTGAAAGTGCAATTATTTCCATGTATGCTAAATGTGGTCTACTGGATTGTGCATTTCGGATATTTGAATCAATCAATGCGCCGGATACTGTTGCCTGGACTTCTATAATAGCCGCTTGTGCTTATCACGGTAATGCTTCTGAAGCTCTGTATCTTTTTAGGAGGATGCAGGCTTATGCAGTGAGGCCTAATGCAGTGACTTTTATAGCAATTCTTACTGCCTGCAGCCACTGTGGATTGGTTGAAGAAGCCAAAAAGTACCTGGAAGCAATGAGCAGCGAGTATGGCATTGACCCAACTGTTGATCATTATGATTGTATGGTTGATATACTTGCTCGAGCAGGGCGATTAACTGAGGCTCTCAGGTTGATTGAAACAATGCCGTTTGAAGCTGA
Organism: Mitragyna speciosa; assembly: GCA_024721245.1. Taxonomy (NCBI): domain Eukaryota; kingdom Viridiplantae; phylum Streptophyta; class Magnoliopsida; order Gentianales; family Rubiaceae; genus Mitragyna; species Mitragyna speciosa. The sequence continues at coordinate 25,951,332 of CM045564.1, read as the reverse complement.
TGCTATGAGTTGGAAAAGTTTATTGGGTGGCTGCTCAATCCATCGAAATTATGAGCTCGGAAAAATTGCAGCTGAAAAACTGCTTCGGCTGGACCCCCATGACACTGCTGCATATATACTTATGTTTAACTTGCATGCTTCTTGTGAGGAATGGGATGAAGCTGCATCTGTTAGACGTATGATGGCCGAGAGGGATTTGAAAAAGGAGGTTGGCTGCAGCTGGGTCACAGTCAAGGGCAAATTGCATCGTTTTATTGTGGGTGACAGGCACCATCCTCAAACAGAAGAGATATACCAGAAGTTGCAGGAACTAAAATTTTCTGCCGGTGGCAATGAAGATTCTCCCTTTACCGAAGAAGCTGCATCCAACAATTTGCTGGAACGGAAGGAACAGCTCCTCGACCACAGCGAGAGACTTGCAATTGCTTTTGGGCTTATTACAACTCCAAATAACGCGTCTATTTTGGTGTTCAAAAATCTCCGTGCTTGTAGAGACTGTCACAATTTTGCTAAACATGTATCATTAGTTACAGGACGTGAGATTATTGTTAGAGATGCCAGCAGATTTCATCACTTCAGATCTGGCAAATGTTCTTGCCATGATTATTGGTGAAATTTAGGACTACCAATTTTCATCCTTTGGTACTAGTGGGCTTACATAATTTCCTCAGTTGTCAATTGTCATTCCCCACTCCTAGATCCTACTCTCTCTCTCTCTCTCTCTCTCTCTCTCTCTCTCTCTGGAGTGCTAAAATCATCCCATCATTTGATCATTCAATGTTAGATTATCTAATAGCACCTGTGATATCAGGTACAGGGTATGTGCGGCAGCCTGATCTGGGCCTCTAGTGGTTCTTTGGTGCAAGTTTAACCTGCTAATCTGCAGAATTATCTGGAAATGACTGACGGAGCAGTATTGGAGTGATCTTCTCCCTGGGGTAAATGTAGTCTGATCTTTTTGAAAACCCTCCAGTGGTCTTCTATCCCAATGAAACGTATCAGACAATCTTCTTTCTGTTTCTTTTACTGGGCTGCCCACCAAGTTTCTTTGTGGACTTGTATTTGGACTTTCGGGTGAAGTTTCCATCATGGCGACAGCGAGGAATATGAACCTTATTTATCCTAATAGGAACAGACAAAGGCCTCTTTAAGAGTAGAGATGCCTCTCGATCCAACCCTCATCAACAGAAGCTCCATTGATTCGTGAAGAAAATACCAAGTAGTACTACTTAGTATCATTGATGCTATATTATTAAAACGATTTACTCGTATTCGATTTTGATTTGAAGTGGCAGGGGAATGTGGACCAATGCTGGTAGTAATATACCATATAAGGTCCGATGAAAAGCAAAGGGCCCTAATGGGACTCTTGAACTGACATGATAGCTGCAAAGGGATTCCTATTTGCTGAATGATTGGCACGGTGTCCAGTCCTTGCATTGCCCTGAGCCTGAGGTCGGGAATCCCATGGGCTCTTTTTTTTTTTTTTTTTTAATTTTCTCCCCCTTTTAAGCATTTAGGAAGCTAAAAGAAGAAAGTGATTCGGTGCAATTTCCCCACAGGAGAAATTAGCCGGCTCTCCTAAGAAAGTAATAAAGATAATGCGGCATTCAACGCCAGCAATTTAATGCTGAGCAGATTCTGAAAGAGATGCACTGAATAAAGGAGAAACGTGCTTAAAGACAGATAAAGAAGTACAATACTAAAAAACAAACAATGGGATGGAAAACCAGCGGAACAGTGCTTAAAAGACAAACAATGGGATGGAAAACCAGCGGTAATTTTTATTCTTTTTTTTTTTTTGTGGGTTTATATGCCACTAGACTAGTATTCAGAGATAGAGTGGTCTTTGGATTTCGTAGGTGGGACATACCATGGTGATGGTAGCACTGCCAATACTCCTAGTTTTATCCACTTAGAATCTGATGTCAGGCCTCTCACAACACAAACACAACTGATCTCAAAATCTCAACCAAAAATGACTACTACTTCCTCAAGTCCAGTCCAGTCAGCTCTTCTCTATTCTCATCGATCCGACTGGTGTCTCACGAAGACTACTACCACTGGTTGTAAATAGTCCTTCTTTCCTTCACCAAACTCACTTAATTCTCCGTGAGTTCCATAGCAGGAGTATTTCTTCTGCTTACCTTCTCTTCTTTTGAGAGAATTTTGAAGTATTACTCCGAAGTTTTTTTATCATCACAAATCAAGAGTTTTGAACTCGTTGAATGTCAAGTTTCTGCATTTTCTACTGCCTTTTCTCCTTTGCCGCTATATGGTTATTAGTATGCTGTTCTCTTTCCATTCATAAGCAATGGAAATTGTTTGGTTGGCTTTCATTAAATCTTCTCCTTGAGGAATGTAGAAACTTTTGGGTTACTCCTCAGCTAATTCATTTACTTTCTTAACTAGGATGTTGTATTGAAATTGAACTCTACTAGTATTAAAGACCAGAGTAGTCCTCGAAACTCAAAAAACGCTGTCTTTTTCGAATCAAATTTACCTGGGTTGAGGACAGAAATCAGGCCTCATTTAATTTTAGTTCTGTATCCGTCTATCCATCTGAAGAGGCTGTTGGAGAACAGGTGTTATCTCGATTTTAAATTGACTTGCTAGTCTAAAATTGATATTCTTGATGTCCTCTAAAATGTTACACCGCAAGTGGGCTCCTAATTCATCTTAATTTATGTTTGTACACCATACTTTTCCATGAGTTTGTATTCCACATGGCTGCCGCCTCTAGAAGTACTTGTGCAACTTGCATTGAAATGGCTGCATTTAGGTGCAAATGCGGCCCTATTCTGATCTGTGTTCGCTGCATTACTTGTAAAGGCTTAGCTTTGAACACTATGCTGACTTGACTTATCCAAGTTACTGATTGCTCAAGGGTGTTAAGGTTTAATTTATACTTTGTAGGCGAATGTTATCTTCATTTTGCCGCTTACCCAATTAGGAAGAAAGCAAAATCTTCAGGTGCTATCCAAAGGCCGAACCGATGGACCATAGCGAAACACATTCTCTATCCAGATATAGCAAACCCCCATGGGTATTCAAAGGCAGGCAAGTGAAGTTTCAAACTTGCAATGTTGCTTTCTACTATTCTTTTTGTTATTTTTATTTTTTTACTCCTACTACTTTTACTATTTGACTTGGCTTGGCTATCTTTCTTTCTTTCTTTCTTTCTTGACATCCATTCCAAGTTTTTGAGCAACAAAAGCAATTTGTCTGATATCTATTTCAGTGCCCTCTACCAGCTCCATCTTGTCAAAGCAGAGACTGCTCGAGCTTTCATCCCTAAGGAGTTCAGATTGGTTGAAGCTTTTGGGTACACATATTTCTATTTCTATTTCGTGATTACCAGCAACATAGCTTATTTTGGGGGAGGACCAAGGATGATATCTTAATTTTAGGTAGTCAATTCTTATTTTTAACATCGACCTATACCCTACTGTCTTCTGCAGATACACTCTCGGTGGATTCTTTCTCGCTAATTATGATGACAGCCCTACTGGAAATTTTGATGAGGTATTCTGTTCTAAGTTCATACAAAATACTAAAAATGACCTTTGTTTAGTGCCAAGGTATCGGAGGTAATTGAATTCAAGCAACTGGATTTTGAAGAGTAAATATTTAATGCGTTTTCTTGAAGAGTCCCTTCTCGAAAGGGAGATCCATTGCTGTTTTAAATTTATCATTGCTCAGAGTGATATTATTATTTTCTTCATTGTTTTAATTTCAAAAGCTTCAGCTTGTGGTGATTGCAGGCATTGTATGGAACCCACCAACATCTTGTGCGTAAGTTTTCTACCTATTGCTTTTACTTATGCTGGAGTAAATAAGTACCAAGTAATTTAAAATAAGACTAGAACAACCTAGTAGAGATAATCCCAGTGTATTTACAAGTTAGGCAAAACTTCAGCAAGTTTCAGCTGTAATATGACTTGATAGGCAGCCTAGCGTGTTGTTTGACTGTTGCCTCATGCTGGCAGGCCTTGCCTCATATCATATTTTTCATTTAATTTGTAACTTTTATGCTTGAGGTTTACATCATAACCTTTCTGCCTTGTTCATGATTAGACCAATCTTGCTAGTTGAACATCTTCTGAATATGTCATTCATTCTTGGGGAATAAAATTCTATCAATCCACTATCTCATAGGGTGTATCTTTGAACTCAATTGTGTATGTTGTGCAACAAATCATCACCCATAAAAAGCATTTGAAAATGGTTTCTATGCATGGCTGTGAACCAATCCATATAAACCTTGATGACAAACTATGGTCAGAAAAAAAGTATGGGCTGATTCGTATAGAAACTTGAAGTGCTAATTTGGATTTATTTTAAGTAAAAATGATATTAGAGATGGTTTTAACTTTTCAGGTAGCAAATAACAATACACAGTGGTGAAATTAAAGTAGTGCTTTTATTGTATCAAATGCTTGTCATTTCTTAAAAGTAAGCAAATTGGCCTGAAGATTTCTCTACGTATAGATGGGCTGCAAGAGTGCTGGTGAACAATGATGAAGCTTGCATTCACGGACGAAAGGTAGGAAGCTGTAAGATGCTACATGACACTTTTATTTCATGTTAAAGTTTCTGAATTTGATAGTTCAAAAATCTAAACATGCCTAAACACTATGTGACACTTGTATTTCATGTTAAAGTTTCTGAATTTGAAGTTCAAAAATCTAAAGCAATTAGTATGATTTCACCTGAAAATTGAAATGAATGAAAAAATCAATCCATTTTACCAGTGCAAAGTGATTTGTTATTGCCTTGTTATATTCTTGTAACAGGATGTTGGACTTCCAAGTCGAGTCGCAAGATTTTCTAAGGTGAGTGTTGAGCTAAGTACTTCCGCTTCTATGTAGCTGCATGATGCATTTGAACTTATCTGATTAGCTGAAGACATGAAACTTTTCCAAATAGACTATCTTTTCTCGATCTAAGATTCTTTCTCTTACGTTGATTATTGTCATCCTATCTCCATAAGGTAGGTTCATAGATTTGGGTGGTAAGGGTGCCCGTAGAACTGGGGATGTCCTTTCCACCAATAATGCATGTAGTCAGCAAATACATGTTCTCCTAATCAATGGACTAGCTAATTTTTTTCTTGAAACCACTGTTTATCTTTTCTATGTGTCATGGTTTGTATTGAAGCAGACGATTAGAGCAATTCCACAGACTACAAAATCTAAAACCAGTGGTTTCCTTAATATGGCTGGCATGCTCAGTTCTGAAGGCCTTAACAATTCTATGGACATAGAAGTGTCTGAAATCAAGGGTCTGGCAGCAATAAATATCTGCAACATCAACCTTTGTACTGCTGGTTAGTAGTTAACCAATATTTGATTGTACTAAACAGTCAGCTTTAGACATCTAATATGCTTGTGAAGGAAGAATGAGACCTTCCACCAATTCATTTCTTTAGTTGCTAGTACTATGGAGCTTCTGGAAATTAAATGTAGCACTTAGTAAACTCTGCTAAAACATTTCTGGTCTTGACTTTTTTAATGGCAGCCCCAGAATTGGATTCCAGCCAGTGGATGGGTCCACTTGTCAAACTGTCACTTCCAAGCTTTAGGTAAAAGATTTGTGATTGTCTGTTTTCAGTTTCTTTTCAGATAACTAACCTCCAATGGGGCTATGCTTGCAGTGGGCGGACAAAGTACAACCCTCATCTCCTCAAGTATTCTTGCCAGATTGAGTGCAGGTTTCTTCTTCTTTGTTCTTTTACACGAATCCATTTCAGCTGTCATTCAGTGGTTAGACCACTAGTGAAGCCATTGTTTGAGTCTTTCCTGCCTCTGTTGTACAGATAATTGTTACTGAAATACATTAAGAGAGCCTCAAAAAAAAAAAAAAAAAAAAACTAAAAAAAAGAATGTAATGCCAAAAGATGCTACGATCTTTCACTGGGAACCCAAAAAAATAATTTGACAGGGAAATCTGTGGATATTCCTTGAATATATATGATATTCTCAACTTCAATTGTTGCCATATGAAGCCTTGGCTTTTGGTAAAAAAGTCTGATTTTTGGAGCAAGTCAAGGAAATAAAAAGTTGTAGAAAATGCTCATTTATATTTCTATATTACCAAGTTATCCCAAGCTATATTGTCAATGTTTTCCTAATGGAGTTGGTATGATTAGGGTGAAAGCAGTGGCTCCTGCAAAAGTATTTGGGCCTCCTCCTGCTGTGGATGTAAATGTAGAAAAATCTTCCACAGAGTCAAGAAAAAAGAAAAGAAGCCTCAGTGTGTCAGTATTGTTATCAAAACCAATTTTAGCGCTGCAGTTCAATTGTCTGGAAATGAAGGTTGAAGCCCCTACAATGGTCTCTAACCACTCACAGAATTCTTTAAGACAGTAATATTTTGGTATTTAGCACATTTGCGGTGCTCATCGTGTACTTTCTGCCGAAGTTTGTTAGCTTTACCATTTGCTTCCTCTCCCTTTACTGTTACTGAGTAGTATTTGTTTTACTCTTGAAAAGCATATGATTCAGTTTAGTCTTGTGAGTTTTATCCTGACACTGAGGATAGAAATGTAAGCACATTTTAGATTCTAGTCTGAATTTGCAGGCGCAGCCAAATTGTAAACCTCTGTGGCGTCAGTTGGTTTACTTTACTATTGGTCAAACTATACATATTTGTTGTCTTTCCTGTTGTTAATATTAGTAATTTATTTTTGTTTATTAACATTAGGATTCTTATGTTGTGTGGCCTTGGACACTGAAAAATGCACAAGTAGGGCTAGTTTAATTATTGACCCCTTGATGATGGCCTTTTTTTTTCTGCTATCAATTTTGTTGGGGGAGGGAAACAGTAAATACAACATCGTCGTTATGATAATTTTTTTTTTTTAGCAATCATAATTATATTACAAATGTTTTTTGGCTCACACAAGTGAGGTGAGACTTCTAATGATATATTGAGTGAAGTCTCAAATTATTTGTCACACATAATTAAGGGTGTAACTCCCTTAATACAACTTATTCCTCCCTTCCCCCTAAACCTTCCTTAAATTGCTGCAGGTGGTCGTTACGATAATTAGTTAGGATTTGGGCCTCAAAAGCCAGCGAGGTCTATTGTGGACGAGCTGGACCAACCATTATACACACCAAAAAAAACTAAGCTCCAGGGACAAAAGGGGAGTGTGACAAGTCATTTGTTGTCTGTCTTTAGACGGGTCCGCCTCGGCTTTTTTCTTTTTTGGTTAATTTTCCGTTTCCGGTTTTTCAAGGGACTGAGTTTTAGAAACAAGAAACCACGAAAGACTTGTACAACAGGGCAAGAAATCGAGGAGGAAGGAGATACGAGTCCAAACTGTTATTTGGTTATCCTCCTCCTTGGTGCAAAAAGAGAGATGAGACTATGGAAATCAAGAAAAGTAGTAAATTTATCGATAGCGAAACGGGAAATGGCTTTCAAATTATTCGACTCTATTACTATTCTGTCCCGGTGCTCCAGTTTCCACTTTTTACTAAAAAGAATGCCTTCTCTTTTGTTGCATCGCACACCAAATGTCGCCATCCGCCTTGCACTTTATAGTCCATTCAACTAATGCAAAGTGGTCACATGACTCCCCGGAAGTTCTACCATCCTAAATTTCTTGGCTCCCCCCCCCCCCCCCCACCCCCACAACAAAGGCCAATTTGCAGCCTACCATCATAAAAAAGATTGGGAATCTCTTGTGCGTGTAATGCGTCCATCTACCTATTAGCAAAATCGGTTTGCTCTATTTGTGTGCCACTCCGCTCTCTAGTCTCTTTACACTACTGCTTCTGATTCCAATTCCCACCGTAAGGAATGAAAAAGCAATAATCCTTTCTGTTTCTCTTTTTTTGAGTAATGTTTCACCCAACATAAACACCCCGGCAGTCAACACTTCGGGAAGAACAACTAAATTGTTGAAGCAGTTTCCTGCTTTTTTTCCTTGAAAATATTGCAAACTAAAAACTACTTACTGTTGTCCGACCACGGCTACGGTGCGTCCAGATAGCGGCTCATATTCTCTCCATAAGCAGCATAACTACCGCTTGCAAGGTTGTGAGAACATAGAGATAGGTAGTGACTATAATCATGAGAAACATATATGATCCTTGGGATGATTGCATTTTTGAAGAACAAAACCGAGGACAACAAACTAGTGCTCACTTCCAACTATAATCATATCTACTGGAAGAACAGAGTGCAACTCAATTTACAAGCCAGAATGAATTCAGCATAATACAAATCAAATGTCTGAATCAAACCAAAATTTACTTCTTTTTTTTTTTTTTATTTGGTAAACTTACATAATAAATAAACGGGAGACAATTCCTGGTAGTGTTAAGCTGTCCAACATCCATTAAACAGGCGGAATGCTGCACTAGCATATAGCATACTCTTAAGAATGCTGGACGACGGATTGCAACATATCTATATTATCTAGCAGAAAGGTAGGATGCTTTACTGAAAGTCATCAACCAACAAAGAAACCAAGAGAGAGAACAAAATATTGATCCGGACAACAAGGTAGCAACTACCGAACATATTTCATTGATTGCATGGCAGATTTGCGTCCATTTGAAAGGGAAGAGTTGTGGTCAATTTCCTTGCGGGATGCCTCCCAGAGTCGTTGCTCAATATCTAATTTTCGCAGTTCCATCAAACCTTGCTCCACTACAAAAAAGTTTTGATTAATTAATTTAGTAAAGGCTGTAGGTTAGCTTGACAAAACTATTACCCAAGCAAACACAAAATCTGAATTGCTTTTAGTCTGTAAGTAATAACTGCAGCCGCTAGATCTGTCCGTTTACCTTGGCTCATGTTGCATGATATGAAAAACCAGAAAAGCATCTAAAAGCTTTTTTATATTTTCCTTTATGTCATTTAGAGATTTTAAAAAATATAAAAACCATATCACTCAATAGCATTGGAGGACCAACATTTAAAATCTCACATAAACCAGAAAAACACCTAATTGTAGACAATTGAGGGAATCATGGAGAGTCAACATCGTAACCTTGCACCAGATAAAATAGAACACAGTTTCAAGGCAATAACTTTTTCATTGTTCAAAAACACTTCCAGAAAATTTTCCTCCAATAACACAATGAATATAGAGACTCAGCATCAAATCAGAACCAAATTAGATATTTTTTTTCTCTCATCTGATATATTTAGGCACAACATTCATTTCCACATGTTCTTTAATGGTTCAATCTGTTTAAAGCTAGAACTACCACAATCACTCTGTTGAAATGCAACAAGAACAGAAGATAAGATCCGTGCTTTAATATTTACTCTTTAAAAACTCTAGACCCAGAAAATTTCAGAAAAGATATAATGACCAAGGTTTTCCAATGTGAAGGAACAGTGGATAGACAATCTTATGGAGATGTTACCATCAACAGCATCATGAGAAGTTGGTGATTGCGCGCTGCGGCTTATCCAAAATTGAACTCGTTTGTTGGCTATCTCCTCCTCTATCCCATGGGATTTTGCTCTTCTCCAGAAATAAGTAAGCCATGCCTGAGAGAAACATTGTTGCAGAAAATCAAAGATATGAGAGAACAGATTTCATGTAGAACTAATGGTTACAGTAATAGATCTTGTGCACAAAATGACATACTGGTCAGTTTTGAGCAATATGTTATTTTATACAATGTGATAACAAGTTTTGAGCAATATGTCATCATATGATCCGTTTAAAATCAAGATATTTATCACTTCAGCTTTCATCCTCTAACTGGAGACTTGAATATAGATGCATGTGTGCTTGCATTCTGTACAATGTGATAACAAGTTATTTTAAGCTATTAACCTCCATGAGTTTACACGGCACTGTACTCAAAATTTAACAAAAATAAAGGATGTGTTTGCAGTCGGTAGACACGCGGACAAGAGATAACATAGGTTAGTGTATAGAAGTGCATAACAATAAGAAAATGCAATACCTCCTTGAAGAGGACGTCCTCAGATTCCTCTGGACTCAGTTCTGCAAAGGAAACAATATCATAATCAACTAAAACTTTTAAGTCAGTTGCATGTAAAAAGAACTTGCAAACATTCTCTGGATAACAGAATTTTGATACATTTAAATATGTATGCCCCAGAAAAGCACAATCAAAAAGCACTGAAGGACACAAAACTAATCTTGGTATCTTTGATGCACGGGGAAAATGCCCCCAGGAAGAGCAGAAAACTCACAGCTTAAACAAGTAAATTTGTTATCATGATTAAGCAGATAATTAAATAGAATAAAATGTCAATTGGTTTGTCAGGAGTGAAACCTGGCCCAGTCAGTCTGGGGTGAACCACCTTGTCCTATAAGCAGGATAAGGGATTGAAATATGTACCTTGCCAGCCCATAGGCTGTGGCCAAAGTTGCATTTTTAGGAGCATAACGCAAATATTGGAAAGTGAATTTACTAAGACTCACCAAATGCTTCCATAAACTTTGGATCCCCTGGTGACTTGATCTCTGCCAGATTGATAGAAAACACAGCAAATCATGAAAATTGATGAAGGTATCATCAACTGTTTATTAGCCAAAATTATAAATTTCCAAAAGCAAAATGTATTTTAACAGTTCATCTCCAAGACATCACACAATAAAATTATACACATACTGTTCTCATATATTAGAAGCCACAAATGCAAATATGAAAATAGCATTCGACAAAGTTGCATCTAAACATATAACTGACTGGAACAAGCTCTCTGGGTACTGAAGCTGGGGTAGACACAAACCCAATTCTAATTACGAGGTAGACTTCCATAGGGGTTGACTTGCTAATTTAAATCATAATCTATTTGCACCTGAATTGATAATTCTACTAGCCCAGCTCATTGACACGATTTCCAAATGGGGAATCCAAGCTTGCATGCCAAATGTTCGCATTTACCTGCAACTGACATCCTAGTAGAATTTGGGCGCCTTTGTTGGGCCAATGCAAGAATAATGGCATCCTCAACCTTTGGAAAGAGAAAAAGAAAAGTTACATGGTGGAGGGAAAGATTGAAAAATAAAATTGCCAACACTATAATCCAAACTGCAGAAATAAAAATGATTGTATATATCATATTGGAAGAACGGAACAAGACAGGATTTTTTTATCTAATCCCATGAATATACAAAGAATGGCCACAATAGAATACGATTTAAGTGCCTCAAATGCAAAACTGCTACCTTCAATGAAGCAAGCTCTTTCAACCCCATTTCTACTGAAAGCATACTCTCAATATTTCCTTCCGCAGTCAGGTCATTAAAGTCTTGAACAAGATTTCCTCTCTCTGGATTCGAATCACCTGCTCAATATCGCATAACAGAAAGACTCGGTTGAGCACTTGACAAGAATGAAACACGAAAGAGATTGTTATTTTTCTTAGATGCAGCTTAAGAAGAAAGTTCCTTCCACAACAAGCAAACACGATATTGCAAAGATATAATAGGAGAAAGAGATAGGTCCAGCATGAGATGGAATGGGGAAATTAAAAACTATGTGGTACTATGTTGCTAGAAAACATATATATAAAACTTGAGAATTTATAATGAGAAGATTCAGCAGTCAGCCAAAACTAGTTTGGGCAAAGCTTTTGCTGAACTGAGATAAGGACATCACATATAAATAAGTTAACTGGCCTTTCTCCCAGCTTTCCTCCTTAGCCTTCTGTCCAGCTGAAATGACAACTTCAAAAGGAAGAGGTGCTAAGGATGACCAATATTCATACTTCCCACTGGCAATATCGGCACAGATATCTGCAAGGCACATGTATGACTTCAACTGATGAGACAATTAAATATGAAGAGACTCCAGTTCCACCCAGAATATGTAGATAAACAGAAAAAGAGGACCAAGCTAAGAAAGATGGGTGCACCCATAAGCTGTGTTTCGTAAAACAACCAGAACAATACTATAACGCAAATCCTATAAGGTTAGGCTGAGCAACAACATCTCTCCGGAAACAAGTTTCTCAAGGGAACAATTTGGCCAAATAATCAAGCCAAGTCTTTCCTTCCCCTTCTCATTCCAAGGTGAATTTTTTAAAGCTAAGCAGATCATAGACCAGAGCCTTTAGTGGAACCATTAGTCTTGTAGCTTGAATACAACAACAACAACAAAGAAGAAGAAGAAGAAGAAGAAGAAGAAGAAGAAATGAATGAATGACCAGGGCTCCAGGACTTTTTCAAAAAGGGGAAGTAATTTTTTCAAAAGTCTCCTTGTTATTGAGCATCAAACTCTGATCATATAATCACAAAACAAACCTTGCTCTTTTCCCTCCTCCAATCTCTGAGGTGAATTAAAACAATAAAAGTAGTACCTTTAGCTTTTCGGCTTTTCTTTCTGAGGAGTGTTTTTCAAAGTTTTTAAACACCAGGAACATCAGTGACTCAATAAGTTAAAAACTAAAATAAAATAAAATAAAACAAAGAATTCAACTGGACTAAAAACATATGAACAAGCATGTGCGAATTGATACACAGTAGGCTGTGGTAATATGATAGCTTTCTTCTTCAGGAGCAAATTAGACAGATTGGTACACAGTTTATATGCTTACATCGGGTATTTCATGAGCATTCAGACGCAAGCAAGGGAAAGGGGAAAATTCTCAACTTGTCTAACAGCTGAAGCATATTAGTTTATATAAAATAAGAAGAATTGAGCACATAACTTACCATACTTAGCAGCTAGACCCCAATAACGTGCCAGCCAACACCTTTTAAGGACAACTTCTTCCTGCAAATTAAAGAAAACATAATTAGACTAACGCGAATATGACTCTCTAGTCTGAGCAGTTTTAGGCTTAGATTTACACCATTTCATTTTGGGTCAAAACCATTCTCTGTGTCATTGAGTGGAGTGCTCTGACTTCAGATTCAGCTTCCCGAAGCTGATCTGCAGCTGCTGTGGCATCGCTTTTTGCATTCTAATTCAGCAGAAGCACCAAATCTTTAAATGGTACTCTTGAGATGCAGCAGATCAAGTACATACAAGTAGCATCCTTTACCTTAACAGAAGATCGCAGGGATGAAATTTCCACATCTGTTCCATCTTTTGCTTGTTTAGCCTCTTTAAGTGCAGCCTACGGTAAGAGATTACTCCTCATAACTTCGACGATGTGTGATAATAGCAGTATAATAAGAGCAGTTATGCAAAGAGAAGCAAGAATAGATGATTTCTACTAAATTATCTCTATTTTCTTTCCTCTTGCTTTCCCTAGAATATTATATATTTATAAGTGGAAATACCTATTCATGGCAAACAGAAAGCGGTCAACTCAAAGTCTAGTCAACTAAAACGTCGAACCACTTACCTCTCTCTGGCGTAATGCAGCTTCCTTTCTGCAAATTGACAATGAAAAATCATCATACTGCACTCAAATGGTTACTTGACATGAAAGCACTCAAGATCTTGGGCGTACCTGCTTAACAATTTAGCTTCCAAAGACACTCCTTCACCAAGAGCAGCAACCTGAAGTATGAGCAACAAAGATGTGATCCTGCACAATATATGTGTCCAACAACTAGAACAAAGAAATATTTCTAAGACATAAGAAAAAAAGAATCATTGACAAGAATCCCAAAAGGAAATGGAATTAGAATGGCAATAAAAAACCTCCAAGACCAAAAGGTTCAATTCAGAATATCTTTTTGGAGGAAAGAAGTAAAAATAATGTATCCACAAGCTTTAATAAATCCTTATCATGCGACATTTGCAGAGCAAAAGCTCAACACTCAATTTAAGAAAAAAGAATGCCTATATCAACACAAAGCATGTACTTAGACCAAGCTAGTGAGAATGGCAAATTTCAGTGTATTGGATCTCCATGAGTCAATTAATAAGCCATTAATGCACCATATTTTTCATGTGTACTCTAAACTAGATTAGTGATAAAGAAGTGACCTGTTTCTCAAGCTCCCTCACTCTAGCTTCCGCCTCTTCACAAATCTCTTCTGCAACCCTAATCTGTGGAACAAATAGAAAACTTAGTATTACAGAATATGGGCAGTGTTTTCAGAGAGTCCTCATGGCTGGAGAATTTTTTTTTTTTTTTTTCCAGAGAGAGCAAAATGCACCTTTTCAAGAAGATTCTCATTTTCTTCTTGTAGCATATCAAGCTGCACAATTAAGCAGACATCAGCTTGACAAATCAACACCGCTCAGGCATAAAGCAGAAAGTAACCTCCGCAGCCCTAAAGGAAGTCTAAGCTGGAGTTGAAGTTGAGAATAGATAACTGGACATCATAAGACAGTATTATAACATACTTCATCGTGAAGTGCAGAAGCCTCACGCTGATCTCCTGTATCCTTCAAGTTCAATTGGCCTGGTGAGAACCTGTAAAATAATTTCTTTAGAACTTGTTAAATATGCATAGTAAAATACGTGAACTTGGAAGAAAATTCAGATGAGTGGCATTTGAATCCTTGACATTCTTTATAAATGAAACCAAGAGAACTCTTACACATCCACACTTGAAATTCAACTTTAGCAATTACAGAATCTGATTTTTCTTTTGCATTACAATAATTCAAGAAATGTTGTAGCACCAGAAGTTCTGTGAGCCAATTATGATGAGAGTGCATTAGAAATGCCAAGGGATAAAATGAACTGCAAGTGATAAATTCAAAGGTGGAACAAAATGGAAAACAAAAAACAAACCTTTTCTCTCTTAGCTTGCTGGTTGGAGGATCTATTGGGGGTACAGGTACAGGAGTCTTTAGGGATGGTTTTGGAGGTGGTACAGATGGGGTAGTGCGAATTGACATGGATGGCCTTCCAGTTGATGCGGAACGAACTGAAGAAGGTTCCTCCACTATGTTTCGAGTCAGCTAATAAAGAAACAAAGGAAGAGTGGGCAAGAGATAGGAAAATAGAGAGAAAAGCCAATTAGTCTTTGTATATCAGAGTAGAAAAAAATCCATCAAATGCAGCATGCAATATCATATTTGCAGATAATCATCAAATTTTCTGATGAAGAAAAGCTAAACATAGCCAGCTCAATGTACAGTCTGAGGTGTGCCTGTGTAGGCGCGTATGCCTGTAAATGTATATTTATGAAATTAAAAAATAGAAAGGGGAAATTAAAAAATAGAAAGGGGCAATCAAATCAGGGCCAAAATTCAGTATCAAACTCTGTGAACTATTATCCCACATCATAATAGAGTTCACGGAACAGAGTATGAAGCCGAATGTGCATGTTTCCAGCAATCACTAACAAAAATTATGAACTAAAATTTAGGGGAAAGAAAAAAATAAAATTTCAGACATAATGTGAATCTCCAGTAAAATTTGTGAATACTTTTAACCGAGTAGGAGGGAAGGAAGTTAAATGATAGCAAATGCATATAACAGTAAAGACAACAAGTTGCTGCAGTAAATAATTACTAGTCCCAAAAATTACCTCAGTCGAGGAAGATCTGTTGATCTTAGTAGACGAAACAGCAGGAGAAGGAGCAGGAGGCTTAGAGTTGGTGCTAGAAGTGCCGTTAGTGTTAAGGGTCCTAGGAAGAGGAGGAGCAATAAAACGGAAATCGAGGTCGTCGTCGTTGTCGTCGGAAGCAGATTGAGAAGCCATGACCTGAGCGAGGCGCTGAGCAGCAGCTTTAGCGGCATAGTGCTGATTGCGTTTGATGTTGGAAATGCCGGTGACAGAAGTGGAGCGAGAGTGATGATGTTGACGGGAAGGAGAGGACGAGCCGTCGGTGGTTGCAGCAGTGCCTGATTCGCTACTCCATCGACGGCCATAAGCTGCCGGACTATCATTTATCTTCCCCTCCATTCTTCTACTTTCTTCTCCTCCTTTTTAATTCAGAAAAACCAAGAATATATATATATATATATATATATATACTTGTATATAATTTGCACACAAAAAAGGGAGGAAAAAAAATAAAAAAGGGGGTTGATGAGTCGAGTTGAGTTAAAAGAGTGTAATTAAATTTGAAGGGGAGAGGGGAACGTGGTGGGTTGAAAAGGCGCGTGAGTACACTACACACCGATAGCGATAGCGATAGCGATAGGATATTTGTGTTGTATACAGACTGTATGTATTTACTACTACCAGCAAGTCGGAGTCCGGGTGAGGTAACCAGACGCAGCAACCGATTGATTGCTGCTTATTTATTTATTTATTTTTATATCATGAACTGCAACCACTGCTAATTTTACTTTTACCTCTTGCTATTGTTGCCTTGATTTTGACAAAAAAAAAAAAAAAGATTTTTTTTAAAGAAAATCAACAATCATACTTTTAATAAATCTGATTAAAGAAACATTAGTCAAATATTTCCGAAAATGAAAATGCCACAGAAACTCAAAAATTTTCCCAAAACACGGTTATAAGTCCCGAAATTTCTAGTTACATCATCAAATATTCAATGTTAATGGAGTGAGATAAGTAAGTAATTATTTGTATCCTACTAGTGTCTTTTTGTCTGTTGATTGAAAGATTAAAGGAGTCTAATCAATACATATACAAGCGAAAAGCAAGTGTGTGTGCTTTGTTACGGATTAAGACAGATCAGCTTTTTAGTTTGTTTCTTAAATATAAATATATGGATTAAGAACATGGAATTTGTAATTATATGTGAACTCAAGACACGAAAGCACTTTCCGAGGTCGGATCACTTGGACTGGAAGCAACTTGGCTTTAATGATTAATACCCCATAGCGCATCTTAAGCTTTGATTATTATTATTATTATTATTCATAAAATAATTCTAATTACATAGGACTAAAACCATAGTAACCAAAGAACAGAGCTGTGCGAGTGAAACAGAATAAAAGTGGAATAATAATTCCAAAGGTGGACCACTTATTATATGAAATCTACCACCTCCCCCAAGTCCTATCCTTTGAACGACGATATAAGAGTAAGGTTGCAATCGAATCAAGTTGCTTGCGAGTTATGTGTAAGGTTGTAATCGAACTGACCCATGTAAATTGAGTTTGAGCCGAGTTCAAGTAACTCAATAAGTCAAATGAATTAATTTTGAGTCTCAATTTTCAAAGTTCGAAAGTCTCATTATATTTTATCGACCACGTAATTATTTAATAATGATATATTTATTTATTATTTATTTACTATTTTAGGTATGAAAGTTGTAAAATTTATCAAAATTGTCCTCAAGTATTTGAGCTTGAATAGGCTCGAGCTCGAGTAGGGTAAAAAAAAAAAAAAAAAAGGCTTATCGAGTTGAGTTCGAATAGTTCTTCACAATTTTGAACTCAAACGAGAGCTAAAAAAATATCTACTCTATCAAATTCGAGTGGAGTTCGAGTAGCATCAATAGCTATCGATCTTGAGCTCGACTCGGCTGGATTGCATCCTACATACATACGTGTATAGCACATCATCGTCTCCAAATTAATTATTGAATTTACTATCTCTATTAAATTAACAAGCTACGTACTGTGTCTCAGTTATCTCGAGAAGGAATTGAACTCAGAAGAACAAGTGAAATCAGCACTACTCCCTCCCTTCATTAATTGATTTTACTACCATGTCAATCAATATATGAAAAACTCGGTAAAAAGTTTTTGAGCGAACAATGAATATAAAACGAAGCGAAACTAAACTGCGATAAAAAAATAAATTAATTGGGGTCACAACTTTTTTCGGAAGAACGAACACTTCAATTTGGACAAGTGATCAGATCGATTTTGCTTGACATGCTGCTGAACAATGGTCTTGTTACTACTAGTAGCATTACGCTGCTGCTGAGCAATCAATTCTTTCAAGCATTTGTTCTCATTCTGGAGTTGATTGACCTATAGGCCGAGTTCTTTGATGTATTTTCTTTTCTCATTATTTCTCTTTATCAACTCAGCCTGCTGGCTTAGGTTATCCTCTATCAGTTCCGACACCGACAGCCTCATTTTATTCCACGTATTCTCCCTCTCAGAGCTGGACCTGATGATGCTGATGTTGCTGCTGCAATCCCTTCTGGGATCATCATCAAAACCTCCCCCTCCTGCACTCACTGTCACTAACTTGTTCATCTCGTTCTCAGTCGTGTTTCCATTAACGTTGCAGACCTTGCCTCCTACATCTCCCTTATCTCTCCTCAACTTCTCATCACGTGGATCCTCGGATATCATCAAGCTTCGGACCAAGTTACTCAGGGTCCACGACTCGGGCATCTCAGAAGAACTATTATGAGTGGAAACATGTGGACCCTGCAGCTGATGCTCATCATTAGAAATTTTAGGTTGATTCCTTTGTCTTGGGCTTGGGCTTCTTCTTCTTCTTCTTGAAGATGCACAAGTCCAAGTCCAGCTGATGATGGGAGTCTCAAGGGATTTGAAGATGATCCTCCACCGTTGCAAAGGGATTCTGTTCTCAGGAGGTCATATTTATTGGCCAAAGAAACGTACGATCTCTGGAGGTCTACTACCACTTTGATGAGTTCAGGTCGCTTCTTGTAGTACATTTCGGCTCTTTGAGTAAATGTATCTCCCTTGTCTTCTACAAGCTCTAAGATCATCTTTGTCTTCCTCTCAAACTCTGCACATTGGATTCAAACACTACATAATCCTTTTCTTTTTTTGGGTTCTGTACGTGAACTAATCATATTTATATTTAATGAAGCGTTATTCATTTTTGATAAGTCAGCTGACGACTTGGATAAAGTTAACATAAAGTGAACACTCTATTTTGCTGGCACAGGTGCATAATAAAATTTTTGAAGTACTTTTGTTAAAATGGTTTAGAATTAAAATTAAAAAAAATGAAAATCTAATATTAGTATATAAGGCAAACTATGTTGAAGAAATTAAAAAAAAATGAGAAAAAGTATACGGTAATTTTAAAAAATGGAAAACAAAAACTCAACAATGATTATAGGTGATTATGATTGATCAAAAGAGATAGTATTTGTCTTACTTTTTAAGTAGTATAAACTCTAACAATCAATAATTATAATTGGAATAGCTACACAATAAAGAAGATCCTATAAGTTGTTTAAAAAGTATGGAAGGATTTAATTAAAGAAATGGGAAATATAAAATAATTAATAGAGAATGTCGTTTTAAAGGCAATAATAAGGAGAAAGTATAGGAGGATATAGAGATAAAAATAAATTTATTAATATAGAATTTGTATTAAAAAATTAATGTAGTAATAAAGATAATAAATTATAAATAAAAAAAATTTAACTTAGGAAGGAGTTCTCCTAAGTGGAAGTTGCCATGAATAAATCCTAAAATTATTTTCTAATCAATATTGAATTACACAGATTAGACTTATGTCTTGGGATGTTAAATACACACACACGCACGCACGCACTTCCTTATCTGTATTTTTTTTTAACACTATCAAATATATTCTATCTATTAAAATTAATTATCTATTATTTATCATGTAAATAATGCTCCGGTTACAATGCACAGAAAAAAAAAAATAGTTACAACTGCTTTTGCAGCATTCATTTAAGCTGAAGAATAGTGATGCACGGTTGTCAATCTACCAAGATTCATAAAATTATGTTAAGAAGAAAAAAAGAAAAGAAAAGAAAAGGAGAACGTTGTGCAGCTCCATCAAAGCAACGATCAAAATGAAGAAAACACGAAAAGTTTTAACATATATTGGGGGAGGTTAAGTAGACAAATTTCAAAATTCATACCCATGTATCAGTAAGGGTTAACAACACCTATAAAAAACCATGTAGTTTGCATATCAGTGATTATACTGGAAATAAATGAGAATTACATATACTGCAAAATTAAATAGAACCAATTCAATTATTGCATGACCCTTATCACAAGAATAATTAAAGTACGAAAACACTGATACGTAAAACATGTAGTACAATATACTCGAAAAATTTATATATATATATATATATATATATATATATATATATATAAAGGAAACCTGCTAAAGTGGACTGCAGCCATTGAGACAGATGAGCTTGATTATGGTCGCGGCTGTTCTTATCCAACCACAATGTGTCGGACGCTGCGCGGGCGCTGCCTTTCTTCTCCATCGCTTCAATGGAACCTCCTTTGACCTCTATAATGAATAATATTCGTTTTCTTTAACCACTTTACACAATGGCCTTCAAGTCCTAACAATATTCTAGTAATCTTCTTTTAGAATTTGTAATTTATTTTATTAGAATTAAAATTACTTCCTTTTTTTTTTTTTTTTTAATTTTGGCTCAAGATTGGAGAGTCAAGGCCTCAAAACTTTTTCTCCATTCCGGATTCTATGCATTTTCATTCAGGATAAGCTTAAAATTTTTAGCATTCTTCATGGTGATATGGAAGGATAGTTTAGCAATTTATTTCATTTTGTTGCGCGGATTCATAATTCAAGGCTCGATATTAGGCTTACGCATTTAATTGTACAAGAAACATAACAAACTTAGACCTTGTTCCTTATCCATTTAAAATTATTTAGTAGGTAAATATAATCCCGGAAGAATGATTGGTAGATTTAATATCTATGCAGGAAATGGATAAAAATATAAAGCCTCTCACTTTTGGCATCCATTATTACCTCGAGAAACCGAATATTATCCGCTCTTTTAAAGGTGAATTGGATATAGAAAATAATTTATGCCTAATTTTTGGGAAGTTGTGATTTAAATGCTGTCGTTACATAGATGTTTACTGCTATCTTTGTACAAATGAGTGTGAATTTGATAGAGAAAAATATTAGAGAGCTTGCGGTTTTACTCATTTTTGTTTCAAGTTAACTTGGTACTTCTTATATAATGATTTTGAATTTAAAAAAAAAATTGTGTTTTATTCATCATTTTTCTTTAGAATCATAGAAATGAATATGCTCCTCAAAATGATTGAGAGAAATTCAATACATGCTAAAATCATTTGGATTGGATCCCGAACAATGATTTGGAAGCGGTAGGTCCAACGATAATTAGAACCTGATGAGTTTTGTTTCTTTATTCCACCATTTCTTCTCGAAATTTTGTCACTCAAAAGAAGGGATAAAAATGAGATGGAAAGCATGAATCAATCATGTCTGTTTCAGTGATGAACAGAGACAAAGAAGAAGAGCGGAAATCAGGTACAAAAAAAAATCTGAAAAGAGATGATTGTTCCAATCTTGTTTGACTTTTGGGTGTCGGGAGAATTTCAATAATTCTTAACCTTTTTAGAATAATCCAACAAAATCATAGGCAGTTAGAAAATACAACTATAACAAGATAATCTGAAGGCAGGTTAAATCACATCAAAGGTTTAACATTGGGAACTAGAAAAATATCAAATGAACCAAAAATGCAAATAATAAGGGGACGAACTCAACATGATGACTTTTGCATCATTAACAAGAACGCTCTGCTCTCTGTCTACAGCAAGCCTGTGCCTTCTGTTGGACGAGCTCTTCGATTAAATCAGCTGCATCTTTGATAGTTGTAATATTTTCAGAATTTTCGTCCTCCACATTTATACCAAATTCCTCTTCCAAACCCATGACAATTTCCACCTGAATCCAACAGTTCATTACATAACAAATGACATAATAAGGACTACTGCAGCATCACACATAACTAACAAGTAAGTACCCATCAGAAATGGAAACAGATCAGATCCGTGACTGCCGTGTCAAGAGAATCAGCCCCAAGAGAAGCAAAAGTAGAATCTGGAGTTAGCTCAGTGTCATCAGTCAAGGCCAGTTGTTTCCTCACAATTTCACTAACTTTCTGCACAGTCTCAGGCTTGGCCTGACAAAATTCCACACATTTCAACGTTTCGCGGAGTATACTAGAGGCACTGCTCTTAGTACAACAAGTCTTTTATACCATGCAGGAGACTTGAAATCGATAGGTTCTGAGCGATGGGAAGGCATTATTCTTTGTCCAACCACCACAAGTCATGCTGAGAGATGGTGTCTGACTGCTTGTCTGTGCAAAATATAGAATCATTAAGGTCATTCTTACTCGGGCAAAAGGAAGTAGCAATGATTTATAGAGAAGAATCATATGCGTTTCCAGTCTTTTGAATTGTAAGCAAAATAGAAGCATTCCACACTGAAATGTGCATCACAATTTCGAAAATCAGATTCAGTGCGGTCATATCTGCATCGGGCACCACAATGCATGCACTTTACTTAATTTATTCTTTCATTGTTATTGTAATTTAATGTCCAAGGCATAAGGACTAAGGTGAAAGCGGGGGCTATCATGTGCTCATTTCCGTGTGTATAAGAATAAGTACAACTCTCTCTCCACGGTCGTGCCAGTGTCTACATAGATCACTTGTGTATGCATAGCATGTAAGGCTTTAAAATTATACCCACACCACATGCATGAAGTAAGATGACAACTTGAGCTTCTAAAATAACTGTGGCCATTTGGTTAAAAAAGGCATTTTCTTCACCCTAAAAAATAATTCAACGTGAGCTTCAAAATTGCGGAAAGTTCATTTACATTAAAATGCAAATTCACCTATATATAACAGGAGTGAATATTTAAATTCGGTAGCAGCCTTTTTTTTTTTTCTTTTCTTTTCTTTTCTTGCCTTTCTCTTTTTTCAATCGATTCATGACAAAATAGTATTAATTGAAAATGTTGTCTTGAGACCAATTTAATAGTAAAATAGTATATGCTTCACACTACAAGAATGCCTTGCCAACATTTATATTAATTCAGAATAACTAGTATACAAGCTCAAAGAAAGAAACCGGTACTACTTGCAAAACCCAGATTCAGCTAAAGCAACAGCGAGAGTTCATTATTATTAAATAAAACTAAGCATTAGAACACGCATCAAGGAGATTAAGACATGATTTTATACTGAAATTTTAAGGAAAGCAGGGAACCTTTTTTTTAATCATTATCTGTTCTCACCTTGTTCATTTCATTGAAAGGAGAGGTTGTTGAAGGCCTGAAATTGAGTGAGGTCGCAGAGACGGTGGCCATCTTTGAATTTGAAGCTAAAAAGCAGCAGATTTAATAGAGAGCTCCTTAACTAAACAAGACACTCTCACTCACTGTAACGGAAGGGAATGGATAAGGAGGGAAACAGCCAGCCAGAGCCAGTTACTACTATACTACTAGCGGTAGTAAGTGTTAACTGAACAATGTGGCATCGCAATTGGCCCTTGTTTAGAAACCTACCAATAGCATACAAACACGTGTTGATTTCCGAAATCTTTTGTAATGCATTCATTACTCCTGGTTGATTTTTTTTTTTTGGGGTGAGAAAGTGGTTGAATGAAGTTGAACGCAGCATTCGAACTTCACCTTAGAGCAATGAGATTGCCAGTGCTAAAGATAGACATTAACACTACCTTAAAAAAAAAAAAAAAAAAGGAGATTTGATTTTTGAGTGGGGGCACAGCAGAGGTGAAATGAAATGAACTAGAGGAGGTTGACTTGAGTGAGTGGTGAAAAAATTTGACTTGACTCGTCTTTGACTTAAGTTGAAACGGAGTTTTAGATTAGTTGGTTTGAATAAATAATTTTAAGCTTAGCTTGAGAGAGTACTTTTGAATACTCAACTTATAGAAGCTAGTTTAACTGATCAAATTTTGATACAATTTTTAAATAATATTTATTTTCAACATTTAATGTGTCTGTAAATGCTAAACTAATGTATAATTGCTAAAAATGCTCGAATTTGCCATTAAAGTTTATTTATGCAAAAACCAAATTGGAATTTGACTACTTATTAATTTTTAACCAACATTCCAATGGATAACTCATTCCTCATAGACGACGACGAATCGACTCGAGTGGGATATTTGATTGATTGCACCTATTCACTCACTGACAAAGTGAATGAGTGATAACCTAAAAATGGTCATTATACACACACACACACACACACACACACATATATATATATATATATGTATATGGAATTTCGGGGGCAATCCAAGCGGGGGAGCTTAAAGAAAGAAAGAGGAAATTTAGACAACATTCAATCATCGGCAACAGGCAACGCCAGATGTAACCTCTCTCTCTCTCTCGCCCGCAAACAATTGCCCTTGTCTTTCTTGTCCCTCACTTTACTAATTAATTAGTAGCACTCCTCCACTTTCACATGGCCCTGCTTCAGCCTCCAGACATCCCTATTTCAGCTGAACCACCACCCCCCTCCGTCCCGGCCACCTCATCTGCAGCTCCACCACTCCCCTCCCAGCTACCTCCTGCACCTGAAATCCCCACCACCGCCACCGCCACCTCCGCCGATCCAACTATTTGTAACTCCAGCAATCTGGGTCCCAGTTTGGCCCCCAAGAGACAACGTCGGCCAAGTGTTCGACTAGGTGAAATCGGCCACCAATCTTTCGATCATTCCCACTCTCACCCTCGCCGCCCCAAAACTTGGCGCTTCCATAAAGACCCATCCCTCGCCGCCAAAACCTCCAAGACTCGACCTTTGACCAACCTTGTCAATGGCAGCGGCCACAGTTACCATCACGAAGCCTCCCTCGACAACAACAATGATGATGATACCAATTACAGCTTCGATTTTGGAAGTAAAAAGGCCAAGGCCAAGAAGCCGCCCACCAAGAGGATCAGGTCTAATTGGGCTTCTTCTTCTTCTGCTTCTGCAGCCAAATTCGACTCCGCCAACGGAGGTTTAACTATTGCCGAAGATGAGAATCAAGAAAACGATGAGTTTCGAGACTTGGAAGCAGAGGACGGCTCTGAGAGTCCGATAAAAGAGCAGAGCCCTGTTCATTCTACGGATAATCACAACATGGGGCTTCATTTTTGGGAGCGGAGAGCCGGGGGAGTCAGAAACCGCCACAAAAATATCCCCAATTTTGACAACGCAGTTAACGGAATTCACAATGAGATGAACTCTGGGGATGACATTAGAAGCAGTGGTGTGAGGGACTGGTTGATTGGGTTGGGGCTGGGCAGATATGCTCCGGTTTTCGAGATCCATGAGGTGGATGATGAGGTTTTGACTATGTTAACGCTGGAGGATCTCAAGGACATGGGCATCAATGCTGTTGGTTCCAGGAGGAAAATGTACTCTGCCATTCTTAAGCTGAGGAAAGGGTTTTCTTGAGCTTGGTTTGAATGGAAAAACCAGAGAAAACTCAAAACTACCTCAGTCCATGGCGGGTGCTGAGCTGGTTTGAGTTCTTTTTGATTTCGTTACTTTTACTCTTTTTTTCCCCCCCTTTTTCCTTTCTTTTAGTTTTGCACCTTTGTGCTAATTGAATAATGTTTATGATATGTTTTGAATATCCAGGTGCTTAGTTTTAAAGCTAGATTTGTTTTCCCCATTTGTTGTTTACTTATGAGTTGTGATGCAGTGTACTGCTAAGTATTAGTACAGTGAGGAAGAGATGACAAAGAAAGTAATTCTGATGACTTGGGTGGACTGACATTTTATTCGATGCCCTTGAAACTTCTTAATTAATGACATCTAATTCAATAAGTAAACAAATTTATCAAAGATACTGGCTTGATTAATGCTCGTTTGTGCTATTTTTGCATTCGGTTCCTATTGTGGTATTCTACTCTGCAGTATTGTTTCACTTTTGTTTGTTACCATTTTTTCATGTCGTTGTTCTCCAACTTTATTTCTCGTTGGTGCATTTATAGTGAGTCATGTGTTCATTAATTCATGTAAAGTCATAATACATGGTCTAAATTTCTTAGGCTTGCTAGTTGGCTTCATTGTTGAATGCTTATTTTGCCTTGCATCATCCATGTCCTAAGCACTGTGGTAAGGTGTAAAGAAATGAAATTGAAAGTTGCTGGCTAGAAAATTCTAGTTTGTGCATTACCAATCTCCTTTCAATAGTCAAAATAAATTATATTTTGAAGTTTTATGCATTTCTTCATATATCTCTTGTGCAAATATGGCAGATAAAGGGCAAATAGCTTTTGCTGCCTTCAATCTTGAGGATTGCATTAGGTGCTGCTTGCCCTCTTCAAGTTAAAGCTTTATGTTTTGGTGCTTGTATCTTAAACTTAGCACAAGTGATTACTTGCACTTTTCCAATTAGATAATTGATAGTTTTATTAAATACCTCAGTGATACTGGTCCAAGAAAAGTTAATATTGCAAACTACTGTTCAATATTGGTTGTTGACTCTGAAGAGAAATGATTGTCAGTGGTTAGGGTTATATGCTAAAAGAAAGAATAAGGAACCAAGAAGATGAACCTAATGTAACATGAATAAGAAATGAAGATGATCCTAGTGCATATGCGATAAGGCAGAAAAGTTTGAGATTGAAAGGAAGTTCCAGTGGGAGTTCATTAAAGTTACCATGCTTTAAGGAAGGCATATGGCTTAATACATTGAGCACTCGATGTGCATATGTTCTGAATAAATAAACAAAAGCTAACAGTGGAAGTGGACACTCCAGATAAATGATAAAGGAGTCCTAGACGCATAAGATTGATTATGATGGCTTCGTTGGGTGGTCTAATTGTTGAGACTAGACTTCCTCTCTTTTCTCCTTTTCCTTTTTCCTTTTTTTCTTTTTCTTTTTCTTTTTTTTTGGGGTTTTGTTGTTTTGGGGGCGCGGGGGGGGGGGGGGGGGATTGGAGGCGGGGTGGTTGGGCTGAATGATGCATGTTACCTATTCAAGATGAAGCTTGACCATTAATTTCTTTATTTATTTATTTTGAGTTTCCTTGATGAAATTCGAGATTCAGATGAATATAATGACCTGAAAGATATATTTGAAAGAATTTCGGGAGAGTTTGGTATTTAAAGCAACTCTTTTCCTACGCTTGATTAATTAGTTTGATTATTTGAACTTTTATTGGATCATATTGACTTCATTTACTTGAAGTTTCACCTCATGCTTATTACCTGTACATGCATCGATTTCAGAGTTGGAATTTCATAGTGCTGTCAGGAAAGATTTGTGTTTTACTTTCTCAGTTGGTTCGAATGACATAATTACTGCTGTGAATTTGCTTCAGTATCTTAGTAGGCATTTAATAGAATTACGACCTTCAAAGTTGAAAAAGAAGTTACTTGTTTTTGGGTGGGAGGATTAAGTGGTATTCATGTACTTGAATTAGACTCTGCATCATATTTTGACTAGGAGGGTCAGGGATCTTACTTTTTGGTTCAAGGACTGTTATAACCTGTGAAGTAAGATGGTTAGTTTAGTTGGCAGCAGCGCAGGAAGTGCAATATACAAATGTAATGGGACTTATTGTTCATGCAATTTTATCTTCTTAATACTTTTATTTTTTGGGGTTCTGAAAAGAAAAAAAGAGAAGAAAGAAAGGGGGGTTGGGGTGTTGGGGGAAGGAGAGTGGGCACAAAGCGATTGGAGTCTTGGGAAATATACATGTCTCTGATTTGGCGAATGATTTTCTTGTTTCTGGGAAAACAGTCTTGCACCATTTGGAGCAGTGTTACTCTTGGGTCTTTTTGAGAATTCAGTGGATGTTTCAAGATGATTCAGTTTTTTTGTTAGATGTGTAACGAGGACCTGTATGAAGATATGCTCTTCTGTTGCCGGAGTCAGAGACCCCAACGGCATTCGTTGGAGATATAAAAGGATGCTGGATATTTTATTTTTCCATCCCTGAACATTAGATTGTGTTCTGGTAAAATGCGTATTGGTAGACATTCTAGTTGATATGGGAACAATTTTTTATTAGTGGGCCGTTCAGAGCTGTTCATTTGCTTTACAGGCCCATCCATGTAGTAGGCCTTTAGAGCAATCTGTTGATGACTGTGGACTACAATGAGGCTCACAGCGGCTGGAGAAACTCTTCGGGACAGAAAGAAATAAATAGAGGGGCACTGGTAACCCAACTACTAAGGATTTCATTTTTATTGGGCTCCATTTTTTTTTCTCGATTCGAAGTCCAATATCAATTGCTGTGAGGGCTGGTTCATGATTTCTAACCACAGTTGAGTTGTGACAACGCCTCCCTCGGGACTGTGAAATTGCGGAGTTGCGTTGGAGCTGACTTCATCAATCCAATAAATGAGTGCTGAAAATCAAATCAGTTTTAGCATAGCAATTAGCAATTAAGCATTTGATGGAACAATGTAATTTTTTAAAAAAAATGTAATTAAACAGGAAGTAAAACACAAAAAAAAAAGAGAAAGAAAAATGAGTGAAAGGCATTTGCCCCTTTGGTTTTTAGCTTAAGAAATAGACAAAAATCACAAGTAAGAATTTGGAATATATTATTTGTAGCTATAGCAATTATTGATTATTCTGATTTGATCAAATAAGTTGCTTCCAACTTATCATTCTTTTCCTCTATAAAATCTTATAATCTAACCCTTTAGGTAAATATATTCCTATTTCCAGTTCCTTAACTATTTCACAGGAGTTAGCCGAGAAAAAAAAATAGAACAAAAAATTTCAATTTTTTCCAGTTCCTTCCTCGATTACGTGTTCCACATTTTAATCATCCACACTTTTATACTTAGGATTTGATCTCAATAGTTTTTTTTTTATTTGATTTTATACTTAGGACCTGTTCTCAATAGTTTTTTTTTATTTGATTTTAGCTTTGGATTTGTGAAAAATTTATTTGGTGATGTTCTCAAATTTTTTTTATTATGTTTTTAGATTTTTTGTAAAGCTAAAATCAGGATGAACGGATTTCTAGTTTTTTTAAAATCAATTTTGATAAAAATCAGAAACTATTGAGAATAAGTTCTACTAATGCAGCAGCTGAATAATTAAAGCAACAGTGATAAAATGCACAACAGTGGATTCAATTATTGTATAGATATGATACCTCCAAGAATGGACATCGAAGACACAAGAAACTAAGTTCTTTTCTGTTGTTTTGGAGGTGGGATGCATCAGAGGAAATATAAGCTAAAAAGAAGAAAGAACGCTCAAAGAAATTTTGTTGATAATTTATTAATTAAATCTGAAACAGTCTACAACCCAGAAAAATTAAGCAAATCACAAGCAGTCAACAGAAGAAAAATAAAATTAAACAATGGAATATGTTAAACTATGAACTCCAATCCACAAATAATCAAATGATGGGGGGATAATCTTATTTTCTTTATCAGCTGGATACATCAAAAGGCAAAAACTAGTAGCATATGGTTAACCGAGGAAATTACAAGGATGGCCAAAATCCATTGCTCGAATAGAAAACCTAAATCAAGGATATATATTTTTTTGGCCAATAATTTACTAATCAAAGTCAAAATTATTGGGAGAAAAAGCAAATAAATGGCTGCAAATTAAGTTGCCCAATTAAGTGCTTCTGCTGTAATGTAGCACCATTAGTTGATCAGTGGCTGAAGGACTCCGGAAGCAAGGTTACGACGTCGCTTAGACTCCATATCCTGTCTCTCACATGCTGCAACGTTAAGAAAGATGGAACTTGTTGCCCTCTGCATCTTATCTCTACCTGATATTCACACGTCCAAGTTACAAGTAGGACACAGAAAATCTGTTATTAGTGATATAACGTAATTTTCTATGACTTCCTTACTTAGTTTTATATTAAATATAATTGTATAGTGAAAAAAAATTAAAAAAGAATCTAAAGTGATTAACGGGCTAACTAGGTACGCTGAAAAAACACAAACAAATGACAATCGATACACTCAAATTTCTCTATCTTAATTAGACATATACTAATTAACATGATGGGCATAGTACATGACCCATGTTAAAATACGAGATTTTAACGGAGCACTTCCATATTGACTATAATTGAATCCATGAAAAATGAAATAAATTTTTTTCACAGAAAAATCTGCAATTTATCCTAAAAAAAAAAAAGGAACTTCACAAGGTTTACAAATAAGAGTTTGATTTTCCTCTCTTTCGAAACAGATGGAGAAAAGAAAAACATTTGGTATATCTCATTGAAACATATGATATGATCTTTAATAGGGTATGACTTTTTTTTTTGTTTTTCATTCTGGTTGTATTGTTGTTGAAGTCGTGCCTTTGGTACGAGCTTAGATCTTCTCCATCTCTCTCCTCTTTCTATAATCCCTAAAACAAAACACGAGAGAGAGAGAGAGAGAGAGAGAGAGAGAGAGAGAGAGAGAGAGAGAGAGAGAGAGAGAGAGAGAGAGAGTTCATTTCAAAAGACGGGCCACATCTACACTAGACCAAAGTATTGGGTGGAAAAGTATACAATACATCACGTGCATTGTCACGTGGTGTATTAGAACTAATAATTTATCGCTCTGTGACAATGGTGGGTCATACCTTGTATTATTTGGCGATGTGTGATTGGTTCTAGTACACCACGTGGCACGTGTGGTGCACGCAATACTCACTCGTATTGGGTTTGAAGCTGCCGCCCGTCCAAGGATGCAAATTTTTCCCAACTTTAATCATTTTAAAAGGACCTACACTACACAGACTTTACTCCCAAGCCAAAATCATTATACCCTTAAAATTTATTATTTTAATAACATAAAGTAACACTAATTACAACTTAAAAGTCTTAGTAGTACTCCTCTAATCACTGGTACTATAAATAATGAAATACAGCAACACGCTTATACAAAAAGATTAGAAGAATAAGATAAAAAAAAGATGGATCCAAAAAGTACGGCGTGAAATCATCCCCATCTTTCTCGCCATTAATAGTTTTCAAATACCTAACCACTACAGATATGTATGTATAACTATAGGCACACCATAATGTCTATACGAATATCATGCATGTCTTCTTCACGTTGCTTTCTCTTCCCCATCATTAAAAACCCTAATGCAAAATATTACACCTGACATAAGAATAAGATAACCTCCTCATTGATTATTCAAAGTATGTTCCACTCTTTACATAACCAAAGGCAATACAAGTATATAAACTGGCATGGCGAGCACCATATTTGTTTATTAATTCGGTTTGTCATTTTCACCTTCTTACCATTAATTTAGTGTTGCATCCATTCCATTCACACTCATTATTAGACTCCTTAATTTATATGCATCAATCCATCCATCCATCTATCTATCTACCCATTCATCCATGAAGTTTTTCTCTTTTAATAGCTAGGAGAGCAATATCATGAAATGATTCTGCTGAGAAAATTGATGGCTCAGTGCAAGATTGCTTTGCCCCAACGGAAAAAAATAATTTACTTTCTGTTGGTTCTGGAAGAGATTCAGATAATCATGATGATTGAGGTAGCGTTATTAATTCATGGAACTAGTTCACCACTGGGGGATTGATGGGCCTTCTTACAAAAGCACAATTCATGAAACAAAAAATTGGTTGTTGGGGGGGGGGGGGGAACGGATGGTTAAGGCCCTACTTTACATATTAGCTGTGGAAGAGCCGAGTTGAAAGCAAGCGAAAGCATGACGTTACCATCCAGTCATGACAACGCATGCAGATTGGAGTTGAGAATTTGAGAACATCAAGGCCACGTACGTCTGAATTTTGTGGCCCTCGGAATATGATTTCTTTTGATGGATTAGTTCATACTTAAAGTCAATACATCTATGAACAAAAAAGGAACCTGCCCACCTCCATCCGGGACATCTTTTACTTTGCTGGATTGATATATTTCCCTTAGCTAAGAGCCACTGTTATCTGTGTCCCCATTCAATGAGAAATTTCTCACATATTTTGCCTAATCATTGCGAGGTTTTAACTTCTGTATCCTAATCATTGCGAGATATCAACTTCTGTTTTAATATCAACAAAATGTTATATATGAGGCCGAATTTTCAATTCGGCTTGGTACCAAATCGCTATGCTAAGATTTTCTATTAGCATGTTTGTGCGTACTTGAGTAAGTTGTATTGTATGTGTATGTGTCCAAGAGAGAGAGAGACAGAGAGAGACTTTGCTCCGAAAAGAACAACTCCATGAAAGAAGTCACTAGCATTATACCATGATATTAGAGGTTTCCATTATCTGACTTAAGGGCACTGATGAAACACTAAGAAGAACTGGTGAACCCAATCCTAGATTTTTAACATTCCCGCATGCTCTCCAAATTCTACCCTTATTCCCAGTTTAAAACAATTACTTGTTTGAAAAAAAAAAAAAAAGTGGTACTAAATTTATTTTTTATCTTGTGCTCCAAATTCTACCCTTTCCTAGTTTAAAAAAAATATTTATTGAAAAACAAAAGTAGTACTAAATTTATTTTTTATCTTGTGCTCTGAAGTCACATAATAGAATAGAAGGAATCTTATGTATATCTACCACACCACCCTGTACTAATGAGGAGTTCAAAAGTGTTTCACAAGAATGGTGGAATCAAACTATCAAAGTAAGAAAAGGTGCTCTTATAAACAGCGAGGGAAAAAAAAATGTATGTGACCCCTATACAAACTATCCTCAAACAGATATGCGCTACAGGGTATGGGTACCATTTTTTCATTTTTTGGATTTGTTTTTTTTTTTCACACCCTATGAACGAAACCTATTTGTGACCGCAATAATTGGTGAATCGTAGCATCTCATGTGGATTTGGGCCTCAAAATTTGCCTTCTTTTCCATGTCTCACAAGTGAAACACGATATAACCGTTCAATATTATAATATGATTGTCCAGTATTATATTGTAACTTTGCATAACTGTAGTGTAACCATTTTTTAAGCAAAACAACGTCGTTTTGGATGTCTATTTTTTGCTTTCCTGATTCAATCTCGTCCGTCAATTTTTAGCATTTAAATCTAGGCCGTAAAGTTGTGGAGAAATGGCACTTGTGATACCCCATTTCCCATTTAAAGGTTGGAAGCCAGAAAGCTAACTGGCAAACTCAGTAGCATGAACACAATCGAGATGTGCATGTTAAGAGACTTAGGTCAAATATAGCAATAGATGCCATGTCACACTTCAGGCTTGCATGTCCAGCATACAACCAGAGTTTCAACAGCCAAACATAACTAATTGGACTCCGTCATTGTTAGCCAAAAATGGATATCCTTAAGTTGGACATAAGTACTTAGACTCAACTTATACATTGATTCAAGTTACTTAACTTTTTCGATATGAGACGGAGTATTACGTCCACCTCTCTTTATTAGGTTTGCATCTTCGCAAAGCCCAATCCATACCATAATTAAGATTGTCAACTCAATTATGTCGGATTTTAAAAATGGCTTGCACAGGCTCCAAAAGTGGCTCCCACCTCTAAGGTCAACGTAGCACTCCATGCCATAATCTAAATTGTCCACTCAATTATGTTGAATTCTAGAGGTGGCTCGTACGGACCCTTAGGTCGATGTAGTACTTTGCCTCGTACAAGGTGGCTTTCCTCATTAGGTTAATGTAGCACTTAGTTCCTCTATTCTTTTACACTTGTGTAGTTGCGGCCCAATATTACTGGCACTATTCTATCACGCCTCGGGCTCGTAGGCCCAGTGCGGGACCAGAGTCTCAATAATCAAATCCAATTCTTTAGGCTCAATCATCGTTAGCCTAAAATGGATATCTCAAGTTAAATTTAAGTATTTAGACTCAACTTATATACTGGTTTATATTACTTTATTTTTTGGACGTGAAATGGGCATTACATGCCAAACATGCATAGCCGGACAAAAGACTAACCTGTCGTTGATTCCCAGCGGTTGACCATAGTAATTAGCGCAAAAAAGAATAATTCTACTGTCATGCAGATGGATGAGAATGTTAATTATAGAACAGTCGGTCGCCTGTGAATTAGCTGTGGCCCTTAAATAGGGTACTTGTATAAATATCAGTTGCGTAGTTTCATAGGAATATGGGTGGAATAAGTCTATGATATATCAATCTGTACAATGACAAACAAAGCGGAATGTTTCAGGTCATAATCTGAACAAGCTACAACGACCCTTAGCCTTTTGCCATTTGCTTTTTCGTTGTATAGTTGAAGTTTAATACCATGTGGATTCTTGCCTATTTTACGTGACAGAGAGGATGAAATTTGACCCAGTTATTTGAGGAATGTTAAGAAATCATAGAATATAAGTTGGTCTAATTAATGATTAGTTCATGCCTTCCGTGGAAGATTAAGTTGCTTGTATCAAAAATTATTCACCGTGATTATGGTGCAAACGTTGACGTATCCTTAGAACACATTAATTAATGACGATTTATTTTATTTTCGCTATATTCACATGGTTTGTTCTGCCGCTTCATTCTCTCACGTCAGACTTGATAAATTTAATCAACTTTTTTAGTACTAGTTCGTTTGCTAGAGTTTCTTTCACTACATGCACGAAAGTTCTGTAAGGTCTTCATTTTTTAAGAATGCCTATGATTAGGTCTACAGTATAGAATTTCTAGAGTACACCAGCAAAATAAAACTCATTTACGGCTAAATAAATAATAGACAACTGCACCGAAACAGTAGAACTATCATTTTTCAATCCATGGTGGGACATTTTGAGCTTCATAATTACCAGGATATGAATTTAGTGAAGCCTCCTTGCAAGTCTCCAATAATTTTCCTAGTTAGATACAACGGAATCATTTATTTTATCTTAGTCCTTTTATGACCACTAGTGATACTTTTCTTTTAATCCTTCCTCACCCAAAATCTTAACTTCTAATAGCTTGAAGCGAACTAATTAGAATATAATGGAATTTTTTTCTGGAAATTAAAAAGAAGACACCAATTCACTCTCAACTGAAGTATTCTTCTCTAAATAGCAAAATAGACAAAGATTATTTTAAAAATATAACATCTTTTTATAATTTATCAACTGTTGACATGCTAAAAGATCTAGAAGACCGATCTACGACAATATTTAATATCTACATTGCCATACATTAACAATTGCTTTGAGAGGCCAATTAAAACTTTCGAAAGATCTAAGTCATTTTTTTTTTTTTACGATGAAAGATCTAAGTCATTATTTGCCAATTAATGGATGTTGGGTCAAGGACTGTGTGCCAGCATTACATTATGGAGTCTAAGGCATTCTAGATTCTCGTGTTTTCAACAAGATGAAAGGCACTCTATATATTCATGTTATCATATTCTTGCATTTATATTATAACATTAGTAGGCTAGAAACTAAGGTCCTTATAGCTATATGAATATTCTGAGACAATATACCAAAATGTCTACCACATAAAGTATACAAAATTTTTAGTACATTTGAACAACAAATAACGTCGACCAGGGATGAAGCAAGCAAGAAGCCAATTTGCCAACTAAAACGACAACAATGAGATCAAGACTGACCATTCCAATATTAACGCTTGGGGTTAATAAGGTGGTATGTTGTCTTCTCCTACATTTCTTCACTTAGCCCTGCGCTTCAATTCACCACTATAAGATCTAATTATGAAAAACTAACTACATCAAACATTTTTTTTTTTAATTTTACCACGTATGACCATGTTTAGGAAATTGGAAATCGTAATGTAATAAGTTTGTTGATTAGACAAATACATTGGTTCCTCAACGTCCTTGCAAAATTAGATATGTTAAGAGCATAATCTAATAGTACAAAAAATAGACGATGGCTAACTAGAAATGAACTTGGCACCTAATGTTATCTTGAAGTCATAAATATAACTGAGAAAAACCCTTTAGTTCTGCTGTTTCTGTCATTCTCTAACACCAACCATGACTACTGCCCACGGAATATATTATTAATTTACTAGTTCCGACTTCAAACACGATCCAGGGCATCTCTCTCTTTTCTTTTTTTTTCGTTGGGGGCGTGACTCCTTTTCTTTTTTAGGACGAGGCAATGAAGAGTGGAATCTTGTTTATGTTACTTAATTAAATAAAATATGGAAATCAACATCCATAGAAATGCATCCATAATTTACTCAACAAAGCAATTAATTCAAGGTATAGGATTAGAAACAGCAATATGAATGATTAATTAATACATACCTCGGATTCGCTTTCGAGATTTAGCTTATTAACCAGGTACTTGATTACTAATCGAATCGTCATTCCTCCATCTCTAAGCACAACACAAGAATTGAACATCAATTTGGCAAATAGTAATACAAACACGAAAAAAATTAAAGAACTTGTCACTTCGTTCTTTAGTACAGAATGTAAGTGAAAAATAAAGAAACTGAAGAGAAGAATAGCTTACTTGATTCTCAAAAAGTTCTTGGATATCTGGGGAAGGAACGGTTCATTTGCTCTGCATAATGGGGATTAACATAAAAGCAGAAGTGCATAATTAGTAATGATGTAAGAAGTCAATAACACACTCACACACACTTCAAATAAAAAAATAAAAAAATAAAAAAAGACGAAGTATAAGAAATTAGTGGGGAGTATATATATATATATATATATATATATATATATATTTTTTTTTTTTTTTTTTTTTTTTTTTGAAGATAATTTGTTGTACAACTTACTGATTTTGTGCAGCTTGTAGCATAAACCAAATGCCAGGATGTGGCCTCCGAGGAGGAGGAGGAGGATCAATGACTCTGAAATCAATACCAGCTGGCCTAGCACTAGTAGATACATGACCTAGTCCGGCATGTAGTGGAAAGGTTCGGGTAAAATAAGAAGCCTCCGGTGGCACTACTAACGAAGCTGAAGAAGAAGGATGAAGAGTAGTTGAGTGTACTAGTGTAGTACTGGAAACAGGCCTAATAAAATTAGCCGGCCAATTAATTTCTTGATGAGGAAGGAAGCTTGGTGATGAAATAGTTGCTCCTCTCCCCAGCCCACCCGGATGTTGTAGAAACAAATTAGACGATGTATTCATGTAGTAGTTGATCGCTCGAAATTCATCAGGACCCTCAATGTCAAACATATAATTAGGGCCGAAATACGATCTTAATTGTTGCTGTTGTGGTAATGAACTACGAGTAGTCATACTGCCTGCAGGTAGTAGGTTAAGCTCAACCATTCCCCCTCTTCCTCTTGGAGATCTTCTTCGATGGTCCAGTAATGACACCCCATCATCATCATCATTTTCTTGCTGCTGTTTATCATTATTACTATCATTATCATTATTATGACGAGGGAACGTTGCAGCTGCTGTGATGCCACCAATACTCAATTGAAGCCATCCTTCATCACGATGATCATGATCATCATCTCCCTTGGCGTCGTGAGCCCTTAGTGAATTACTGGAGCCAGCAGCTTCATTAGCAGTAACCTGATCAGTTCTAATTGATTCATCTTGCTGCTGTTCAGCCATTATGTGTCGATTATGCAAGACTAGATCTGACGATGATCCTAATAATAAGCAATTAGGAATATTCGGAGGAGCTTCTTCTCCTTCACTGCTGCAACCTAAACCTTCTTCTAATCGGATCATAAAAAAGCCACCACGAAAACTACCAATACTAGGACAAACACCGCCAACATAACCGCCGTAGCAAATGTTTTTAATACAACAGATAATTTGATGAGGATCTGCAGCACCAGGAATCATGGTCATACCGATGATGATCCCCCAGAATTATATCGATGACAAAAGCTGACCGTGTAATTCTCCTTCCTCCGCAACTGCTTATCCTTTAAGACCTCAACAGCATAAAAGGCCATGGATCGATGAAAGGACATCAAGCTGCCGCTTCATATAATAGTACTCTTCTTTATATTGAAAAGAGAAATAATGGTAGCATGTTGTAAGAAGAGACATGTTTTGATGCTAAGGGGGAATCAACAAGGATACAACAGAAACCCATTGACCAGAATATGTTTTATGTGCTGTTCTACGGGGAATCATGCTACAACTAATAGACAAATCAGTGGACAAGTAGTAGTAATAGGATTAGGGCTAGTACCATAACAAGATTTGCAAATCTCACCGTTCCATTAATTCTTTTCGTTTCTTTGACAAATAAAAAAATAATAATAATAATTCTTTTCGTTTGGAAGCTTGTGAGATGAGGCATGAAATAGTTGCGGAGGCCAGTAAATATACAGACATTCATACATATTCGGTGGTCTGTCAGTTTAATCATGTTTTGAGTTGGATGAATATATATATATATATATATATATATTTATTTACAAACACGCATATGTATATTTCTGGAGATCAAGACGTAAAAATATTTTCCACCTGTATTTTAATAGATGGGTCCCATGGAGGTCTCTTAGGGCAGATTACAAGAGTACCCAAATTACCCAAAAAGTTCTCTCTTTTTCATATATCACAAAAAGGTCCCTTTTAGCTTAGCTTTACTATTGTAGATTTAGGAAAACTAAGCTGATCAGCTTTTAATATTTTCAGTCCATAGTCAATTAATGGATCATGCATTCATATAATTAGGGTTTGGAATACGACTTTTGATTGATTCTTACGTTATCTGTTCTTCATACAAATTATGGAATTCAATTTGACCAAATCATTTTTTCATTATATTACAAGATGGACCTATCCCCATTGGGTTCACTGCTGAGGTTGATATAAGAAGTTCCTTTTAGGAGTACTTTGTATTGCATTATGAGCTTAAAACCATTATTAGATTGGAAAATACATACATACCTAATAAAATCCTATCTATTTCTTTTATTTTTTGCCGGAAAATTAAATATCTTTCAAGGGCATCAAGGTTCAGCATGAATGGTACAGCTCGAAACATTGTATAATTGACGTTTTCCCTTCTCCTTTGTCATTCTTTTAATTCTCTAGATGAGTCTTGTTTCCTAGTCCACGATTCAGTGGATATCAAAGACTAGTTCATGTTTGCACGACCCTATTTTATTGTGACAATGATTGTTATCAGTAATAATTAAAAAAATGATTAACAGTTTTACTTATATAGCGATGTATGCTGATGTAAAAAATTAATATAAAATAATGTAAGAATATTTATATAATTTTATTTTTAACCACAAAATTTACATGTTAAGTTGTGGATCGGGTCCATTTAAAAATTTTCTGACACAATAAAGAAACAAATGAATTAGGTATGATGATGATTATGTTTTCCTCTAAAACGAAGAATAAAGCGACGTGGCCACGTAAGACAATAGTTTGAGCCCAAGCATGTGCCACCCACCTTATAACTCTCTCGGTACAGTGCACTTAATTAATTGTCAAACATGAAATTCCCACATCCCCTCTCGTTCCAGGCTATCTCAGTATGACGTTTCAAGTGCTTAAATTTCAGAGATGTGATACTGAGGTATTTAAAATGGTTACTCTGTCTACCTCTTTAGCTGAAAAGCGAAACGACATTCTTTCCAGTCCATCACGCATTCTGTCTCTCTAGTTCTTTTTGTTTGTAAACTTGTTGTTTTTTATATTTATATTTTCAGTACGTCATAGTACTTACTAGTTATACAATAAATGGGATGATCAAAGCCGATGTTGGCACTTGGGGTTAAAAAAAGAAAAGGCCTCAACAACTTAAGACTTGTAAAACATCTCCTCTAACTTGGAAAAGAAACGACGTACACACCTTTAGAGCTCAAGAAATAAAAAATATACTCGCTTAAATTTTTTTTTTTTTTTTTTTTTTGGGAGCAAAATTTCTTTGTTATTTCATTGATCAATCAGTATGCACAACTTGGAGGATAACTACTCCAGATACTTACAACTCCTTCGTATTTCTACTATTTCCGCTATACCCATAATTATATTTAAATTACAATTACATTTGCCGGAAGTAAGTGTGTGAGAACCTTTCTCCAAGAGCTAACAATATTCTTCATGTCTTCCACAACAGCAGCAACTCGATTGATTTTATCCCACGTAGTTTGACTGGAATAACCCCTGGGGTCCTAGCTCTCCAAATATGGATCGGTTAATTGTATTGTATTGATTATCTATAGAATAAAAGTTGTGGTAACTTGCACGATAGACAAAGAAACACTGCCTCACCTAAACACGCAGACATTCATTAGCTTCTATATGAAGGGGGAGCATGAGAAAAGAAGCGTGGTCATTGGGGACCGTGCATCACTGCATGGGCATGGAATGACTTGAGCTTTGGGATAATGAAAGAAAGCATGAAAAAGTAGGTAGCAGTCTTTAACGGGTTTTTTTTTTTTTTTTTTATAATTTATTTTCTA
The DNA here is from genome assembly GCA_024721245.1 of Mitragyna speciosa. Lineage (NCBI taxonomy): Eukaryota > Viridiplantae > Streptophyta > Magnoliopsida > Gentianales > Rubiaceae > Mitragyna > Mitragyna speciosa. The sequence continues at coordinate 25,911,521 of CM045564.1, read as the reverse complement.
CCCAAAAAGTTCCCTGGCAAGACGAAGCTTTTACCCCATGCCCCGCTCCCCCGCGCCTCCTTACACATCACCATAACAAAATTTTAAGTACTCTTTCGACTTATTAATTCCTTACAAATTGGATTTTCAATTAATTAAAGTACTACTTTTTTTCTATTAATTAATATCTGTCGTGTTCATATCATATAATGTAGTACATATCTTTTAATAGTGAACATAGAAAAAAGGCGTTAAAAAAGAGTCATAACCTACAAGTTGATGTATGTTTTAATAAGTTGCAAGCTCGAATCTGCCTAGGCTTAGAACCGACTGCATTATTACAAGTTTTTCGTTAACAAAATAACTGGATTCATCATAATTGGAAGTCTTGGCTAGAGAATTTGGAACAATTCCAGACTCTGAACCTCGTTAAGTTTTTTTAAGTGTGCAAAAATTTCTAGATGCACATAAGGTTAAACTTAACATGAGCATGCATATTTCCATATGTGTGTGTATGTATGTCTGTACAAGTATATATACATACATACATACATACACACACACACTCACCCTTAATTATATACTTATATTAAGACAAATCAAATTGAAGTCGATGAAAGATTGTTTGTTAGAGGGGTAAAAGTTTCACCTAAAACTTAAAAGTGAAGGATTGACTATTGGAAATAATCTTGCAAGTTGGCTAGAATAAATCGGGGGTTTTAAACGTAGGATGATGACACGTGCGGTATAATTATGTAAAACTAGCAAGAAATAAGCAGGCAGCCAAGGAAAACGTCCATCAACTTGCCTTCCATGATAAAAGGAGAACACGTTTGCTACACCATCACGCAGCTAACTATACTATATACCACGCATGGGATGATTTCATTTGCTGGTGATGGTGGTGATGATGAGATGGAGTTGGAATAAAATGCGGTTGAGCCAGAGCTGACTCCTTGTAATTTAACTCACACTGTACAAATTACAGCAAAAAAAAAAAAGAGAAAAGAGAAAAGCAGAGACCATTTTATTACTACTATTACACAAGAATATTTGGTATAGTTGTGAGACGTCATTAAACTCAATCTAAAAATAAATAAATTTAAATTTTTTTTTATAACTCTTCATTATTATTACATCGTTTTCGTAATGATTTATGGAGTGTGAAACGCAAGCATCCAATTCCGTTCGAAAAAAGCCGTTTTGTTTTTTGGATTGGTCTCGTCATTTTGGGCGGCCCCACTGTATAGTTGGAAGCACTTGAAAATGAAAATGATGAGCATGGCTCTTTTAATGTCGTCATCATGCCATCATCCATTGCATCATCATAACTCCTCCAAACAGTATTCATCAAGTGATCAAACCGAATCCAATGAACCAAAAAAAAAAATTAGTGTTTTCCTTTATTTTTCTTTTCTTTTGTCCCCCGCTCTTCGAAAATGACATTAATTTCACTGTTCTTCTTATTGTACACTCAATGGGATGAAAAGAGTTGGATGGAGATTAGTAATTTGCATGTGCATGTGGTATAATGAGCAGTAATGTCAGTCCATGCGACTGACTCAGGTTGATGACACCGCTGGATTTTCCTTTCAAATCGACTTCGACTAATAACACCAATGCTCTCACTCTGGACTGTCTTCACTACTAGTATAGACTGGAAAAATGTTGCAATAGCATATATAAAAACGATTGTAGAAGCGATCAATTGTGTTAAACAAATAATAAATTTTGTTATCAAAATACTAGTATAAATTGTGGTAATTTATGACACTATATCATTGTTTGAGATCAAAAATAGAAAAAGAAAGAAACATGGGATAGTAAGCCACACTACACTTAAGTTAATCTATGTGATCCTTATAACAAAACAAAAAATCATCAACAATGACAACACAAGTTGTCACTAAAAATTTCAAAGCCGTTTCTAATACCTTTCATCAACAATAATGACGTCGCTACTAAGTGATCACTAAAGGCATGTCATTAAACAGTGTGAAGATCAAAAGTCATCATAAAATTTTTCTTGTAAATATCTGTACAAAAGGTATCTAGTTGTAATATCTATTCATGTTAATACTAGATTGTCTAAGATTATGTTTTTTCACGCAGAGACACGGAGATTATATAATCAAATCACCTTTTTTTCACCAAAAGTTTATGACAAATTTATCCAACATTAGTACTTGAATTAATTTTGTTGAAATTTGGTTCATGCTAGATTTTATTGTATCCTAATTTGCAGTGGAAGCTTTTGCAGTCCAAAATCAGATAATGGCAATGAAGGTGAACAATATAATGAAACAATATATTAGAAGGCATTTGGTTCAAATTCCTTAATCACTATCACTATGAATATTATTAACCAAACTATGAGTATGGGGTTTTGATGATTCGATTAACATGTTCGGTAAAGTAATGTAATAATATCATTCCTCCTAAAAAGGTTAATGAATTTGATAGAATATGATTTTTTTGGAGAATCACAGAGACCCCAATTAATCATTTTTATTCTCATTCAAGATAGTGATAATTATTTTCTAAACATTAACAATGAGTGTCATTACCATTAATATCCATTTACCTCTTTGATTCCCTAAACCAAACACCCGTATACTTGTAAATTTTTCCTATCCAACACAGAAACTGAAATGTAACTACGATGGAGACGTATCTTTTTACAAATTCTTTGAACCAATGGTGGTTCCAGGAATTGGACACTGATTTCATAGGCTAGTAAAGTCAGTTGGATCCAATAATTTTGTCGAATACTGGGTAATATAACTCCTCTTGAATACAGTGTATCTCTGGGAGTTGGCAGTATCCGATGGGAAAAGATTGCGTACTGCTTTAAAGAGAAATAATGACACAAAGGCAGGGAGGAGGAGCAGGAATGAATGTACTTAGAGCTTGACAACTTGTAATAATGTAGAAGACGTCCACAACTCTCCCTCAAAACATTGGAAAGAATTTTGCTTTACGCATGGGACGACATACAACGTGCTTTCTATGTTTTCTTTTCCTGATCCTCTGATGGAAACTAATCTTTGAGAGAAACTAAGCTCGGAATCTATCCGCTGTGCTATCTGGTGGTGGATAATAAGAATACAGAAGAAGATGCCTTTTGTATTCTTGTTGGATACTTGGATGGCTTCGTCACGGCCATTTGGCCTCTACTTACTAATAATTAGTGGCTTGTGTGGGTGCTCTTTTTAAAGTGTGAAAAAAAAAGGGGCCCAACTTTTCCATGACTCCCCACCCTTTTGGTTTGCGCTTGCATTGCATGTCCCCTTTGAATGCTAGCAAGAAGTCTCTCACGTCCATGGAATATCCCATCAACCCCTTCCCATTTTTGCCAATAAATCATTTTGGACGCATCCGTTTCATCTTCACACCAGTGCTTGTGGGGCACTCATTCCAGAAAGTACGACACCAACATGTATCTCAACTCCCACCAAAGGTAAATGCGTTCCTAGCTTTAAGTCTTGTTCACAATAGATTTTTTAACTAAATTTTAAATTATAAATTAATAATAATTTATATTAATAGTACTATCAATTAAATTTTAAATGTTTTGTACAACTAATTTGAAATTATTTAGCTATACTAAAAAATTTAAAATCTAATTTATGATTTAATTAATAGCACTATTAATATAAATTATTATTAATCTATAATCTAAAAATTGGTTAAAAAATCTATTGAGAACAGGGCTTTAGTATACTACATTTAACGACAATGCTTTTTACTTAGAGTTGCTCACCAAGCAAGTATTAGTTGTATGTACAAGTAAATCATGTCTAAATCAGTTATTGAATGAAAACTTGTATATTAAATCATTTATGCGGTTTACTTGTTAATATACAGTAATTAGTTAGTGGAAACACCTAACGAGGTGGATTAATAATATTGCTATTTAATTATATATAGAGTGGAAGTTTGATTTTTAGTGTTGCATTTTTGGCGACTTTACTATACTACCAACAACAAGGCCCTCTGTTGGTTAATTTAACTATCTACGTCCTCATTTTTTTTTTCTCTCCTATAACCTTCAATTCAATCCCATAAATTTTTTCAAAAAAAAAAATCAGTAACTAACATATAAAATTAATATAAATACACACGTATATTAGAGTGTACCAAGAGCACTATTGTTTATAAAATAGGTACCAAAACACTGAGAAACTAGGTAATTTATCCGCATACAATGTATAATGGTATTTAAGTAAATACTACTTTATACCATTTGCAAAGACTGGTATTATTCTAAATTTTGTGAACGTCTAAAATGTATGATCCATTCAGGAGAGACTTACAATAACTTTGCGACCGCCTTTGTGAAAAGCAAGCCGAATTTCAGTGAACCCAATTCATTAACTCGTTGAAAATGAGAAGGAAGCAGGCAGGAAGGCCCGCCCGCCCGAGTCTCTCGCAGCATTCATGCGAGAGATTAGGAAAGAAAAAATATTTCTCAAAAAAAAAAAAAAGAAGAAGAAAAATATAAAGACGACGGCTGTAAGAATTAGGTAACTGTACATCTGTTCAGATATTTAATATCACTTTTTTAATACTAAATTCGATGCTACTCATAAGAAGTTATCATATTACATTTACACTTTTATAATTATATAATTTATTAAAATTGTGATAATTATAAATATAATGTAATAATTTTTTATTGACAGGCACTAGATTTATCACAGGAAAAAGTGATACTAAACATCCGAGCATGGATAAGGGGGCGCTTGGTTCGCAGATCGGAATCGGAATCGGAATCGGAATCATTCACTTTGGAATTGGAATGAAGTTTTTCATTCCAATATCCTTGCCTGGTTCGATGTCGGAATCGGAATCGGAATCATTCACTTTTAAAGATTTTATGATCCTAAATCATCTAATTTTATTGATTAACAAATAAATGATGATGTTTATTAATAATTTATCACAACAAAACAAATAAGAAATCAAAAAGAAGTCAAAGTTGTAAAATTTTTAGAAATGATTCCGATTCCCCCCAATTTAGTCGGGAATGGAGGATTCCCAAATTTTCAGAAATGATTCCGATTCCCCGATTCCCATTCCCTCCAACCAGGCAGGCTATAAGGGATTCATTCCGATTCCTGATTCCGATTCCCATATACCAAGCAGCCCATAAATGTGAAATTCTGAATTATGAATAGTGCTGTACTGCAATCAGTAGTAATTAATCAAGAAAGTAACAGAAATAGCGCACAGCATGCCCCTCACTAACCTCCAAATATTCCATTCTTTTCTTAACCCATTCTCCGTTCTAGTGAGAAGTAAGTAGATACCCCACTCGACATCATTTCCAAATTCCAAGTCCATGCTTTCACATTTGTAGCTAGCGTAGTGCAGTATATTTATATTTTATATACGTTTAATATCTCTGATCAACATTTTTCAATGGCAGGCTGCTTCTCAAATGTCAAATCTCAGTAGAAAGATTAGTTTCTTTACACACGGCACGACAATAAAAGATTTCTAACTTTTTATCATTATAATATATATTTACGTCCACTCTCCGAATTAATTATTTGTCTTCGCCACCACCAGGGGTACTTGCAATTAAACTCCAGTTGACTTCAGCAAAATGGCCTCTGTCCATCCCCCTTTGTCTCTCTCTACCTTTTCATCCAGTGTAATTACATGTGCCTGATATGTAATCTGCCTAAAATAAAATGGCAGTAATTGATGTGCATGATGCATGTTTTCAAGTGCTACGGTAATGGTCTCAGTTTCAACACTAAAGCGAATGAAATTGACGCATGCAGGCCATGCATTGCAGACTATTGCTCCACATATATATATATGGAGTGTATATATATATATATATATATATACTCCTTCTGTCGTTTTAAATATATATATATATATATTCCTTCTGTCTTTTTAAATATAGGTTCACTTTCTTTTTGTATTTGTCTTAAATTATAGACTTATTTCTTCTTTTAAAGAGTAATTAAGTTGTGATTTTATTAATATGTTTATATTTAGTGCACATTAAAAAAGTAAAGTATTTAAAATTTCAAAATCAATATAATAATATGTATATTTTATTTTGAATGAATGATCTAATATTAATAAGGGGTATTTAAAAAAAATATGAACAAAAAATTATTATTGTAATTATGTTAATTACATTTCTTAATTTGTATGAAAAAAGAAATAAGCCTATAATTATGAAAAGGGGGAGTATATATAAATCTTACCGTGCATTAACTTTGAATCGAATGAAAATTTTATGTTGATGGAAGAGAGAGGTTGGATAATGATACATACATGGCAATCCTGTAATTCCTGGACATTGGTTTCATTCAGCCCAAAAAATTCTGTGCATGCATCTCTCGTCTCGTCGTCTGAGATGATGATCTGAGTTGATCTGGAGGGAGAAACGATGAGTGGGTCCCGTCTCCTGACTACGCGTGCAAAGCCGTAGGCGAATTTTGCTCTTGGTCGAGGCGGCACGGCAGCCTCCTCTCGCCAATGCCGTGGGCCCCACCTAATCCTACACTGACTCCCCATGCCTCCCACTCTCGCAGTTTATCAGTTTCTATTTCAAAAAAAATAAAAAATAAAAATCCATCATTAATTTCTTCTACGACTATAATAAATCTTCTATTTCCAGTAGTATTTCCAGTAGTATTTACTTTAATCATATGGTTTTGCATATCTTACTCCCTTGTAGTAATGATGTTGAAATTTACTACGCACGGAATTTAAGACGAATCATGTGATTAATTCCCTGGCTGTCAAAACGCTAGGTTGGGGTCCGTTGGTAAGGATGTTGGATGGATTTGCCTGCGCATGATACAGACTCCAAAGTCCAAACCCAGCACCCCACAAAACTTTTGTCTCTACCATTTCCGTTTAGCCCAAAATGAAACGAGTGAATAATTCTCTCAGCTTCACTATGGCCCGCCGCAACGCCAAATCAGTGAAGAGTTTACAAAGGCTCAATCCCTTCTTTTAACTCAGTTCAGATTCTCGGTGCCAGCTTTTCCAGTGTCACCCCAGTGCCATTCACCAGGGACTGCCACCTTGCATTCACACTTATCACATTTGAGATTAATTAGATAACTATCTTCGTGTGAATGCAAGGTGGCAGTTCCTGGTGAATAGCACTAGGGTGGCACTGGAAAAGTTGGCACCGAGTATCTGAACTGCTTTTAACTGTAAGAAGAGATCCCGCACAAGAAGTTCCGTTATAGCAGGATCCAATCAAATTAACACTGTACCACCGTCAGGTCTGTTTATTCATTCTCAAAGACTTCCATTTGCTTCAAGGGTTAAAATTTTAAATAAACTACAACTTCAACCCCAATACAATAAGCCGATGCACTAATAGTATACATAACGCCAAAAAAAAAAAAAAATGTCGTTGAAAACTACAAGAAGGAAATTGGCCATTCACAGCAACGGTAAATAAGAACAATGTGACCAGATCAAATTGTGCGGGTTCATCCTGGAGCTTAAAATTCCTCAACATCACAGACATCAGCTTTACTAACTAAGGCCTATTTGTGTAGTAGGTTTCAGTGACCACCATCTGCTATTCAAAGCAATTGGAAGATAAACACCCTATCCCTGGGTGGGATTTTCTTCTCCTAATATTTGACAGGAAAATTAGTAGTGGGAGGGAAATAATAACACAATATGTAACAACTAAAAGATGTTATTGTGAGAACACCAATAGATGCTATTGGAAAGTACAAAGCCACAGGAAAAGATTCAAGACTTACTCCTGCAAAAGAATACTAAATAAATTACATTATCCAAAACATCTTTTCACGGTGTAGTTGAACCTAGTTCTCAGTCATTTACCTCCTCTCATTCTCCTTCTCCTTCTCCTTCTCCTTCTCCTTCAAATTGAAATGTCAATTTTACAAAGTTTCTAAATACAGCATCAGGACAAATATTTTACAGCAAGATACAAGAAATGGAATATCAGAACAGACCCCTGCTATCACTTTTCTTCTATTTTTCCAAAATCCTGATGAATTTTGGAAATAACCTGAGGGGAACGGCCGGTGGTGTGAACAGTAGCCTTATATTTAAGATAGGAAAAGGCTGGTGATAAACAGTACCCTTAGTTAGACATACACAGCAAAGGCTTTCTTTCTTAAAGCTCTTTTTAGTTATGTAGATCAGAAGCAGCCATAAAAGCAATTTCTACAACCTTATTCTGCATTCAAACATTTCCATTTTTCAGATTAATGCATTTTAGAGATTCAGAAGCACTAACATCATCAGCATATCGTATATATCGACCAAGTCATTTTAACTGAATTAACTCCATTCATTTCTAGTATTTAGTTAGCCTTAATAATTCCACAAAGATACTCCCTAGTTCACAAAAAAAAAAAAAAAAAAAAAAGAACAGGCTAATATCCGATCAAAACGCAACTATTCTCATGGACCGTAACACACCATATCAAACACCAATCCAATACCAGATCTCTAAAGATTATCAACTGAAATGATCCTACTTAGAAAGAATTTGATGCATTTCCATTGATTTTCAAGGATAACGATCCAGTCAATCATGGCTGCTTGGCAGAATAAAATGCAATTCTGTTGCTACAGATGACTTTTAAGTGATAAATCAGAGTATATTGGAGGGGGAAAAACTCAAGGTTTAAGCCTGGTTTGTTTATAGAATTGGAAATTTTTTTGCAAAAATACTTCGTATCATATTTTAACAAATTACAAACAGCAGTTTAAAAAAAAAAACAAAGAGCTTACTACATTCTTACCTGATGCATACTTTTAAGATATTGCAATTTTATATAATTATAGCTATCGTTGAGCGTAAAAGGGCAAAAAAAAAAATTTATGAGTTTTAAATGTGTCTACCATGATTCTTCTTCGATGAGACTGAAGTTTATCTGTTTAATGGTATTAGGATTAAATACGACATCATTCAACTTTCGCATAATGGTTATAGGATTACGTAAACTTCAGTTCATTAATTATGATGCATCAATCAAATGCTAGTTGGAGTCAGAGCCGGCTTTTGGCCATCTGGGAGAACGGATAGATAGATAACCAGCTAGTAATTGACAAGAAGCAGACGATGAAAGAGAAAGAGGTGCAGTTAAGAATTAAAATAAAATGTTTTCGGAATCTGCTTGACCAGTATGTCTGTATGATCTCAAATGGCATATTCAACGAACTTTGTTGTACCCCAACACTGGCTGACAGAAGCACGAGGCTACTGAAAGTAGGCATTCCCTCTTTTTCCTTTCTTTTTTTTTTTTAATTTTTAGATAAACAAACACCTCTTATATTACGACTTCAATCCATTTTTTATGTCTGTAGAATCAAGGTTCGGTTCCCCAACTTAGTTGGACCTATCTCCGTTAGCGTAAGTTAAGAATATGATAAAATATAGTTAATTATTAATATTTAAAAAAAAAAAGTAAAGAATGTAAAATGTCACGTGCATAAATCACAACTGGGGATCAGGAATAGTTTGTTTTGCTGATGGGCTGAGGTGACCCGGCGGCTCAAGTTGTGGAAGTGACAAAAGAAAGCCCAAGGAAAGAGGAGAGGGGAGAAACTTCAATCTTCCAAAAACAGGTGCTATGTCAATAAGAGTCGTCTCAACTATTGTGAACTCTTCGTTTTCCAATCGAATAACTTTACCCTATCATGAAATTTTTTTCTAACAAAAAGAAAATAAAAATCTATCCTTTTATTTTTTTTTAGGCTTGACCCATTACGCAAGTATTTAATTGTAAAAGTTTTAATTATTAAAAAGGTGCATTATAAGTATCGGTACTGAAAAGAGTGCATTAGTTCTGGGTCCAAGTAGTACTTACTTGTAGTATTTGAACTCTGCATTACGTAAATACGAAGTCAGCAACACTAAAAGTAAGCTAGTAGCAGCAAGCGAGGATTTGGGAAATGGATAATTAATATATTCATATCCTTCCATCATTTACCATTCATACGTACTAATCACACACACACATATATATATATATTACATCTATTACAGGTACAAATGCATTCTGGGATGCTCCTGCAGTCCTGGGCCTGTAATACTACCATTTGCATAAGGTGACGCCATAATCAGCCTGCAAGGAAAGAAAAATATAATTCAAAACCACTTGATGTAACATTTTATCTATACAATGCAGATTCAGCAAGGAAACTTCCAGATATTAAATATGTTTTCCATCAGAACCCTTATTCGGCAAGTAATTGTCACACACACACACAAAAAAAAAAAAAAACTATAATCTATTGGTCAATTGGTTTAACTATTTGGCGAACTAATACTAATGTGCTTAGCTTAGTATAGAAGGCAACTTTGAAATAGCAGCCAACATTTAATTTTTCATAACCTTAAAAGTAGTCGCGTTCAATATTGCTTGGCTAATACAGAACCGCATTATACTTGCACTCCTTTCCAGCAACTCTTCCCCCCCCCCCCCCCCCTCCCACCCATCCTTTTTTCTTGTCCAAAGGATTATGATATCACATTAGAGAAAATACTTAAGCAACACTTAGATTCATGAGTGAGCTTGTGTATCAAGTCGACCCAAGAGCATCCCCCACCAAGAAAAAGATTCATAACTTAAAATATGGACTCTTGGACTATTTCCAAAGCCTTCCCTGCATCAGATTGGAATAGAATGGTTGCGAAGCAAGGAATTCTACCTTTTGAGACAAGGGTATCAATCAACACCCGTTATTTAGAAATCACGTTCTTGTCTTGCTCTTGGTGCCCAAGACTACTAATAATAGAGTAAAGAGGGGAGCAGGGCACAAAGCTTTGAACAAGTTGTCCAGTTATGAAAGTTGATCGTGTTAATTAATTAACAAATTACTTAAGTAGCAAAAATCAATACAATACAACAAATAAAGTTTTGAGTGTATGTTTGAAGAGTTTTGTATGGTAAGTAAGTTTGTATCACCCAGCTACCTAAATGTTATCTTAAGAGAAGGGGTCGTTTCTAAAATTCATGTGAAAGGTTGTTTCCCAAAATTATAAAAAATAAAAAACAAAAGAAATAATGCGTAAGATTAAGAGACTAACATCCTTCCTTATGTGGTTATATATACCATATATAGCAAATCCCTTCTTCTCCTCCCAAACAATAGGTTAAAACCTCAAAAGAAATTTAAAAATGTTCGGTTTTGAATTTTGCATATTTTCCTCTCTCTCTTTTCTTAAATGAAGCCAGGCCCTCTTTTTCGGATGATATTTTAGAAAAAAAATTTAAGATTTGAAAGAATCTAACAGAAGATGCAAATATTAAGTAAGATCTTATTAACGACACCAACCTCTCCTTCCGCTTCTCCAAAAATCTCTCCAAGGATCTTCTACGCGCTAAGGGAAGATCTGATTACGAGTAAACCAAAAAAAAAAAAACAAAAAAAAAGCCAAAAAAAATCCAAAATTTAGTTAAAAATAACTCTCTCTCTTTTTTTTTTTAAATTAAAAAAACAAAGCCTAAAGGCGATCAAAGAATACCACCCACCTGCTTCAAAGTTCCTCACGAATTCGCTTGAAGCGATTCCAACGTTCATAGACTGCGCAGTTCTAAGACTCTCCGCCTCGGCAAATTTTAAAATATATTCAGCCTATACAATATATCAGTGATCCCGCAGTGAGTTCTTTCACTAAGACAACTTTAATCAAAATGTTAAAAACTTTATGATCGGTGATATGCAAAACGCATTTCATGAACATATTTTAAAACGGGAAAGGAACTGGGAAGTTAATTCATTAGAACTACTTTTCAAATAATTTGTTATACTTTTAGAGATAAAATAAATATTATTATATTCAAAAGCTAGTATTAAAAATATGTTAAAATGTGACATACATCAAGTTTTTCTTGTGCTTTTTTGTATAATTATGTTAACAGATACAGCCCTTTCAGTTTCCCTATTGTCTTTATCATTATATCAACTGCAATCAAACCTTGTTTCTAGGGACATCATCAAAAACCGAAACGGTTCGATTGTAGAAAACCGTCAACTGAGCAGTTTCGTCACCATCTTCAGAGCCACATATAGGCCTGAAAACATGGATATACAGAAGAAAAAAGACAAAAAAAAAAAAAAGGGTTATTTGCTCCAAAAAATATATATACAGTGGGCAAATACAATTGTATGTTTGTTTAAATATTAACAAGTATACCTGTACGTTGGGGTGTGAAGAGGCAATGGAGGGATGGGGAAAGTTTGAGACTCCCTTGGAGTTGGAGTAGAAGGAACGTCTAAAAAGGATGACATGGTGAATGTGGGGGGCTTCGTTGAACCAATCACAGCCTTGACAACCTCAGGATTCATCTTAGATATCACCCTCTGAATATCTGCACAGTCAAATATTGAAGGAAAAAAAAAATCAACATTGCATAGCAGTAGCCAGTCTACTCTCGTACGTGGACCATCTTTAATTAAGCATTATTATTATTATTATTATTATTTTTAATATTAATCAAGGATAAGGAGAACGGAGAATCCCCCAAACTAACCTCGGAAGCTTTTCCTTCGTTCAAAGAGTTTCTTGGTGATCAGAGGCTTAGGCTTAACGTGAGCAGCAGCAGCAACTGAACTAGTCTCTTTCTCCATGCGGAAGAAATCAAGTTCCCCGTCGGTTGACCCCGTCGACATTGTCTCTATGTCTTTCTTTCTCTCCGATGAGGGTGCAAGGTTAACCTTTTTTTGGGTTTTTTTTTGGTTTGAAGTAGAATAAGAAGCCAGCGAGAATAGATGTATTGGTCGATCGATCATCAAATAATGGAAAGGCGCAAGGAAAGATACATTCACTACCACCACTATCAAGAAGTACTCTCAAAGAGTCGCAAAGATTGAGACGACTACTGCAGTTTTTTATGTAAGGGTAAATTCGAGTCTATTTAGAGACAAACAAATAGATGCGACTCCCTCTGTGCGTGTGATAATGGGGATGCGGTTCTAAAAACGTGGATTTACTATTTTTAGGCACGAGGAACATGAAGAATACAAGGGCTTATATATAACTGATAATGAAGGGCTGCCCACCATTTTTCTAGGGACAGGAGGAGGGAGAGGGAGCCAATCCTACTCAACAAAAGTGACATCAATTACACTTCCCCGTTGGGTCCATTCGGTCTAAAATTCTCAAAGTATTCTTCTTCGTACCATGCAGGATTATCAAGAGTAACTATTAACAAACGGGAATCTTGAGCGGTTAGAATTCTATAATTTCACTTTAAAGGTCGATATTCGAATCTCACGAATACCATTCCCCTCCCCTAAATGTAATAGTGTAGATTTGATCCAAAAAAAAAACCTACTAACAAACCACCTTAATTTTGAGAATAAGAATATTAACTAAAAAACTGGCTTGTATGCACGCCATTTGGTAAAATTGAAGTCTGAAATCTAAAGTTTAAGTATTGAAAATATTAAGTTGCTGAATTGATAAAGTTATACTTGTTTGATAATTAACTGAATTGATACACTGAATTCAAATTACCTTATTAATATAATTATTTTATCTTAAAAAGTTGAAATAATTTATTGATAATATACATGATAAAAGAAGAAATTATTTGTTTGTGAGAGATAAATGACAAGCGCATTTGTGTGTAAGAATGTGTGTGAGAGAAAGTATATGTAATGTATAAAAGTGTAAAAATGTATATGTATGAAAATGTGTGCAAGTATTTGAGAGAGAAAATATATGTGTGGAAGTGAGAACAAAATAATATACTTATGTATGTATGTGTGTGTGTGTGTGTGTGTATGAAAGTGCATGTATGAGAAAATATGTGAATCTGTGTGAGATAAACTTCGTATAGAGGAGAGTACGTGCATGCACGTGTGCGTGGTGTATGTTTGCGTGTGTGAGAGAGGGAGCGAATATGTGTTTTTGTGTGAAAATATGTGTGTGTGTGTGTGTGTGTGAGAAAGAGATTGGGTGTGTGACAAAAAAAAAGCTTATGTTATTGCACATGTAAGGAATATGTGTGTGTGTACTTACAGTGGTGATTGTGTATGTGTTTGTGTGTGTTGAGTGTGTGTGTATATGCAAAAAAATGTGTGTGAAGGAATATGTTTGTATATATGTGTGCATCAATGAGTGTGTGAGGATACATGTATGAAGGAGAGAGAGAAAATACTACATATATATAAAATTCAGCAAATTAAGTATAAAATTTTCACTTAAAATTTTGTGTACAAATTAAATAAGTACTTAATGTATTAAGTGATAAAGAAATTTTGTTATCAAACAAACTGAATTCAAAAAGCTCTTAATACTTACCCCATGTTTGGTACACACAAATGGCTTGGAATGGAAAACCATTCTACTCAGAAGATCTTTCTACCCATAATGGGCTAGAAAATTTTTTTCCATTCCAATGTTTGGCGACTAAGTCAGAATGGAATGTGTGTTTCCTTTCCAATGTTTGGTATAATCATATTAAGATGTCAGAATGGAATAAAATATATACTGATTTGACAAAAGTGCCTTGAATTCTTTATAAGGTGTATAAATATTTTTTGTATGTGTGCTATTGTGTACATAAAAGAATCGTAATATTTTTAATTTAACAATAATGATGTACTTATTATAAATAATTTGATTGTATTGATTATTTAATTTTTATAATATAAATAAATATTTTTTTTTGTTAGTAGTATAATTAGCAATATAGAAAAATTTGTAATAAGAAAACAAATATATTCTCTATTAATGTATTTTCATGTGTACATATTCTCTATTAATGTATTTTCATGTGTACATTAATGTATTTTCATGTGAGGGTAAACTTGTCGTTGTTCAATATTTTTCTTTCTAGGATAAAGTGGGAAAGTCTTTTCCTAAGTTTTTTTTGAGGAATGGCTTTTTTAGGAAAAAGGTAGAATGGGCATACCTGGGGGAAAGGACTTTCCAACTTCAAAGGTCTATTACAAACATGGGAATGGAATAAAAGAGTTGAAAAGCCATTTCCATTCCAGGTAATTCCCACGTACCAAACGTGGGGTTAATTTCAGCATTAAGTAGTGTTATCAAACACCCTGCATACACAATTTCTTTAAAATTTTTTTTGAATTTTTTAAATATTTTTTTCTTAGGTACACATTATAAATTTGAGACTATTTGCCCCCTATTTGGACTACTCTGCCATTCAAGATTATTGAACTAGAGGTTCAAATTAACGTCATAAGTACGTCGTATTTATATATATGTAAATATAGGTACTTATTATATATATATATATATATCTATTAATTTTGTCTTTTTATAATTTTAGTTGTTAGTCAAGAGTTAAAAAAGATTAATAAGTTCCAAAAAATCATACCTAGCCAAAAATATTAAAAAAAAATTTAGTTTTTTCCGAGTCAAAATCGATTTTTTTCAAATCCGAATTTCACGAGTCACTTGGACCAGATGCCTGGCCAATTTTCGGTCCAACCGACCGATCTGATTCAAGTTTCAAAACATAGCAATTCAGTTGTTGCATGCGCGAGCCACATTGCTGCAATTGAAATTAATTCATAAAAATTTGCTAAAGCGAATGTTGAATATTGGACTTTCCACTAATATATATATTTATACTTTATTTTTCCCGTTAACTAGGGAATCTGTAGCCATTGCTCGAAAACACACACTGAACAAATCCCATCTCGTGCAATAGTTCACAAATTATATAAAAGAGTAAGCACCACTAAATAAGCCCTGATGTCCCAGAAGAGGGTCGAACTCATAGTAGCAGGAAGGAATTACACCAACTCCACCATCATTTTGGTTTCTCATGTCTCAGGAAGAAATTATGCCATTTTGGTTTCTCATGAACCCATAAAGCTATAGTTTGCATCATCATTCATAATGCTTGATTTATTACATATCTCCAAATATGAAATTGTTCACCAAAAATAAATCTTTATATATTTTTCCTATTAGCTTTTCCGTATTATCATCAACTCAAAATATATGCTAAAAATAAAATAGAATAAGTTTAACAAATAAAACTTAGTTAAAAATATAAAGTTAATTATTAAGCTAAATCCATACCCATATATCTTAAACCAAGACCTTTTCATTTGTTATAGAATTGTGCCATTGGTACTAAGACTTGTACAAACTTTGCATTAGGATAATGGAGCGTGAATTTAGGGTCCGTTTGGTTGGATGTAAAATATTTTTTTAAAGAAATTATTTTCTTAAGAAAATATTTTACACGGAAAATGTTATTTTTCTTACAAATTTTTGGTGTTTAGACGATAGTGTGAAAATCTTTTGAAAAATAATTTTTTGATATTTTTTTATTTTTATTGTTAATATGAGTTAAATAGACTAATAATAATTATAATAAATGTTTGACAAGTAAATATAGTTAATTAGAGATTTTTTGTTTTTAATTAATATTTAAAATTATATAATGGTAAAATATACATAACTATAATCATATTATTACGAAGCCCAAGATTATGAAAAAATTAGTTGATAAGAATTAAAAACAAAAATTAGTTTGGTAATTAAACTTATATAAGTAGGTATTTAAGGTTTAATGTTACTTTTGAACTCTAATGAAAATAACTTACGTTTATTAAGTATGTAAGTTGTTTTTAGCCAGTAGAAGGAAAATTAGAAAATATTTTACACAAGAAATATTTTATGATATTTGGCACCAAGGAAAATTTTAAAAATATTTAAAAAAAATATTTTCAGTCCAAACAAACCAACCCTTAGTCTCTATGTTTGAGCTTCTCACTATTGTTTTCTTTTATAGATCAATCAAAAACTAAAGAAAAACATAAATGGATTAAATATTTGTGGAATGTTAGTTCACTTAAAAATAGTTGGGAAAATATTATAAAAAGAATATATGTTTAAATTCCAATATCTTCATAGTTTGTAAAATATATCAATAAGGTAATTATTGAATAAATTATGTATCTCAAAATTGTTTTATGTCTTTAAATAAAATGGTTATGCTTCCTCCCATAAAAAGAAAAGAAAAGCAAAGAATAACCCAAACTCTAAGTATGTCCACATTTGCATATGGTTGAACGTAGACCAAATCGACCATTTGACCACTGACCATCTTTTAATCTTTTCTGCCACATTTCCATTTCCATTGCCATTGCCAATTTGTTCAAGGCTTCTCCTTCATTTCCTCAAAAAAAAAAAAAAAAAAAAGCTTCTCCTTCAGGTTCAAGGCCGGCCAGGCTTCCAATTCTCATAATCCCCCCAATCCCAAACTCCCCTTCTTCTCATTTTCTTTTTACTACACATTTCCCAATAAGCCACCAGAGAGAGGGATTCCTCTCACAAAATTTATCAAAATCCCTTATTTTCTCCTTTGGACATTCTTTCTTCAACAATTTTATCTAATCCGTGCTTTGTTGTCTTTTATAAATCATTGGATTCTTACAAGATTAATTCTTTTTGACAAATCCCATCAAAAAAAAAAAATTTTTTAAACAAAAGGGAGAACAAGGGACGATGAAGACATCGCTGAAGAAGCTGCGAGGAGCCCTTAGACATGAAAGAAAAGGGCACAGGCTTCAAAAAACTCGTGCCCATTTAGATGAGCTCGATCAGGCTTCTCAGGTAGTATAAATTTTTTTTTTCATGATTTTTTTTCTGCTTAGTTCATCGTCCCTTTTTCTGTTTCAAAATCACGACCCTTTTTTTTTTTTTTTTCCCTCTGTTGGTCTCTTGGCAAATGTACCTTCTTTTAATCATAATTTTAGCTGAAATTCTGAGTAGAATATGAAGATCTCAGGTGTTTTTATTTTATTAAACCTTTTCTCGATTTGGTTATTTTCTGTTCTGTTTCCCCATCAAATTGATTCAAGGATAATGATGGATCAAGAATTATATTGTTGATGTGATGAGGGAACTAAAAATCCCATTACTGCCAAGTCCAAGTAAGGATAGATATCATTGCCCTCTATTGTTCCTGCCATTGGTAGTGAGGGTTAAAATGCATCCCATTCTAGTAATAAACACTTGCCTTCTAGGTCTATGTTTGCACGGAGAAGTGCGATTCTGGTTACACCTGTAATATTAATTGGATTTTCTATGGTGATATGTAACATTTATTGCCTTATTTTGCATTGAGAACTGCTGCTATGGTCTATGTTTTCACAGAGAAGTGCGATTCTGGTTACACCTGTAATATTAACTGGATTTTCTATGGTGATATGTAACATTTACTGCCTTATTTTGCATTGAGAACTGCTGCTATGGGCTTGACTTAGTTATGAATATTTTCGATTTCAAGTTTGCTAGTTTTCAACAAATGGTGCTTTAGAGAAGATTCAGTGAATATTTAACTTAATGATGTCTGACTCTTTTCTCTTCATTAACATCCTTGCTTCTGGAGCTTATTTATTATTTTTGAGTAC
Organism: Mitragyna speciosa; assembly: GCA_024721245.1. Taxonomy (NCBI): domain Eukaryota; kingdom Viridiplantae; phylum Streptophyta; class Magnoliopsida; order Gentianales; family Rubiaceae; genus Mitragyna; species Mitragyna speciosa. The sequence continues at coordinate 25,893,158 of CM045564.1, read as the reverse complement.
ATTGAATAGATGGCAAATGATGCTATGTAACGGTTTCTACGTGTCAAAATTGAGGTGAAAGTCAGTAGTAGACTAATATGTATTTTTCTATCTTTGTTTGATCTGACGTAATAGAGAGTATCCCTGGCATGCCATTCAAATGATATGTAATATTCATTACAACGATGATACAGTTATATGCTTGATGTTCAGAAAGATCCCCATTATAAGATGCAAGGTAGGGCTTCAACAAATTGCCTTTCCTGAAGCTTTTTTAGATGTAACTTCATTACTTGGTTTGCCCAACCAGATTGTAGTAATGACCATTTTTCTGTGTACCTAATGTCCCTTCTAACTCAGTTGTCTGGTTGCTGAAAGAGCCTTATTAGTGTACTGACCAATATAAATTAAATGATTGGATGAGCTTTAAATGTGACAGTCTGTTGCCAGAATCTTTTTTTATCTGCTTCTCAGTGGAATTACACCTATTTATTTCAGTATATTGTGGTGCAGAGTTTCATGCTTTTAGTCTGACAATTGTGATTTATATATATACCTTCTTCAGGACATGAAAGACATGAGAGACTGTTATGATAGATTACTTTCTGCTGCAGCTGCTACTGCAAATAGTGTTTATGGTAACTTCTTGACTCTTATTTACTAAGCCTATAACTTATACTTTTGTGTACTAGTACTTGCATGTTTCATTTCATAAGATCATCTGTGCTCAAACTCTTGTTTATGGCATTTGAACTGAAAGTATTGTGGAAAAGGAAAAAATGTCACATGTTGCTTGGAAACTTATCATCTGGTATTTATCTTGAGAGTTTGCTCTCATTTGTCTTAGATTTTGTCCCAGCTCATCTCAACAAGGAAATGAGGAAATCTAGACCCTAAATTAATGTTAGTGTTCCTTACCACATTATTGAGTGAAGTTTCATATTACCTTTCTTACACAGTTTTTTGGCTTCTTGCTTCATTCATCCAGGCCTTTTAAGAATCCTGCATGATTATTCTTATAATCCATCCAAATTCATATTCCCCAGCAGATAATGCTTACCAATTTAGTCTACGGGTCTTGCTTTTTACCAACTTACTTGATCGTTGAAGTCCTTCTTTTAACTTTTGTAAATTGTGTTGTTTATTTTTCATACTTTCTTCTCTTTGTCTGCCTTTTCTCATTTACTAATTTATGAAGGAAATTTCACGCATCAAGTCAATCTTCTTTCAGAATTTTCAGATTCACTTGGCGAAATGGGTGATTGTCTTCTTGAGAAAACCGCTTTGACCGATGATGAGGAAAGCGGTGAGTACACATGCTTTCCTATATTCTCTCTGAAATTACTTGAAATTTGGGAAATACACTTTTTTTTTAAATGTGTGATTAAAATTGGTCACTGTGCTTTGTCTTCGGATCATAAATAAATGTTTTTGGACATATTAGCATAGGAGACATTTTGTCTTCGGATCATAAATAAATGTTTTTGGACACATTAGCATAGGAGACATTTTGTGAAGTCATATTACTGGAGTTTAAGCTGTAAATAGTTCCTCAACGTTGCTATCTGTCTGAACAATTGGACTATCCTTTGTGGAAAAAAATGAGTGTACTTCTTTTTCACCCTTCGCTGTTTTAGAGGGACAAATTATGTCTTCTTTGAGTACAGTGCTTAGCCACAAAATTGATGATTGATATTTTATTGTAAAAAAAGTAATACCCACAATGGCAAATAATGCATTAATAACCTTTTTTGTTTTTTATATTTTAATGTGTCAGATGCACTTCATTAAGAAAAGTTTGGACCAGAAATAGTCAACATTTGTTTTTGCTTTTTGTTTTTTCCCCATTTGGGTACAGGTTATAAAGGAATGAGGATGAGATTTAGAGGTTGCTTTGAGAAGTTTAGGGATATACCTTCATCTGACTGAACTTCCTGGAGGTTTAATGGTTTATACATCCTTGAGTCTTTACCCTTGTTAACTGGGGGTTTTATGACATTCAAAGTAGTGATATATGAACTTTAACCCTTGGAATACTGGGAAGATGGATTGAAAGATGGAAAAGCTAAGTGTATCATTCTAGTTTACATATGCAAAACCTAAAGAAGATTGATTACAGCTTCCAAGTCAGCTCATTGTAAATGAGCCTTTTCCCTTCAGAGTTGAGATTACCATGCCAAATGTATCAACATTTAGATGATTTTTCATCTTTTACATCTGTGAAAATATCAAAGTTGCTTCTGTTGTAATGCAGGTAAAGTTCTGCTCATGCTGGGAAAGGTGCAACTTGAACTTCAGAAACTTGTTGATAGCTATGTAAGTACTTGAGTTAGTGTCCATTATACATTGTAACCCTTACCTTTGGTGAATATTCAAGAGTTATTGTATTTCTGTGTCTCAGCGCTCTCATATATTCCAGACAATCACAATCCCATCAGAGTCCCTTCTTAATGAACTCCGCATAGTTGAGGTGGGTAGTGCAATCACTGTACTCTTTAGTTTGTTGAGGGTTGATAATGTAACTTAATTTTTGTTCCATGCATAATATCTTCATAATTTCATTGCTAAGTTTCAATAATGACTTGACACAAGGTACCGCTTTCAAAAATATCTTTTGCTCCTGGACTTTATTTAGCTTTTGTGATTTCGTTGCATTGACAGTTGATAGAATTTACTTCTTTGCAGGAGATGAAGAGACGATCTGATGAGAAAAGGTTCAAATTGCTGTATATCTTTAGTAGTTTACCTGTATTGCACACTTAGATTAATTTTTCTTATTTTGGGTCTTCCACCATTCAGAGAAATATATGATGATCTCGTAAAGAAATCCAGAGAGAAAGGGAGGTTAAGAAGTACTAAGGGTGAGTGTTTTTCTTCTCACCAGCTGCAAGTAGCTCATGATGAGTATGATGAGGAGGCAAATACTTTTATTTTCCGAATGAAATCTCTGAGGCAAGGACAATCCCGCAGTCTTTTAACACAGGCAGCTCGACATCATGCTGCTCAGGTTTTGTTCTGACAATTTTGTCTTGCTTATATATCCTAGTTATTTATGTTGGATCAATACTGATATGTTGTGGTTGATTCTTTGAAACAGTTGTCTTTCTTAAGAAAGGCTCTCAAATCTCTTGAGGCAGTTGATCCACATGTCAGGCTAGTTGCTGAAGAGCAACATATAGATTATCAATTTAGTGGACTTGAAGATGATGATGGGAATGATGACTATGATGGCTATGATGATGATGATAATGATGATGAAGGTAGCTCCGAATCAGATGACAGTGAGTTAAGTTTTGACCACGGACAAAACAACCAGATGCCAGAAGTTGATGCATCAAGAACGTCAATGGAGGTCAGCAATCATTTTACTTGCATTAGCGATGGTCAACCTGCAATTACTCTTGTTTTACAGTTTCTGATACTGGATGATGATAATTAAGAAGTTTAAGTTCTTGCAATGGGGTTTGCCTTATGTCAGAACGTTAGTTATGGCTCATTACCTGTGCGCATTCATGGCTTGGATAGCTGTCCTTAAAAAATCTTGTGTTGAGAGGTGGATGCATTAGTTAGGAAACTCAAGTTTGATCAGAGGGTAAGAAGCCCGAGTCTAGAAAGAACAATTTATGGTCTTATTATTGGGTTCATTGCCGACTTAGGGATTTAAGACAAGTGGGATTTTATTTTATTTTCTGTTGGGGAGGGGTTAATGAAGGCTTTATGCTCAAAATCAAATAAAAGATGCCTTTTTATGACAGCAACCATTCTGTGTTCTGTCTTGTCAATAACATGAACATTGGCAATTAACCTCGGGAGATCAACTGATTACACTTGATTGGGGCACTCCGTTAAGTCAATTTTGATTTTTCCAACTTAAAATGCATTAGATTCCCTCAAAAAGCATCTTAGAGAACGTGTTTAACTTCTATACATCCAAATTGACATAATATTAGGAACTTCTGGTTAAATCTAAAGGTACGAATATAGTGGATGTTTAACTGGTTTTAACATGCACCTCCTGCAGATTGCTCTACTGCTAGGCTAAAAAATCGAAGATAGTCTTGTATGGTAAAGTATCTTGTTTGGGTGTTTATTCCCACTGTGTTGTGCGTTTGTGAAGTATTTGTTTGGTTTAACCTTCGTATGACAAAGTGATTCATCTAATCTTCAAAGCTAAACAAGCAACATGCATTTCCATCATCTTCATTTCTAGACCTCAATCAAATCATTGAAAATTACCAACCACTTGGAATTCCTAGGATAATGTAATTAGCAATGAGAAATATGAGGTTAAAACCAGCCTCAGGCTTAAAAAGGTGACTAAATTAGCTTATGATGTATACAATGAAGGTGAGAGGATGCACTACATTCTGCTTTGTGTAAATTTATGTGCTCAACAACTTTCATATAACATGATATTTAGTTTGATGGATATATTCAATGCATTGAAGTGATATCTTCGTAATCGTTGAAAAACCACTGAATCATACAATATTTTCTGCAGTTGGACAATGTGGATGTTACATTCCCCCAAGTTGCCACAACCGTTGCTGCCAAGGTAAATACAAAGTCTTCATCTGCTTACCAAGTTTACCATTAGAGTATCAATTTTGAGAATGAAAAAGAAAGAAAAAGGTATATTTATATACTTTCTCTTACTCTCAACCACCACCATCACTTCATACCCCCACCTCCAGTCTGCATGGGTTTGCTTTTGTTGTCATGATTCGAGGATGGCACATATTGATTTGTTGATCACTCTCTTGGTTATATGCAGTATTATCACATTTCTTTGTTTTTATTCACTTGTAGCATGTGGATGGGGAGTTCGAGCTGTCTTACTTTGCATATTGCTTGATGTAGAATTTGAGAGGACAGTCATTTTACTCTGTTGTTTTTCTAGTCTTGAATTGGAGTCACCAAGACTTATGCCTCTTTTGCATGTACTTTTAGGAAAATTTAGAAAGAAGTCCAAGCTCAAATTCTTTTACATTCCGCAAAGAGGTCAAGACAAGCAGCAAATCGGGGCCGCTTCTTTCTGACAAGAAATTTGATGCTGCTGAGCGACTTGCACAAATGCGGCATTCACCATCACAGAAGTTCAACTCTTATGTGCTACCCACCCCACAGGAGGCTAAGGTTCCAGTATCCGGAAAGTTGGATACTGAAGTCCCTCAAGCAAGACGGGCTAGTCTGAGTAACATTCCGCTTAACTTGTGGCATTCCTCTCCTTTGCAGCAGAACAAATATGAGAAGATTGTAACTCATTTTTCTGGACCTATAAGGTTAAACACACAGCCAATACTCAAAGAAAGCAATGACAATGCAAAATTCAGTCGAGTACCCTCTCGTACAACAGAAGGTCTCTCTCCAACACGAGTTGATCCATATGGTAGATCTGACTATAAGAAAGCAAAAAGACAGGCATTCTCTGGTCCATTGATTGGCAAGCCATTGCCAAATAAGCCGATTTTATCTGCCAGTGGTCCTATTGCCTCGAATGGGTACCCTCAGCCATTTTCTGGGCCTCTCCTGCGCAACCCCATGCCTCCACTGTCTTCAACCCCAAAATTATCTTCACGTGTTTCCCCTACTTTTGTTTCATCACCCAAAATAAGCGAGCTTCATGAGCTTCCTAGACCCCCGGCTCATTTGTCTAGACCTCCAAACCGTATTGCTCATTCAGGGCCCTTGATTTCCAAAGGTCAAGATCTTTCCACTGCAAACAATATGGTGGTGCCCACTGCCGTTTCTACGCTTCCAATGCCTCCGAAGATGATTCCTCGTAGCTATTCCATTCCATCCAGAGGTCAAATAGAGGCAGCATTGCATGCGTCCAAGCCACTGGAATCTCCTGACAATTTGAAGAGTGCTGAAGATATTGCTTCGCCACCGCTGACACCGATTGCCATACCAAACATCCAGCCAGTATCCCCTGGTTCCTAGAGTACTCCAGCTAGTCTAGCGAAAGGTAATTGAGAACCTTATTTCTTGTTCTTTAGCTTTTGAAGAAACCAAAATTGCATGGATTGAAGAATGTTTATTGTTTATAGGCATTGCGCAAGTTATTTATTTATTTATTTTTTTGTTCCGTTGGAGTGTGAGGTTCATATTTTTGAAAAAACTTTTTGGCAACAATGACACTTGGACTTGTGGATCCATGCCTCATTTCTGTTGATGATAAGTTAGACGTGTCCTTTTGCTAGTCCTTATTTTTCCATGTGATACCAGCCTTTCCAGAACTTTGCACTCTTTAGAACATGAATATTTTCTCAAGTCCTGCTCAATGCAGGAAAAGAAAATGATCTGAAACTCTGCAAGGACCTAGTTTCTTAGATACACGTGTACTCTTAGTCAATTGCCGGACAATTTCTGCAGAAGAATTTAAGTTTTTTCTTCCACCATGCAACTGATGAGAATATCAAGGAGATCATTTTTGTTATTCTTTTTTTTTTTTTCTGCTTATGGGAAAAGCAAGGAAGAAAAAGAAATGTCAACTAAGCTATTGTTATTTTGTAATATACTTGTCAATTTCCTTCTAGTTTTGTACTTCTATTCTACATAAGAAACTTTTAGCTTTGAAGTTTCGGGATGCTGGCAAAGGTCATTGGGTATTTTATATTTGATTAGTTGCATGTACTAAATATTATCATCAAATTTTGATATCAATTTGTGGTATGTTATTTAGGTTAATCAATTATGGACCACACAACATTTGTTATCCAATGGAGTGTGTTGGAATCTACTAAACTGCTTTTGATGCTTAGACTTCAGCATTTGATACTTAGTGGTCTCCATATTTCAGTTGGGTGGGTATGCATTGCGGGGTAGTGATGACCTTAAGGCTTATAAGCAATGAAGAAAATTGCAATAAAAATTGACAATTCTTTGTTGGTATACCGGGTACTTCTATAGACAGTCTTTCAGCCCCCAAACTAAAGTGTGAACCTTAGCCAGACCAGTGGTTTTGATTTTGGCTCAAATATATGATTTGAACCAACCATAGATACTTCTGCTTGGTATGAAGTTGGATGATCTCAAGTCTTTCTAGTATCCACTATCTTTTTAAGATGCTAACTCTCTGTAGCATGTCTGCTTGTGCGATTTGTCTTCATACACGTTACCAGCGATGGTGTGCAAATTTTCTTTTTTATCATGAATTCGCAACTCTTAGCATGCGAATGCTGCTTTTACAGGAGATGTACAGTTAGTAGATTCTGATGCTGGTTGGGAATTGATCTTTTCTTCAAGTTTGGAAGGAAGAGCTAGGATACAGTTATGTTTTGTATTTACCAGATGACGGAATGCAAAAAATTGTAGATATGCTTTTTTGTCTATTCTCCACTCTTAGTCGTTGACAATGTATATTTACAGCTTAGATTGGGAGCCCTTGGTCTTCATCTGAGCAATTTTGTATCATTCTTAAGGATTTTAAAATAAAATTTATAGTACTTAATTTCTGTATTTCAGGATGATGTTTGTGGACCATTCATTTTTTTTTTCACTGGCTTTGGAACATCAGGCTATTGTCTAATTAACTGGAAATTGGAGCAGAGCCAGGTAAGTTGTCTCAAACCGGGGTTCGTGGGAATTTGTAATGGCTTCGACCGATATGGAGTTCTCCTAAGAAAATGGGTAACATTGCGGAAATGGATCGTTATAAACCTGTTTTTGATGGGCTAGCTATCTAGGCTTATTTTTGCTCAGAACAATTACATGGACCTAGACAATATAATTTTGGAACGTAGATTCAAATTCCAATAAAAATATTGCAATTCCTTTGGGCTTAATCGATAATATCGTTATCAAATTCCATTGCAACATTCTCTCCGACATGAAACTGACGTCTTCCTTACTTTCTTTTGTATTTTGGCTGGCAGTTGTTTCAGGAAGAGGATAGCGTTGCATGCATTTATTATTGGATTTCCTTCCACAAGATATCTTCTGAAACCTTGAATACTCAGAAACACGCACTTATATTCAGCTTAATGGTAGAATACGGTGCATTGCAAACCAAATTACAAGAAAAAGGTAAAAGCGGAGCGAGAGTCTCCAAATTAGACACAACCTTTGCTCTTTTACGTTTTATCCCCTAGAAATTTCATAAAGAAAAAAAGTTTGATCATCTCTCAAAATGATCCTCTGCATGAAGTCTCCCACATTCACAGGGCTTCAGCTGCAGCTTCCAGCATCGTACCTCACAAATCCCACCAGCTCGGGACCTTCTAATCTGGGGTTTTTCATGAAACTGAAACGGAAAAAATTAAGAATTTTAGGACCCATTAAGGACTTTGGGGGAGATGGTATTTTATGTTAAAAATGTTAACCAATCAAATCAAAATAATCACCTTTCCTCTGTGAACTTAGAAAAGGAGCCCCTGGTTGGAATTGTACCGCACAAATCGTTGTTTGATACATCTCTGATAAGTGCAGAAAAAAAAAAAAAGTTGAGCTACGTGGGCTAAATACTTGAAAAGAAAGCACAAGGGTACTACTCTTTCTTGGCATTACATCATTAAAACGGTTTTTAATTTGGTGCTTACAGAATCTTGAGGTTTCCAAGCTTGGTAAGTTCTCTGGGTATTCTTCCTGTCAGTCTGTTCCCGTTCAGTCGCCTAATTTACAAATTTTGACATTGCTTCAGTGAGTCAGTAAGCAGTGACGACACATTAACGTAATTTGATGCCAAATTAACAATCAATTTGTATTACAAAAAAAGATCGATCGTCTTTAGTTTTTGGTCCAACCTCTAGTATTACCCTTGATCCTCCTGGAGATATGTTTGATCTACTTCTGCACTGCCATTTGGAAGAAGCCCTTATGCCCCATTCTCTGTTCAAAAAATTTTGTCCTAACACGTCTCCATTCTCTGTTCAGAAAATAATCCTCGGTCCATTTTTTCAATAATTTTTTCTTGAACTGACTTTTCTTTCTCACAGTATATGGCAGACATTAGAATGGCACCTTAATTGAGCATCCCGTTTAAATACACTCAATAATAATACTATTTCGTCCCAAATTATAGTCCACTTTTTATTTTAATAATAAAATTAATTTTTAATTTTTTCTAAAATGCCCCTATTTGATTACTTTGTTACTCCTTCTGTCCCATTTTGATAGACTTATTTTCCCTTTTCATCCGTTCCAAATTATAGTTTACTTTCTATTTGAAGAACGTAATTAATTTTCAACTTCTCTAAAATGCCCCTATTTAATTACTTTGTTATAAGTGAGAAATGCATAGCAAATTGTGCATTCACATATCAAATGGAATTAATTTAACTTATGGTACAATTTTTTATATTGTATTTAATGTAAATGTTTAATAATAAACATAAGGGTATTTGAGGAACATCATAGATTAATTTATTCTTTCAATAAAGTTAACTAATTTTTTTAAAACTGTGTAAAAAAAACTATAAGTCTATCAAAATGGGATAAAGGGAGTATAAGTTAAAGGAACATAGCAAACCGTGTATTTACATATCAAATGAAATTAATTTGACTTATAGTACAATTTTCTATATTGTATTTAATATAAATGTTTAATGATAAATATAAGAGTATTTTAAGAACATCACATATTAATTTATTCTTTCAATAAATTTAATTAATTTTTCTTAAATTGTGTGACAAAACTGTAAACTTATCAAAATGGGACGGATGGAGTAATAATTAATAAATAAATGTAGGTAAGTAACGAGCACTCAATTGGACGATTGCATATACACGAGATACTTGTTAAAATCATGGGAAGAGTATATATTCTAATTTCTTACAGGAATGTGAGAGTGGAGAGCTTGGACAGCGATGGAGGGATAGGCCCACTGAGATTGTTGCGATAAAGGTCGAGGCTTACTAGATTCTTGAGTCCTCCGAGTTCAGCTGGGATTGCTCCCCTCAAGTTGTTCATGTATAGTTCCCTGTTACATCCAGCACCAGTTGCATTAATGTTGTTCCCCACCAAATCCAACCACCGACCAATTACCAGTCATAATTTCACCCCACTATCATTGTTATTCAGTGCATGCAGATGCAGGATTTGAAAACAAACACTGACGCCCTCAAGATGCAAGAAGGCCAGATATAATCTCTGACCCGTAAATATAATATAGTAGTAGGCTAACTGGCTGGTGGAGGATTAACGAATCACTCCCCAGGCAGAGATTAAACAGTTATATGACATGATGAAAGAAAGAAAGATGGAGTACCAAGAACCCAATCTGAAAATACTGCTTAACCAATATAGCGACTACCATACTTAATTTCTAATTGTCCAACGTTAACTCACAGGTATTGAAGCCGGTCAAGCTTTCCCAACTCAGGAACAAGATTGCCCGACAGCTTTGCGTTTCCAAGGTCACTGAAAAATGAAACACATAATTTAATTATTTGAGCACGACTGCTACTAGTAGCAGCAGCTCCCCCTGAATTTACCCATCTACAAAAGTAAAACACCTGGAAAAAAGAATAAAAACATGCAGAAAAAGCTAGAGCCCAATATATCAATCTTAATTTGCAGATCAACTATGACAAAGGAGTATTTTTCTTATTTGTAACTGTATCTCAACTCAAGAAAGAAGGGTAAAAAAATAGAAGAATGGTCTTTGGTGGCCTGGCCTCAGGATCATTTTGACAGAGACTAGAGTAAGTATATAGAGTCTGCTCGTCCTCAATCTCACAGTGTTCCAAGCCTTGACTACTTACAGTCTGGTGACTCTGTTATCCCCGTCGCAGGTGACGTGAAACCAAGTGCAGGGATCCACTAAGGTTGGATCCCAGCTCTGCAAAACATTGCCTGGGTCTTTCACTGCTCTCCTCAGTGCATAAAGAGCATCCCCTGATAATAATCATAACAATATTTGAGACATACGCACCACACCGAATAAGTAAACAAAAGGCCTCAATTAGTAGTAGACTAAAACACATTACTTATTACTAGCCTTGTATGCTTGTACCACAAGAACAAAACATCCAATTAAACAATCGATACTACTACGTATTGGACAGCAGTAGCACGCTATTCCTTACCTTCTAAATTTGCATTAATTCCGGGTACAAACTGACGCAGGAGGAAGAGATGAAAGAGAATCCATACCGCCATTTCCGCCATCTGGGAAAAAAAATGATTTTTTACTCTCTCTAGCTAAGTTGAGTCGAGTTTTGGTATTTGGTAGAAAATTTTATAAGCTTTGGCAAACTCTAAGGCAGGATAGTCTGTGTTAGTCAGTCGGGTACTTAAATGCGTTTAGAATTAGTAAATAGAGGGATTTTCTTCTCTGGTGGACTACTAGTAGTAACTTTACTTTAGTCCACCAATATATACCACGTAATGCCACTACTCTTTTAATTTCTTTCTATGTTTTGACTTTGGGGTCGATCCCCTCCTCTTCTTTAGCGAGGAAGAGGCGGCAACGAATCTATTCCCCTGGTTATATTATTTATAGAGCCATATAAATTGAAAAGGGAGTGTAAAGTAAACAATCCTCACCATTCACCAATCACCATGCATGGAGATGGATGCCAAAACAAAAAACAGTAACAATTGGTGGTTTTACTTTTCAACCTTTTAGCGGTGTTGGGTCATAGGGGGAGATCCTCTATCCCCATTACTAGTTTTGGTCCCACCTCGCCACTGATAAGTTTAATGTATTTTTCTATAGCAGATGGAAAGTAACAATTGTGCAATGTCGTAGTTGGTCTGTGGATACAAAACCTATGCGTCTTGATCATACAAATAGGTTGAAATTTGTGTATATGTTTGGATTCATTGACAAAATTATCTTCGAACAGAGGGCACGGGTAAAAAAGATACAAGAGATGAGAATAACTGAATCCCGAGAAACAGTGACATACACTTACGATGTTCATCACCGCTATTTCTCCCTCTCTACTTTAGAATTACCCCTAGTACGGACAGACAACTTTAGGGAACTTATGATACACACCTTGGTAAAATCATACAACTATATTACATAATGAAATAAGTGGAGCAGGACTGGTCTGGTCGGGCATACATTTTTATGCTGTTACATTTTAGTCACTACGCTCAATAAAGTGATTCTTTTATTCCAAGACACTGAATTATCATCCTCAGCGGGAATCTGACACCTGAATTCAAAAAGTTTAAAAAAAAGATGCATATCCATCTGATGTGGTGTTGCATTCGGGATTGCATGGTTAACATTTCGTCAGACAAATTCAGCGTCGTATGTTATTGGTCCATGTCATGGGAGTTGTAAATTACTCAAGATCTAAGTTCACTCCATTCAGCATCCGTTTATTTACCACATTATTACGAGTTAACTACTACGCTCATTTTGGACTACACTTCATCCAAACAAAGATGCAAATTTCCAATTATCCTTTGTTAATAAGACAATAATAAAGATAAGCTGGTAGCATTGAAAATTTACTTTTAGTTGGATGCACAAGAATCGTTGTGTGTTGTCCAGCAATCCCACCCCACCCGTCCTCTATTTTCATGTGGCCATAGATTCTGTTCTGTCAAGTGTCAACCACCATGATCAATCAAAGCACAAGATGGAGGGGAAGAGAGAGAGAGAGAGAGAGAGAGAGAGAGAGAGAGAGAGAGAGAGAGAGAGAGAGAGAGAGAGAGAGGTGGGGCAGCCAAAGACATTAATGAAAACATGCAATATGAATCACAATGCTGCTGTCTTCGACTTCTTTGCTTTTTAACAACAATGATAGTCTGATGGAAAGAAGGTTGGAAAAGCCTTCTTGTTCTTCTCTGGTACCAAAAAAAAAAGGGCTTTCCGTACGGACCACTCCAATATTTAATCACTTCCCACCACGGGGTTCCCCTTCGAGAAAGTCAAGAGTAAATCAACATTGACCGCTGACCTCTGGATCAAGCTCGTTACAAAGCTGGCTGTTTTAGGGCCCACCATGAATGAAGTGGGTTTGATAGCGGGGCATATAGATTTGGAGCAGTCCAAGATTTGACTTGGAAAAGCTTTGTTTGCTGTTCACTTTCGTAATGGTACTATAAAGCTTGCCCATTTGAAATGTGAGATCAGAGATGTATTTGGAATTCCTCCACTTAGCCACTAACCTAATGGCCCAGGGGTCAGGGGAGACCTTTATGGTCTCCTTGCCACAAGTCTAGAGATCAAATGTTACCTGCGGCAATTAAGAAGGGTTTAAAGGAGAGAAGGAGTAGGTAGTATTTCGGAACCTACACCCTCAATTGTGTGTAGCAAATAGTTTGAAATTTCACCTAACATATCATTGGGAGTCTCATCCTCCTTTTGAGGTAAGCTACATTTGTAATACAAATTATGATTGCTCAAAAAAAGAATTCCTCCACTTGAAAGTTATTATTTCAAAAAAAAAAAAAAAAGAAAAGGAAAGGAAAAGTGAATCCCTGCACTCTTTGGATTGGTGACTAAAGAAGTGGCATTAAATTGGGATGATCACTTTTGTAATGAAAATGGCAAGTAATCTTCAAGTCACTTTTGATGATGTTTGACCATTGCTGCTTATCGTAAACAATTGTAGCTAAGTCATCATGTTCAACCCCTTGACATAGAACACAGGCAGAAGCAATGGGTCAAAACTCAAAAAAAGATTCTTTTTGGTTTTAATTCAATTATAACTTATTGGCCTACATGTTTTCACGAGAGGAAACAAACAAAGTTTCCACTCGCGTTTGTCAAATTTGGATTTAATTTACACCACGTAGATATGTTGTATTGCAATCAAATGGTAATCAAGGGTCACTAGGTTTTACAGAACAAGATAACTGTTTTTTTTTTTGGGGGGTGGGGGGGGTGGGGGGAGGGAAGCTACAATTTTTGAGTGTTTATAGCTATGTGTTCATCCTCCAATGCGACTCAGAGATATCTACATTAAATTTTGGAAATTTTAATTTCAAATGAGGATAGAAAATCATTTTTTAGGTCGGACGTAATACACTGTAACTCAACCAACCCAACTTTGTTGGGTTGGTCACTACAAAGCCTTTAAAGGCTAAGTGAGATAAGAGGTTAGGGATTCAAATCTTGTCTCTTATAAAAAATCTAAATAGGTGCATAGTGCACTTATTTGGTCAGATGATGGTTCAGTTCCCATCGGTCCCTCAGGGGTTTAGTTGAGTCTCTCCCCTTAGAGTAAGTTATGAGTAGGATAAAATACTGTTGGCTATTGACAAAAAATTAAAAAAAAAGTAAAACACTGTAACTCGGTGGGTTAGATCACTGTATAAGATGTGAACTATAAGATTTATACAGCCGATTCTAAATGTTTAATAGTCAAATCAATTTATCGATGAAAAATAATAATTTCTTTACCCTTGTTCTGCATATTCTGAAGAGTAAAATTTTTAGCTCAAAATAAGACATCGTTCAAATAAACAAGTAAATCGTTACTAATACCATTGCCCATGGATTTTAAGTAACGAAGAATGATTTTAAGGACTAATAGGGTATTAGAGTTGTGCTGGCCCAATGACCATGGGAATTCATTGGTCCAGCCTCCAATTAAGTTGAAGATTGCTTTAACTCTTGCAAATTACTCGGAACGGAGCGGTATGAGTTTTGTATAATTCTTGGTGGGCTATATCATAAAGTTGGATTGATTATTAGAGGTAGTTGGCTGCTCAAAATCCCAATATATCGAGTCCAGTTAAAAACCCAAAAAAAAAAAAAGAAGAAGAAAAAGAAAAAAATATTGTTGAGATTGTAGAATGACAAAATAAAATCCCATAAAAAAAAGATAAAAAACTAAGGGATCTCGTTTTCTTGATCTTGATTGGATTACACAGATTGCTAACTAAGCAATTTATTCCTTCCATAACAGATGAATCCCACTTCGCAGTCGGGATGCCATTATTGTTTCATATATATATATTTTTCTCCTCTCAGATCAGTAAGCTTTCGGATCTTGAACCACAGTCGTAATAGCAAACCCTTCATACAACAAAGTCCAGTGAAAAGAGAGCAAAAGATATTAATTAATCTCCAAAACTTCACGTACCAAACTTATAGCTCGAAAACGTACAGTTTAGCATAGGAGCTACATTTAACTTACTTGATATTCGTATCTATCTTTACGTAGCAGAATTTCTATTTTTTCTTTCTTTCTATTTTTTTTTTTATACAGTGGGAGGGGGTGGGGTGTCTCTTCAATTTCTCTGTTAATCTTTATGCCAGTTTAAAAAATCTCAACCAAAATTAAAAGATAAAAACATAAATAAAAAAGAAAGAAAGCAAACAGAAATAGAAAAAATGGGGTTGTACCTGTCTTATTAGTTGCACGGACGGTCCCAGCCAAGCGATTATCTGACACGTTCCTAATGACCATTGACGCCAGTTAAATCGATAGAAGGAATTGCATTCCCAAGAAGAAATCAAAAGTATTAAATACAATTACGCAGGAATTTATGAGTTACTACTTTCCCACTTTAATAAATTATCTAATTTACCTAAAAGTTAAGAACGTGCTTGAAATTCAATAAGTGAAAAAGTTACGTGATAACTGCATATTATTAGCACTGAATATTTTGTACTGAAACCATGTCACTAAGGATCGAGAACTTGGAAGTGGTTAAAATAAATATCAGTGCAAAACTTGTAATTTGTTGAATAGGGTTTGTATGGACTTACAGAATTTGCAATTGGCCATATTTGATGAGTTGAATTATACTGTCAGGTAACTTTCCAGATAGCTTATTACTGTTCAACCTCCTGCAGACCATGCACCATCAGTATTATGGGGAAGACTCTGTTTCACCCAAACCATAGCCAAATTCAAAGGCAATCAAATTAAAGGCCCAGCAAATTTGTATGTTTAACTCAAACCATAGCCGAAGTAAAGGCCCAGCAAATTTATTCCAGTCCGACCTAACTACTGCAACTACTAGAGAAGGAGAAGCTCAAGTGTTGTCTGAGCAAATGGTTAAATTAAAGTACTGCAGCCCCACCGGTTGTTGTCTTTGACATGCATCCTGATTCTACTTCCATATTGGATTGGATGGAGATGATCAATTACTAAAGTAGGAGTATTATTACTCACAAATATCTTAGGGATCTCAAGTTGCCGAGAGCTGCTGGGATTGGGCCGCTTAATCGATTTTTGTACAGGTCCAAGCTTACGAGATTCATCAGGTTCGCTAACTGTGGTGGAATTGACCCACTTAGTTTATTGCTATACAGTTCCCTACAAAATTATATTGAAACAGCATCATCAACTAGTAGTTAATTCAGAGCGGTGTAATAGAAGTCACTACTTGATGAGTTTGATCGGATGCATGAAACTCATTCAAATTGAAAGATTGAAGTGGATGTTGCTCGGATAATATTCTCACAAATACTGAAGATTGGCCAAAAATCCCAGCTCTGGTACAAGAGGCCCTGAAAGCCCCGCATTGCCAAGGTCCCTGCATTTTCTTTTATTTTTTAGTACTCATTATCGCATATGTATTGCTTCAGATAATTAATCTGCTTAATCAGTAAACAGTAAAGTAGTTCGTTTAATAATGAATGAGGGAACTTGTATTAATCACGGATGAAAAAGGAAGAAGAATCCTACACTCTTGTAACGCTGTTCTCAATGTTGCAGGTGACATGGAACCAGGTGCAGGGATTTGCAAGTGTTGGATCCCAGGACTGAAGGACATTATATGGATCTACCAGCTTGGCCTTCCAAATTACAAGAGCATCCACTGCTCATATGCCAATAACCGAACTCATTACTATCGTTATTATTTGGACCAAATAAGGTAGAGTGCCTGATGATGTCTCAATGACAACTCATTTTAGCACAACAACACATAGTTGGTATTTTTCTCTCCCCAACTCTACCGTAAGTACATGAAAAATGAAAAGGAAACTAATTTGATGAAATTCGGACCTAAGGACTAAACCTTCATCATACATAAAACCCCCCAAAAAAGGCATCTGTGTGTTGAGCTATATCTGATTAAACAACAACATGGATTCTGACGAGAAAATTATTAAAAAGCAAAAAAGACATCCAATGGAATTGTTCATGCATGATTTATTTGATGAATAGTGCAGTGATAGTGATACCTTCAGAGTTGCAATCAGCAATTGCAATCGCAAGCGCAAAGACAAGCACAAAGAGGAGGGCCTCAGACCTCATTGGCGAATGATGACTAATCTAGTGTGTTACAAAGCTTGTAGTATATTGTCTGGGTGAAGAGTTTGATATAATATCTCAGTTTTTTTTTTTTTTCTTTTCGGGCTGTGCTGCTTCGTTGCCTCGACAGACTACACTTATGTAATACACATGGTTCTGTGCGTTTATGGCTAGGGTATGCTAAAGCGTTGACGTTGACTTGTTTTTGAAGAACGTAAATCTAGACTGGAGAATGCTGAGTCTAAGATACAAAGCCTTGTAAAAGATCTTCTAGATATTCAACATCTCGCCTGAATGCAAAATCAATGGTAAATAACTTTCGTGGAAAATGGTCTATTTGGATTGATGTTTTCCTAACAACTCGAATAATAATAATAATAATGATAATAATAATCATCATCGATAACTTATATTATTATTGCTCCGCAATTCTTGGTCCAAAATGTCGTCCCGTAAAAAAATAATAATAATAATCAGCGGACATTTTGGACAAAGAATTGCAGATTAATTAAGAATTAAATAAGAGTAGACTTGGTTTGAATGACAAGGCTGGCAGACAAGTCAGTGCCCTGGAGCAAAGGTACTAAATAATAAATATTAGTTGGAATTATTTGTCGTCGTTCATTGATAAAAAAAACAAAAAAAAAACAAAAAAAGAGTTCATCTCCGATTTTTTTTTAAATTTTTTTTATTTTACCTAAAGGTTTGGCCCATTGGATGCCCATCCAACGATTCCACCCACAACTTTCAAAAGGCGGGCGGGTTTTGTTCTACTCAAGAAGATTCTCATCAGTTCTAGTGTTCCCGTTTCTAGAGAGCATAGAAAGGAATATTTCAAGGATCAAATAGAGTAGAATTGCCCAAAAGAGATAATGAGAGACTTGCGAATATTCAAACCTTTCCAGGCAATGAGAGACTTGCGAATAATGACAGACTTGCAGATGCATTGGAGACTGACTAAATTAATTGTGTTACTAAACCCAACCAGGCAAGCAGCGGAGACTTTATATTACGAGCATTGATTGAGTTGAGGTGCAATTATTGACTCCGTTCCCCACAACACATGACATGATGAACGAGTTTTAAACAATGTTTTCAGAACCGGACCGCCTAGTGAATCGGAAGAGGGAGTGATTCGAGGTTGGACCGGTCAGATCGGTCGGACCGGGGTTCAACCCTTTTTTTTAATAATATTAATTTTCCCTTTGATTAAAAAAAAATTCAGCCTGTAGAGTATAGTGCCTACTGCTCTGCAATCAAAGTATGGGAACTTATTTGAATAAGTTATACACAAAATGCATATTTACAATCTATTTAAGGTGCATAATACTACATTAAATGACAACTACATTAACAAAGGCACTTATCCAATACGAAAAGTAATGACAGCTTCAATCATTGTTGCACTGTGAACAACATGATTTCTCTCTTGATGTAATGATTAGATATTCTAACTGTTGTTCATAATTAAAAACTGTAACATCTAAATACAAATTTCTTCATTCCAATAAATATCTTTCATATCACAAACTATAACCATAATAAAAGATGTTCTAGCTTGGAACTTATCCATAATTTGTTTCTTCTTTAGGTCTCTCCTCTCCATTAAAGAAATACAAAGCAAAAAAGGAAAAATAATACCAACATGTTGAGAAGTCACCAATGAAAACCTTTAATGCCACTCATCATTTTCATCATCAACGAACAAGTTTCCACATTGAAATGTTTCTAAGTCAACATCTTCTACTCCATCTGCATTATCTAAGAAATCAAAATATTTAATTAATCTTACATTAAACAATTGAATACAATATTAACTTTATTATTATTTTTTACTTAATATTATAAATAAAGTATAATCTCAACTTTTACTAATACATAAAATTAACCTTCAAATTGTTCAAAATTCGAACATTCACTATGGATAAGGAGTTCGTCAAGCTCTTTTTACAACTCATCATAATCAAACTTCCCTTCTTATTCTTTTTCAATCACCCAAAATTCTATTTTATCAATAGACTCATAATCAACGAGATCATACAACCTCTTTTGTCGATCATGCCTACAACATATACATTAACTAGTAAAATACCTTAAAAAAAATGAAATGTGAAATGTGAAAAGACACCATTTACATTGTACCTATATTACAAACGCAAATTGCAACGCACATAAACAAGATCATTGAGCCTTTGATGCTCTAATTTATTTCTTTTCTTAGTGTGAATACACTTAAAAATATTCCAATTACGTTCACATACTAAAAAAGAAGTTGTTTGACTTAGAACCTGAACTGCAAGCTTTTTTTTTTAATTTTGGAGTATTACAACTAAAAGTTTCTACCAATTCTCTATCATAATAGAATTAGCAAATTAGCCAAAGATGCATAAATAAAAAATATTTTTAATAAGATTCAAATACTGGAAAATGTAAAAAATTACCCAGTCTGTCTTTTTTGCTAGTGAGAATAGCAATTTTCTGCTATAACTCCTCTCTCGCTCTTCGATATATTCCAATCTCTTTTGTTAAATTTTCCACACTACACCAATCCACCTTGATTCTATGTAATCCAACAACTCATTTGTAATTTCATGATGTGTAACGAATATGGCAATGTCATACTGAAAAGCAGGATTTAAAAAATAAGCTGTAGCATGCAAATTTTCCTTCAGCATCCTATCCCATCTGATCATTGATGATATCAATGTAAAGCTTTATATAGTCTTTCTTTCATCCTTAAACAACTTGTTGATCCTAGTAATTGCTTCTAAACATACCATTATAAACATATCCCAAAGAAGGTCTTTCATCAGTGTCACAAGCTCTCAACAACTGAATTAGGAGGACCCATTATTCTCACTGTAATCAAACAATTATTTCAAAATCTCTAATCCAAAATAATTTGTTTGACCTCTTTTGCCGTTGCTTATTTTCAAGAACTTTTTGTAATCTCTACTAGTGACTAAAGCTTGTAAACTTATCTTTGTGATCCATGTAAACTCTTTAGTGCAATAAAGTTAGTGGCAAACCGAGTTTCTCCTGGACGAATAATCTCTTTCCAGTCTGCACTTTTTCTCAACCAATTCAAAGTAAACTTATGATTATACACAAAAACAGTTACTGTAGAAGCAAGAGTCACTAGAGATTTAATGATACTCATTTCACCAATATCCTTTAAGATCAAATTGATACAATGGGCTGCACATGGAGACCAACAAATAGTTGGATACCTTTCATTTAATAAAGTCCCAGCAGCCTTATAATTGTTGGCATTATCAGTCACTAAATGCACGACATTCTTTGGACCAACCATTTCAACAATTTCGGCAAACAGATTACACAAATTTTCTGCACTTGTTACAATGTCCGATGCATCTATAGATTTAATGAAAGATATACCCTTAGGACAATAAACTAGAAAATTAATCAATGGCCTTTGTCTACTGTCTTTCCACCCATCACCCATTATTGTGCATCCAGTTTCAGTCCAAGTATTTCGAAATGAATCAACAACTAATTGCGCATTTTTCTTAACATCTCTTAACAAATTGATTCTCAAAGAATGATAAGATGAAGCTTTACAACCATGACCCATTGATGCTATTTGATCGATAGCTTTTTGAAAAAATGGAGAATTAATAGCATTAATGGGAATACATGCATCATAGAAACAAAGAGCAATAGCATATCAGTATTTTGCCATTTTTCCTTACTTTGCAAACAAGCTTTAATAGTAGATTGAGAATTAGCACGTCCACCTTTAAAGAAAGCATGAATACCTATAGGAGCGGTGGCTTTTCTCTTTCCTTTGCTAGATGATGCACTAGTCTCGTTAATTGAAATCCCCTTTACCCTAGGAAAAGGAACCTTTTTACTTTATCGTCATCAAATTCATGTGTCGCTCGACCAAAATGATTTTTCACCCCAAAGTCTCCTATTCTTTCTTTAGATTTTTTTTTCATTCTATTGCAAAGATATTAACATTGCAACTCTCACTATCGATTCAACCTTTAGACATGAACTAACACTACCCGAAACTCCAGCTAAGTGTTGTTTCATACGATGGATACCACCCCCGGAAAATACTTTAAGACATTGAGTACACGTCATGGTTTTTCTTCCTTGTGCATTTCTACCCTCAGAAACATATCCCCATGCTATATCTGTCTTTTGCCTATGAGCATAAGGTTGACTTGCGGATTCTTCGCTATTGAGTGCTCCTGCCGGTGAAGATTGTGAATTACTGCCACTACCGGCATCCATTTTTCTGAAAAAAATATATATTTAAATAAAATTATTATTTTAAATTAATACGCATAAAATAAACTAATTGATTAATAATTAACTCCAAATGAAACACAAAGATTACTGTATAAAAGAAAAGATAATAATAAGATGGACAAAAATAAAACTTACTTCTTAGGCCAATGAAAGATTGCAAAATAGTGATTACTTAACAAATGACCAACTAACGATGTTAGTGGTAGTAGCCTGGGATGCCATGCCATCAAATTGAGAAATGCAAATAATAAGAAAAATAGAATATGCCTCCACTGAACTTACTACCACGGTTTAGTAGGCATGAATTGAGAGGAATTTATTGTAATCAGTCAATCCAAATGGGTGCAAAACAACTTACTCCAGAAACAGCAATTAGTTAAGTTATTCTATGCAGTCCAACGTAATAGACAATTTATGTCCTCAAGATATTGGATTTATCCCCCACTCAAAGACAGTGCAGCAACCTTTTCTTAGTAATTAATGTATAGTCAAGGTCCACCAACTATACGAGATTGCAACTACTATCTCATACAGATGCCAACTTGTCATAAGATATCAAAAGGCTTAAGTTGGGATCATTGGTTAAACTTTGAACTCTGATGC
The DNA here is from genome assembly GCA_024721245.1 of Mitragyna speciosa. NCBI lineage: Eukaryota > Viridiplantae > Streptophyta > Magnoliopsida > Gentianales > Rubiaceae > Mitragyna > Mitragyna speciosa. Next base: position 25,871,177 of record CM045564.1, on the reverse strand, counting down.
ACCATATATCTATTGTATAAAGATATAAGCTTTGGCTGGAGGCCTTCTTCTTACACTTATCCCTCAATTTTCCACAACTATAGATATTCTACAATGAATTAAGTTGGACCAATTGTAGGTGGGTAGGAACCCCCAAATAATCATCAATCTAGTGTTTAGAGAATTCTTTTCCGAAGTTTACTAGGCATTTATATTGTATAGCTTTCAACTAATATTGTCATTGCATATATTTTTGTACAAGACCAAGAAATATAAGCTACTGCATTCTATAGCCATGCAAGAAAAAAAACTGCCCAATCTAAGCCATGAATTAGGCGCAAGACCAACATGGCTATTTTATGACTAAGCAAATTATGACCCCAGCTAATATGCACAACAAAAAGGAAAACAAAAATCTTAACACTGCAATATCATCCAAAATGTTTCCCAGTCCTGCAAATTTTGGTACATATATTCTCCTCTTTATTTTTTGTTATGTAAAAAATTTATATAAACACAAACATATATTATTCTTTATACATATAATGTTAAAGAATTATAATTTAAGGGTGTTTAAACGAAATGCAAACTTAAAAACTTACAGTTCATAAGCATTTAATATTTTTATCTAATTAAAGACAAAATGGTGAATGTGTGTGTCCAAATGAAAATTGTGTAAATAATTTGCCTATCTAAAAATATATTTCTGAAAAACATCTCCATCAAATAAAAAAAATTATGAGAGAAATTAATATAAAAAATTTGGCAACTACTCAACTTGATTTAGGTCTGCCCTATCAAACCCATTTGTGCATCTATGCGTTTTAACTTGACATCTAAAAGAGCTCGTGAAGATTCTGGGCATGTAATTTTAAATTTTTTTGAAACCAAGGCTCTGTTAATATTCTTTCCTTTGTCCATCTATGCTTTTTCCGTTCTTTTTCTTTTTTTGTTTTCCTTTTGGCCTTGAACTTTCTGCTATCCTTTTTCTGTTAAGCCTCTTAATCAAACAAACAAGTAGGTAATAAATCCAACTAATTAAAAAAGCCAGCCAACCAATCTTCCAAAAGAGAACAAAGATAAAGAGGAGAACCAACCTTACAAAGATATCTTGTAATTCTTCTTTTCTGACGCAAGAAGTTGTGAAGATTAGAGATGAGGACTGAAGAATAGTATTGAATCTGTTGAATTGATTGAGCAAAGGTTGGAGTTGGGGACTGAAGAGTGAAGACGACGGCTGATGATGAATTGGGGAAAAGTAATAGGGTAGCAAAATGACGAAAATGGCCAACAAATTTCACCATAATTACAAAATCAAAAAACCACCGGTTGAACGATTTGAACCAGTTCGAAAGGTTCAAACGATTCAAGCGGTTTTTGACGGTTCTCTAGGTCAATCAAACCAACTTGTGAACCGGACCGGAGCCATGACCGGTTCGCGGTTGAACCGGTCGAACCGGCTGGTCCGGTCCGGTTCTGAAAACATTGGTTTTAAAGTCTATTAAACAGACCTGGCCACAGTTTACGCCTTCACTGTTTAGCCAACTCTATGCTTGTGCGGTGTCAGTCAGTCCTCAAAAAGGCCAACACTACAACAAATTACCTTTGTAGTGACAATAAATTAGTGACATTTATAAGTTTCATCATTATAACCCACGTTATAGTGACAAGGTATGATGGTATCACTAGTTTTAAATAGTTAAGTATGTTTAGTCATAAAATTTTTGTTGTCACTAAAATCTTGTCACAAAAAAAGAAGAGGGAAAAATTTCCCGGTAAATTTATTGGAGCAAGACTAAGTTTTTCTAGTGATGGCATTTAGTTGTCACAATAAATTATCTAAATTGACTTCCAGTGACAACTTGTATTGTAGTAAAATCCCAATATATTTAGCCACAATTATTATAGTGAGTAAAACTTTTTGTTTTATCTTTTAAAAAATAAGGATAAAGATGCATAAGTTGTTCTCCAAATCTATCACAGTCGTGCGCCCAATTCCTCTGCCATGTCCATCTCCCTCTTCCTCTTCCCTCTCTCATGAAAACTCTCTTTCTCACTCTCTAATATCACTGAAAACTTTCTCACTCTCTCTCTCAACGGAGCTTTTTCAGCCATGAATGGATGAGCTCACTCGGTGACTGCTTATTCCGATCTAATTTCAAGTAGCAGTGGAAGTCTCCTCTTGAAATCCAGGTATTCCTTGCTCAATCTTGCTGTAAATGGTTGACAATTTCTTCAATTTCTTCGTCAATCCTTCTTGAAATTAAAATAATGCAATAGGGAGATCCATCCTTTAGGTTGCAAATTAAAAATTGGTTAATCATCTTACTGTAATTAAAAGTGATGATAGATAATTCTCTACAATTCAGGCCGAAAAGAAAAGAATCTAAATCCCTATGATTATGGTGATTTTGTTTGTTTTGTCTTCTTGGACGAGCATGCTAAGTGAAGGGTAGGCACGGGGGACAATTACAACTAAATTAGATAATAGTTAATGAATTAATCCATATCAAAAAGTCAAAAAGTGGTGAGTGGTGGCGGTGGTTTATATATGTAAATGTGTGCTATTATGTTGATTTGTGAAGTAAGTAGAATTTGGACTTTGGAGGGTGGCTCACGGCAGCAAAATTAAAAAATTTATACGCATTAAAGATCAAGGTTTTTACCGTTGAAAGTAGCGGTAATTGAAGATCTTCGTTTAGGGGGCTGGCCTCGATGAGGTTTTGCTGGCTTTTCTGCCTTAAATGTTTTTTGGTTGGGTTTAAAGATTGTGGTTCAACCAGCAGCATTTATGGTGCTATTGCTGGAATTAGAGACAGGATGTTGTAGCTTTTGCAATTGTAAACGGAGACAAAGGACTTCTCTTTTTTGTTTTTTTCAATTTTGTCTTGGGTAAATGCAATATGTCCCTTAACTATTACCTAGTAGCAGTTCGCACCCTAAGCTATTAATTGTAGCACTTAAATATTCTGTTAAAAGAAATTAGATTGAAATATTACAACATTTAGCACTGTTTTTGGTTATCAAGTTTAGTAAAAAATTTGAAACTTTCAAGTTTAGCAAATTCTATTTCAGTTTTGAACTCCTGTGATCTTAATTCTTGGATTTAGATCCTTTACGGCTCATTTTGTCATCTAGTAATGTGTTTTTGATTAATTTCTTAGAATATTCAAGACTTTTCATGGGGTTAAAATTACAATATTTGAATTTTTGAAAGCGTAACATCCTAAGATACCTTTTGACAACAAAGTGTCAAAGTAAGAAATCTTGACACTTTGTTATTATTCTGGGGGAAAAACTTGTGAATTTTGTTGGTATCAAACGTGAAAAAAGACAATGAAAGGCGTGGATTTTCATTGATTTTCAATAGAAAAGATGAGACATAAATGCTCTCTCTTTTCCATAAGTCCACATGATTTGGTGTAATTATTGAAACTATGGTGCTATTGTTCACCTAATATAAAAAAAAGTTAACTGCATTTTGTTTTGGCCTTGGATGCAGGTGTGACTGTCGTTGGTCACATGCACTCATTAAAAGTTCAAACTCACCTAGTATATATGACTAACTTCCAAAGGGCTAGGCCTCGTCTTCAATAATTCCGTAATTGTGCTTAAATTACTCTAATCCCAAGATAATGCCAAAAAACTTAGTGCTATAATAGTTTTGAGGTATAGCTTCCCTTGCCCTGTTTACCTTTTTCCTTTTTAGGCATGAAACTATAAGTTTATTGACATTGTTATGTTGCACGCGTTACAATTCCTTACCAATTGAATAAAATAACTATCTTAGTAAATATACACTTTGCAACTGACATGCATTTCAAAAAAGTTGCATGACGCAATACATAAATAAATTGTTTTGGAACATATGTTACTGTAGTGCAACATAGTATTTCGCCTCCCATGAACTGTTTTTCTCCCTCATTTACCTTTTTAATCTTTGGATTCCTAATTTTCTATGGTGGAAATTATCAGGTACATCTTGGCTAACTTATACAATAATCACCCAACGTCTAATAAGACATGCAATCATCAAGTACTTCGTGGTGCTCTCTTAGCATCAATGGGCACATTTTAGAATAGGGACTATGGTCCTATTTATATGAAGAGTTAATATGTATCCTATAACGGATAGGATCTTAGTAGGGGCGTAAATGACAATTCATTGATAAAAAAATGCATTTTTGAAAATTAAAATATTTGAATATTTGAAAGCGTAACATCCTAAGATACCTTTTGACAACAAAGTCTCAAAGTATTTGAATATTTCATTCGAATGTCATTCCTTTTTTTTTTTTTTTGCTCCGTGAAATGGAGTGTGTATATATTTGAAAAACTATATAGATTATCTTTTTGTTACTTGCTGCAACATTCCCTTTAATTTTACAGCTATATAATTTATATATAATTAAATTGATGACAAAAGTAAAGAATGCCGATATAGAGCATTTTATTCCAACCTATCCTACGTTAGCATCCAAAAAGAAACTGAAATCATGTATGGATATAATTCTTCATAATCCATTCTTCAATCCTCCCAATATCATCTTGATCATCAGCTTATCCATTTAACTTTTGGTATCCAGCATAAGACCTGTAAAACCAAAATCCGATTTAAGGTTTTACTAGAATCAAAACCTTAAACAAAGCCAATAAATTCTAATAGGTGAATAAAATACAAAATCAGATTCTAGTTCAAATTTGAGGGGGGAAAAAAACTTTTGTTTAAGAGAGTAAGTCCCATTTCCAAGATTTTAGGCTCTTAAAGAACGAAAGAAAAAAGAATTTAGAATATTCTCCAATTTCAAGTGCAAGACTTGTAAAGATAATGCATTTAATAACTGTTGGTGATAATGTTTTGGGACCTTAATGTAGGATCAAATAAAAAAAATGATACAAATTTGGTTGGATGGTCAAAATTTAAGTTGAAGGATGCAAGGCTTGTGATTCTTCTATCATGAAGTAAAGCTTTTAGGGTTGAGATGTATCTACTGGTGCATCATCTTTATGAGATGTATCTTTTGATCTGTGCTTGAACGGATTTAGTTTCCCAGTGTCTTGGACATGGATGAGAAGTATGTTGGCCTTTGGGAATTTGGTACATTAATTTTCTTAATTGATGTCCCTTGATTCCCTCGGGAGGACTTTTTTAATTGACTATGTACATTTTCATCTTTAACAATTCAGTTTGCAATTGTTTGTTTTCTTTTACCAATGATACATCTACTTGTGCTTGATTACTTGTACTGATTGCATTTGACATTGTTTAATCATCTATTCCACTTTATAATTTTAACTGCTCATACTATAGCACGTGAAGAACTATTTGTACTAGCAAGCATTTGTTTTGTGTGGCATGCACTCTTGCTTCGTAGGATAGTTTCAGTGGATCCATTACATTGCACACTTTCTCTCGCTCAATTTCGTCTAGATTTGGATGAGCCGGCATTCACGGAAAAGGTTTAGGATTGTTAACAGTCATGTTAATATGCAGTTTAACGTCCATATAGGTAAACTTAAGGCGAAAGCCAGATCACATTGTGATTAATTAGACATAGGGGATTTAGATCAATAAGAATTCTTATGCTTATAAATCTGAACTAGGTCATTGTTTGGAAATTCAATACGGATTCGAAGCAAAAGTTCTGTTTAGATACAAAGCTGAACTAAATGATTATTTGCAAATTCAATATGCAGACTAAGGCAGCTTCAAACCAAGTCGTGTTTAGATACCAAAGCTTGAATGACTTTGTGAGCTTTTGCCAGAATCTCGAGCATGACATGTATGCTTAGGGGAAATTCCAAAGCCTTATATTTAGGAGTATCTAAATATGCAATGGGCACGATATTGTTGCATCTTCAGCTAGCTGGACATGTTTGTCCTATAACATGTTTTAGTTTATCTTAAAGAAAGCACATTTTTTTTTGGGAGAGGGGGGGGGGGTGTGTGTTTGGTTGTGGTTGTGGTTGCCTTTTGAAATTTAACTTTTCCTTCAATCAAATTAATACAATAGCATACCAATAAATAAATAAATAATCTGTCACTTTCAGAAAAGTTGTTTTCCTTGATATTTTATTGCACCAGCAAAATTGATTCTAAAAGGTTTAATACTCTGAATCACCCTCTTGTGTGCCTAGAACATGAGGGGCAGCTACAGTTTGTTAATGAGTCAAGTTTTGTCAAATCAAGTATCTTATGTTTGAACTTTATTCGTTTACCATTCAAACTTGTTCCAACTTAGTTTATTAAATAAACTAAAATTATTTTTTGAGTTTTGCTCCTTCTATTAAATGAGTCAAAATCGAGCTTAATATCGGGCTCGAGTTTGAATATGTATTTAGAATGATTTTTTTTTTGCTTAATTTTTGTTTGTAGAAAACCTTAAAAATATTGAAAAAACTAAGCATTTTTTATTTCTATAAATGGCATTTACCTTTTGAAAAATGAAAAGTGACTTTCTTTAAGATACTTGTTTTGACATTTAAGCTTTGTCTAATACAAAGGTATGTAAAATGTACTACCACAACATATAATAATGTTTATCATTAACCTACCATAATGAATATTTGTGAAATATGTATGTTTAACATGTCTTAGGAGCTTTAAGATGGATAGGAGTTGGATGCAAATTGATGATACACGAGAATCTAAATATCAAGAAGGGGTGGAATACTTTTTGACATTTGCATATGCCCATATCAGCCATGAAGAAAAGATAAGATGTCCTTGCAAGAAGTGTAATAATGTCCGTTTTCGTTATAAAGATGATGTCAGAGCCGATTTACTACATAATGGCATATGCAAAGATTATGACCCATGGGTACTACATGGAGAAGAGCATAATCAGTCTAGTGATGATGAAGTTAATTATGGTAGTGAGAGCAATGATGAGTACCAAAGAATTGAAGGAAGAATAAATAGTGATCAATTGGTCGGAAACCACAATGAGATGCAAGAAATGCTTGAAGATATTTATACAGCAGCAACTACTAATGCTTGGGAGGGAGAGAAATCTAATGAAAATGAGAGCGATGTGCCACAATGGGAAGCAGAAAAATTCATGAGATTGTTAAGAGATGCAGATAAAGAATTATATCCAGGCTGTAAAGATTTTTCGAAATTGTCATTTGTTGTGAAATTAATGCACTTGAAGATTCTTAACAGATGGAGTAACAAATCTTTCGCCATGCACCTTGAGTTGTTAAAGAAGGCACTTCCTGATGGTGAGACATTACCAAGATCATTTTATGAAGCTAAAAAAATAATTAAAGATATTGGTCTTCACTATCAAAAGATTCATGCCTGCATCAATGATTGCGTATTGTTTCGAAAAGAATACGCAGAAAAAAGAGAGTGTCCAAGATGTTTTGAACCTCGATACAAGCCAGTAGGAGTAAGTACAGATTCAAATAGGAAGAAAAAAAGGAAAGAAGTACCGCAAAAAATTTTACGGTATTTTCCTTTAAAACCAAGGTTGCAGAGGTTATTCATTTCGGAGAAAACAGCAAGAGATATGAGGTGGCACAAAGAGAAGCGTGTCGATGATGGGGTGTTAAGGCATCCAGCCGATTCCCAAACATGGAAAGAGTTCGATAAAATGTATGAATCATTCGCTACAGATCCTCGAAATGTAAGGCTTGGTCTAGCAAGTGATGGCTTTAATCCATTTTCAAATATGAGCACATCTCATAGTACATGGCCGGTTATTCTTGTGCCATATAACTTGCCACCGTGGAAGTGCATGAAAGCCCCATTTTTTATTTTGTCAATGATTATTCCTGGTCCAAAATCACCTGGGAATGACATAGATGTGTATTTAGAACCATTGATTGATGAATTAAATGACTTGTGGGAACATGGTGTTGTGACTTATGATGCATCCACTGCTGCCAGCTTTCGACTGCGTGCAGCAATAATCTGGACTGTGAGTGACTTTCCAGCTTACGCTTACTTGTCAGGATGGAGCACCAAAGGATTTCTAGCTTGTCCAAATTGTAACAAAGAAACTTCAAGCCGATGGTTGAAGAATGGAAAAAAGGTTTGCTATATGTGCCATCGAAGGTTTTTGCCTACTGAACATGTTTGGCGTCATAATAAAAGTTCCTTTGATGGCAGCAAAGAATTAAGACAAAAGCCAATAACTTTGTCTGGGGATGACCTACTTGATCAGTTAACTCGAGTACAAAAGGTGATGTATGGTAAAAAACAACCAAAGAAAAGAAAACGTGATGAGGACCATAATTGGGCAAAATTTAGCATTTTTTTTAGATTGCCTTATTGGAAAACTCTCAAATTGCGACATAATTTAGATGTCATGCATATAGAGAAAAATATTTTTGAGAGTATTATTGGAACATTGATGAATACTGATGGAAAAACAAAGGATAATCTTGGAGCTCGACTTGATTTACAGGCAATGCGTTTAAGGCCACAATTACATCCAAAAGTCGTGGGCAATTCTTACATTATGCCTTCTGCATGCTATACTTTGTCAACGGATGAGAAAAAGAAGGTATGTGAATTTATAAAATCTGTGAAATTTCCAGATGGATATGCCTCCAATATAGCAAAGTGTGTGAACATTAGCAATTGTCGATTTGTGGGCATGAAAAGCCATGACTGTCACATATTCATGCAACAGTTACTACCACTTGCTATACGCGGTCTACTTAAGGATGACGTATGTGATGCTGTAATAGAGCTTTGCCAGTTTTTTTTAAATTTGTGTTCAAGAGCATTGAGTATGGAGGATTTGGAACGCATGGACAAGGAAATTGTGGTGACCTTATGCAAGTTGGAGAGAATTTTTCCACCTGCTTTTTTCGATATTATGATGCATTTGCCTGTTCATCTAGCCCAAGAAGCAATGCTGGCTGGTCCTGTACAATATCGATGGATGTATCCAATAGAAAGGTTTACCACAAATTTTTTTAGTCTTTTTATTTATCAGAAGATAATTTAACTATTAATTAATGATAATGGTGAAATTTTTTGTAGGTATTTGTGTAAGTTGAAGCACTATGTGAACAACAAAGCCTCTCCAGAAGGGTGTATTGCTGAAGGTTACGTTGTAGAAGAGTGTTTGACATTTTGCTCAATGTATTTAGATGGAATTGAGACACAATTCAATAGGGTTGAACGTAATTATGAGGGCCAAAAACCACGATCGAGTCAAGGCTTGTCGGTCTTTTGTGATGAATATCGTGTAATAGGAGACAGTGTATACACTCGCATGGATGAGGAGTTATGGAAGCAAGCCCATGCATATGTCCTGAAAAATTGTGATGAAGTGTTGCCATTTTTTGAGTATGTATATACTTAACTTCTTTATAGATTATATGTTATCATGTTATATGCTTTAATGCATTGGACAATACTTGATTACCCAGGGAGCACAAAAAGGAACTTGAGAGAAATAGAGTGGGAAATGTGTTAAAAATGCACGAAGAAACTTTCTCTAGTTGGTTTGAAAAACGCGTAAGTGTATTAGTTTAGATATTTTTGTGCAAATATTTTGTTTCAATATATTCTTTACTTATGCTTTTTGTGTATAGGTTACTCAATTACTAGAAATGGGAAGCACACGTGTCAGTAATGATTTACAAAATTTATCATGCGGTCCAGACAAAAGAGCAACATCATATGAAGCTTGTGTAATCGATGGTCTACGTTTTCACACAAAAGGACGTGAGCTGGCTAGGAAAACTCAAAATAGTGGTATTGTGGTTAAAGTTGATGAAGAATCAACACATAGAGAATATTATGGTGTACTAGAGGAAATTATTCAATTGGATTATTTTGGAAATAACCGTGTTTTGTTGTTCAAGTGTGACTGGTATGAAGGAAAATCTGTTAAGATTGACAAGCACAACTATACAAGCATCAATATGTCTAAGCCATGGAAGACAAATGAACCATTTGTATTGGCATCGCAGGCAGAACAAGTGTTTTATGTGGATGATATTAAGTTGGGCCTTAGTTGGAAGGTTGTTATAAAGGGACAAGCTCGAGGCTTATGGAATATCGTGGAAAATAAAGAAGAACCACTTGAGGTGACAGATGAAGTATTTCAGCAAAATGCATCACATGGGGATAGTCAACATTTGACTGGAATGTTCAAGGATTTTGCATCATGGCACAGGGACGACATTCCCCCAATACCTGTCAATGCACAGTCACATAATTTAGTTGTTAATGAAAGAGACACATTTATAAATGATGAGGAAGACGAGGAAGATGAGACTTTGGATGAATACAACGATGAAGATGTTGTGAATGAAGATGATGATAACAGTGATAGTGAAGATAATATTAGCGATTGCTAAATTGATAAAATTGATATGTTTTTAATTTTTAGTTACTTATGCATAAATTTTTTTATATTAAATTCATATTCCTCTATTTTTTTGAATTTATGCAACAATGTCTATATTTTAGTGTTAAGGAAAAAATTGTTTAATTTATTTTTTTATTCTAATATTCCTTTATACTTGTTTGCAACTATTGTTCTTGTCTTCCTTTGTAGTAAATAACGTGCAGTTGATTGCTTAATTCATTTCTATATTCACTTTATTTGGAAAAGTTAGGTTCATTTATTTTAAATTGATTTAGAGTTTGCATGAGAAATGTTTTTTATGTTTATACATTTGTTTATTACTAACGATTTCTATGTGATTAGATTTGAAAACCAGCTAGTACTGGTCAAAACAGCAATCTTGTAGAAGACAAAGGTGAACTTTTGCTGATGGAAAAATTAACAGAGCACACAAGTGAACTTTCTAATACAGGGCAACTTGTTACTGATGTTTCAGGTTCATAACTTTTTGACATTTAAAATTTCAGGTTCACATGTTAGTTTTTTTTATAGATTATCGTTAGGGTGTTAGAACGCTTAGTGTCAATTTTAGTATCATGTTATCATGAGAGAAGTTTGATTTATTTAGACCAATTCTATTATTACTTTGTCATGATTGTGTTTGATTTATTCAGGACCATCCAATGGAAAAGGGAGAGGCAAGACAGTGGGAATTTCTGTTGAAAAGAAGAGGCGCAGAGGTGAAAAACTTTCAGTTATTCTTCATCCACGTAGAAACAGAATTGTGGGTCCAAATGCAACTGACTTCAAAACAGAAGCATGTGTTGTCATAAAGCAACATGCCCGACTTCAATACGCCAGTTGGAAAGATATTCCTACTGATGCTAAGAAAAAGATGTGGCTGGCTATGAAAGTAAGTGAGTTAATATTTTAATGTTGGACAAATGCTTACTTATACTGCTATTTGATTCATACAGCTATTTAATTCTTGTACTTGAGGCTTTTTCATTTTCTTGCTAAAATGCAGCAAAAGTTTGATCTCTCAGAAAGCTATACTATTAAGAAAGCAGTGAATACACAACTTAATAATCAGTATAGAGGCTACCGCCACAGATTGCATATGCATTATTTGGAGCACAAAGATGATGCAGATATAATGCATAAACCACCAGAGGATGTGAGCCCCAATGATTGGAAGCTTGTTATTGACTATTTTCAAACTGAAAAATTTAAGGTTTGTATGTAGTTGTCTTCTATTATAAGCTTTAAATTTCCTTAATGTTATAAAATAACATTTCATGTTTTCAATAATATATAGAAAATGAGTGCAAGGAATCGAGAAAATCGAGCAAAACTAACTATGGGCCAAGTTTGTGGAACAAAGTCAATTGCACAGTATTGTTATGATAATGTAAGTTATTATTTTATACTTAACATGCTTAAAATAAATGTATAAACAAAGTTGCAGGTGAGACTTCTCTCAGTATCATGAAAATATGCAAAGTAATTTTTATGTGCTATTTTAATAGCGTGATCCAGAAACAGGAGAAGAACCCTCACGCACAGCCATTTGGAAGATGACTCGATTTAATGAGAAAAAGAACTGTTGGGTGGATAGGGCTTCAAATGAAGCATATGTAAGTTGTTATTCATATTTTGTGTCATATTTTATTTCTAGTTGGTCACTACTGATTCAATATGTATGCTTGATTTTGATGTTATACGCAGGATGATATAGTCAAGTATCAAGAAGAGCCAGTTGAAGAAGAGATGCCTCCTATGACTGAAGATGAAGCCTTTGTGAAAGCACTAGGAGAAGAAAAACCAAATCGGTTGCGTGGATGTGGAGATGGTTTGAAACCACTACCAAAGCAAGATCGACACAATTATGAGGGCCTTGAAAAGGAGAATGTTGAACTGAAAAAACAAGCTGAAGACGATCGCAGTCGTTTAGATTCACTGGAGAAAGAAAATAAAGATTTGGCTGCGAAGTTGACAGAATTGCAATCTAATGTCAGTACACAAGTGCAAGCTCAAGTTGAAGCAAAAGTCCAAGAAATTCTTAGTTCCCAACTTGCCAACATTATCGAGAAAGTCAAGCAAACTGGACAAACATTTTAAATTGCAAGGTATTCTCCTACTCATGTCATGAATTTTGACTATTATATATTCTAAATATGCTAGAAGTTTGGTATTCTCCCACACACGTTATGAATTTTGACTATCATATTCTAAATATGGGTACATCTGAAGGAGTATTTGATATGTTGTCTGAATTTCAGTTGGATTTTGATACTTCTAATGGTGAGAAATGCCTTTCCAGATGCTAACTCCTATCATGAAATTTAGAGCCTGGTTGTAGTAAAGGAATTTGACCGTGAAGGATTTTTCTTTCTTTTGTGTGTTAGTTTTGCATTTCTATTTATTAAAAAAGGGCACAACAGCCAAATGATGCAGAGGGAAAGGAAATTGTTGTAAACAAGTAGTACTTGTTTTACTTCTTCTTGTTGCAGTTTTCTAAAATGAGGAATCAAATCCTGTTTATTCTTGGTGATTTTTTTTTTATTTTTCCTTCTGATTTTCTTCTCTGAGATCTAGAGGGGATTGACCATCAAAATTAGAAATTGTTCTGTTTTGGGCTAGCAATGGAAGTGTGTACAAAAAGATTGGACTTTTAATCACTCTTATTTGTTTATTAGCATCTTTGTGACCCACATTGGATATTATAGATTGCATATTGTAGCAGGTTTTTATTGTATGGGATAAAAATCTGACATTTTTCTTTTTTCTTGAAGATCTTTACTCCACAAGATCTAACTAATTAGTAGGTCTTGGCATTTGGGGTATAAGTTTTTTGAACTGCTGCTTCAAGTGTAGGAAGATTAGATTATTGCCTTTAAGTATATTAGCTTCTCTATTGTCATTTTGGATCTGAATTGAAACATGGGTAGCATCTTCTTTCAGTTTCTTATTATTTTTATGTTTTAACTTCTCCTTGTAACAAAATACAAGCAAAGTAGTTTGTCGTTGTAGCATTATTCACTAAGATTTACATTCTATTTCATGTGTGAGATCCTTAACTTGCTAGGTTCGCTCATAGATTAGATAGAATATGAAATTAATGTTGGAATGCATATGAATTCTGCAGTAATTACACTGTCTGCTTGTACATGATAATTCTGTCAACATCATATTCGAATGATATGTTATATCGTAATTGGAAAATAGAAATTTCGTGCTTCAATGCGTCCAACATTTTGGTCCTGCTTTTGCTGGCTAAATTTCTGTGTGTAATGTGTAAATTTCTGCATTAGCTGTCACTATATCTTTTTTTCCCGTTACGAAATCACATTCTAGTATTCAGTTTAAAATCGCATCGCAAGATAGCAGTAATCTAGTAGGATAGCAACTAATGCTGCCATTTTTCATCAACGTAATTATGCATTCTGTCATGCAAGCCCATTAACTTGCCGTGACCTTTTGAGTTCTCATTGAAAAGTCACACTCACAGTCATACTTCACACTTCAAATTAGATCCAGGTGCCAAAATAGATCCCTTTCACTCGTACATCTAGCTGTTATGTTTTCAGAACTTTCAAACATTCACTTCGAAGGTAGTACAAACTTGCATATGGAAACAAACAGCAAGTCAAATTTCTGCTGTAACTGGAATATTAGAGAAACCTTGTAATTTTCACATTTAAACTTTTGTTAGTTCTATACTGGCACCTTTCACCTATCACCAGAGGGCGCAAATGGACCTTTTTCTACCTAATACCTTTTGTAGTCTCTTTCTTTGTTGTCTTTATTCTGTGTGATTTGATTTGAACAATAGGAGCTGCGTAATTTTCAAATCATTTATGATATATTTGGGTCCTTTCACTTTAATAAACTATATGTTCTATGCAGCTCTACAAATCTAACTTTAATGAAGCAAATTTTAAGGCTATACTTATTTTGGCATGAATGTAACTTGATCAATGAAGTAGTATGAGACTCACTGCTATTTGTAGTTTATTTTAAGTTCTAAACTGCTATTTGCAGTTTCTTTTAAGTTCCAAATTGTCACTTTCATAAGTTTATATGCAGTTCCTTGAAAAAGTAATTTGCTTAAGAATGAAATTTGATACATTGAAGCAGCTGTTCTTCTTGCTATAGCCCATTTCATTCTCGATGTCAATGGTAGATTAAAAGTCTTATTGCTATTGTTTCTTTGTTTTGCAGGTTCGGACATGTGATAACTCAAAATATTGCTTGGTTGGAGATGTTGCTTCACTTTTAATCTAGGATTGTAAATATATGTTTTTGATTTGCAAATTCTTTTTAAATTTTAAATGTTAGACTGTATTCATTTACACAGTAAGTCAAAGTTATGACAATGAAACTTTCTTTAGTTCTTCTATAATTTTATAGATTGCTTTTGTATTGCATTATTGCTTTTAAGTAAATATTTAAAATTTTCTTATTACATCAATGAATGGTGGCTTCTTTGAGAAATTTGTTAATCACTGTCGCAGGTGCTATGGCAATGAAAATTCTTATTGTAAAAATTTTAACGATGCATATAGGAAAGATTTTGTCACTGTTTGCCACTTTTACCGACAACTGTAGTAACAAAAATATAATCTTCTCATGTGATTCTTGTCACTAAAAGTATTTAATTTATTATTATTTAAATATTTTTTGTGACGATTTTGTAACTGTGGGAATAAATTCGGTTCTAGTGACAACATTTTGTGTAATTATCTTGTCACTAAAAGTATTTATTTTATTGTTATTTATATATTTTTTGTGACGATTTTGTAATTGTGGGAACAAGCTCGCTTCTAGTGACAACATTTGGTGTAACTATAACTACAATTCTACAGTGATGGAAATATTTGTTGTGGGTAAAGCATGAATATCTAGTGACGAATCTATTTGTCGTCACAAGATTTTTAGTGACAGGACCTTTTGTGATGACTTAGTGACAACCTCAAATTTTGTGACTATAATTATTAGTGACAACTTTATGACTTTTAGTGACAACAATTCTCGTGACTGAAACCTCAAATTTTTGTAGTGCAAGCTGCCTGTCTCCATTCCTAGTCCCTTTATGCTTGATATTAGTTGATTAGCATCCCAAAAATAAATAAATAAAATCATGGAATGGAACGACCTAAAATATAGAAAAATCCAGCAAAAACCAAATCTCACATTTCTCCGGTACAATACTGTTCGTGGATTCAGAAAGCCCCTATGACCATATAAACTTGATGAACCCTTGATGCAATCAATTTAGGACCACTGATTCTCCATACGCCTGTTTTTGCTGCCCCTAGTGTACACACATACTGACATACACATATGGAGTAAAAGAGATCAGGAGAATAACAAATAAAAATTCACAAGAAGACACAAATCATTTGCTAAAAGTTTCAACCAAAAATAATATAAATAAATCTCTGCATTTGTTTCGGGAGGTATGTATGTAAATAAGTGGATGATCTCCCTGCCGGTGCAAACTTAGATACTAATATTGAGACGTGCCATGCCGCAGCAAGCGCTGAATATGCCAGCAAAATTGTTCATTTGGAAGCTCCACTTCCACCACCCCTACTGACTTCGTCACAGGGTAACTCATTATCCCTTCTTCTTCGATATCTATGAACTGGGATTGGCTTGGCCTCCAAGCCCATCAATTTAGCAACCACCCCAGGCCTACACAAAACCACGCTCTCTTCGTGTCACGGGTTGTTCGTTTGTCTCTGAACGTAACAAGTCGTGTGGCAAGTAACGCTCCGCACGTTACTTCCGCCTATCGACCAACTGTATATCGCAATCCCAAATATAGCAAATTAATGCATATATAAGCTTTAGAAATACAGTGGTAAAATATGAAATGAAATTTCATTCAATAATCACCAAGAATACAAGTTCGCTTTACAACCGTTCTCGTGTCCAACTCCTTATCACCCCCTATAGTAGTCCTAACTAAAAAACCCTAAGTGACAGGAGTAGACACAGTTTTTCTCTACAAAAGAAAAAATATAATAATTAAGCTATTTACAAGTACAAGAAGAATTAGCACTTCAAATTACATCACTATGCTCCTGGTGCTTGATTCTTCATGCTCGTTTAATATCGCACCGATCGGTGACCGGTGGTCCTATGCGTCTCGGGAGCGGGTAGTGCCGGGCATGCGACTCCGTCCTCCTGTGAGTCGCGATAGGCATTCTGCAAGCACTGTGCTAGACGTGCAGCTGCGATAGGAGTGCAACAGGTCGTACTGGCTACTACACAAATACAATAAGAATGAATGCACGAGTGCGATAGGGCACGAGGATTGCGGCACGGACACGCCAAGCAACGACCGCACAATGCTGGGCAACATACTTAGGGGATTTTAGCAGGTCACGGGACATAGCGTCTGGTCATCCCATGACATTCTCCCCCACCTGATTTGGTGACGTCTTATGAGCCTATGAAGCATTGCAAGCGTCAAACATCTTTTGGAGGGTTCTGAGGTTTGTTGGTCGTTCCCAAGAATTCTCATTATCTCCACATTCTTTCTGCGCCTTTTGCCCCCTGAATGGATTTTTCAAGTCTTTATGGTATGGTTTCAAATGACTACCATGAAAAATCGAATGATCTTTCAATCGCATTGGTACTTTTGATGTTTTCGCGGCATCCACAAAGTGAGTTAGAGGTTGTTGCCTTGTAATGACTTCAAAAGGGTTATTATTTATTAAAGAACTCCTTTGTACATTAAAGTATAGTTGGATCACTTTCAACAATTGCCCCCAATTTTTCTGGTTGGCCATCACAAAGTGTCGGATATACTCCTCCAACATTCCATTGAATCGTTCCATCTGGCCAGTCAGATTCAGGATTCGTCTTGGGACTTATGTTCAATTTGGACCTGAGCATCTCTTCAAGTTTGGTCCAAAATTCGTCAGTGAATCGCGGATTGCGATTACTAACAATCTCCTGCGGAGTGCCCCAATATTTAACAATGTGTTCGAAAAAGAGTCGAGAAATCTCTTCAGCTATAACAATCCGGGGAGTAGGGATGAAAGTCACATACTCAGAAAAGCAATCTGCCACCACCAAAATTGTTGTGAGATGTCCCACTCTTGATAAATCTGTGATGAAATGGAGAAATACGCTTTTCTAATGTTTGAGTGGAATCGGAAGTGTCTCCGACCCCAAAACTTTTAAGCCCTCATCCTAGCGCAGGTGTGCCAAGAAGCATGTTTCTCTCGATTCCAGACTTTTCTTCAGTTGTAGCGTTAAGAGATTCGTTCCATCAGTTTTTCCCACTGAGGCCCGAATCATACACAGATTGCTGCCTAGAACAATTAGAGCGTTGCCATGAGGGTATATGACGATTCTTGCGTCTCGTAGAAACTCCAACCCAATGATGAGTTTGAATTCATCTATTTTAACCGCAGTAAAACTAGTCCGTGTAGTTAACAAATCAGCCTTTATGGATACGCTATTGGCAACTTCCAGGACTGGTTGTGCAGCAGAGTTGATTGCCTTAACTCTGCCGGTAGACTTCTCCAACACTAAGCTCAATCGCTCTACCTCAGTGCTAGAGAGGTAATTATGGGTTGTCCCTGTATCGATCATTGCCCGTATTGACTTCTCATTCACCTTTAAATCCATGTATATCAGGCTATTGTTTTTGCCTCTTATTGGCCTTACTTGCTCAATTTCATCTTCCTCAAGAGTTGGCGTAGCCGTATCCTCCACGGTTGGCCTTTCTATTTTGATAACAGTGTGATTTTCTTGTTTGGTAAGCACCTTTGTTTGGCACTTGACAATTACCTTATCAATTTTGTCCTGGAGGGGTCTTTTGACTTTCGTCGTCCATGTTGAGCCCTCAAGTGCATTGCACCAGTAGGAGAATGCTCCCATAGCATGCTCTTCCTGGCCGCATAATTTCTTGTCACCGTCTTCCTCTGAAGGCGGCTCCTCTTGACTAAAAAGGTTGTCTTTCGCAAGCAAAGCATTCAAGAATCTTTTCGTTAGGCATTCGGTCATTTTGTGAGGACTATTGCAAATATAGCATCCATGTCTTTGTTGGTCTCCATTATTACTAGTACTCGGGTCTTAACCCTTGGACTGTCCTGATTGAGCATCATTTGATAGTGTAGAGGGTCGGTCTCTCCTACCGTTTTTCCCATTTGCTCGATGGAATTCATTATCGGATCCCTTGGACTGATTGACCCCTGGTCTCGCCTCTCGTCGCAATTCCAGTTGGTAGTCAACCAATCCCTCGACCTGTGCAATGACAGAGTCCAAATCCTCAACCCTCGTTCGTTGTAACTCTGTTCTCGCGCACGGCTTCAGGCCCTCTTTAAAGAAGAAGAATTTATCCTTCTCCGACATGTCCGTAATGCTCAGGAGATAGATCTGAAAACTCTTTACATAGTCTCGAATGGTGCCCGTCTACCTCAATTCACATAAGGCATGGGGAGATTCTTCTTCAACATTATGTGGAAAGAACTGTCGCTTTATCCTCTATTTTAGTTCCTCCTACATGTCTACTTGAAGGCGTCCTGCTTGAATCTTAGCCTTCTGGGTGCGCCTACCACACTTTGGCGTCTCCCGACAAATACATGGATGCAGTCGTCACCTTCGCGACCTCTTCCCTAACATGGGTTGCTTCGAAATACTGCTCCATGTCAAAAAGAACCGTTTTCGAGTTCCCTCGTGTTTCTTGTCCCGCCAAACGTCTTTGGCTCGGGGACTTTCGACCTGTGGAATGTCCTAACTATCTCTGGAACATTGGCCACAGTGTTGTTGCTGGCAACCGCCAACTAGAGCAGCCGCACCTTTGCACGGAGCTCCATCATCATCTCGCGCAATTCGGCAATTGCGTTGGTGTTCCCCACGACACCTCCCTCTAGGGCCTGGGTCTCTACCGAAAGTCTTTGAGTGGTCCCTTGCTCCCTCTCAAGGTCCGCACTCAGATGGGCAAGGTCTGTCTCTATCTGACCCACTCCTAGGTTCAGGGTAGCAGGCACATTCGTCACCCAAACAAATGGAAAAGAGACGATTGACTGCCTCCTCTAAGGCATCAATCCGCTCTCTATGCGTAGCCATTTTCGAGTTATTGTAAGCTTGGTTCCTCCTCCAGAACTCTGATACCAATTGCCACAGGTCGTTCATTTGTCTCTAGACGTAACGAGTCGTGTGGTAAGTAACGCTCCGCACGCTACTTCCGCCTATCGACCAACTGTGTGTCGCAATTCCAAATATAGCAAATTAATGCATATATAAGCTTTAGAGACACAGTGATAAAATAGGAAATGAAATTTCATTCAATAATCGCCAAAAATACAAGTTTACTTTACAACCGTTCTTGTATCCAACTCCTTATCACCCCTTATAGTAGTCCTGGCTAAAAAACCCTAAGTGACAGGAGTAGACACTATTTTTCTCTACAAAAGGAAAAATACAATAACTAAACTATTTACAAGTACAAGAAGAATTAGCACCTAAAATTACATCACTATGCTCCTGGTGCTTGGTTCTTCATACTCATTCAATATCGCACTGATCGGTGACCGGTGGTCCTATGCTTCTCGAGAGCGAGTAGTGCCGAGCATGCGACTCCGTCCTCCCGCGAGTCACGATAGGCATCCTGCAAACATTGTGCTAAATGTGCGGCTGCGACAGGAGTGCAACAGGTCGTACTGGCTATTACACAAGTGCAATAAAAAGGAATGCATGAGCGCGATAGGGCACGAGGACTGCAGTACAGACGCACCAAGCAATGACCGCACGACTCTGGGTGCGGACTATGCTAGCGCATGGGAGTGATCGGCAACGACATCTTCTCTTGGGCAACTGTACTAAGGGGACTTTAGCAGGTCACGAGACATAGCGTCTGGCCTATCCCGTGACACTTCGGCTACTGCAGCCGGCTGCTCTCGTAATCTCTGCACTTCTGAGGTAAAACCATCGATATAGAATCCTTTGCCTCGTCCCTGATTGCTTCTGAGCGAGTCTCTTGCATTTGTGCTCAGAGGGACCATTTTCCGAAATGAAGATCTGTACATGGCATCTTTGCCATCGAGAGAAATCCGAGGGTACTGATTTAATGCGTTTCTTGCCACTTAGCAGAATGTCGGAACTGTTAACACAAGACTTCCTATGACGGTATTCCCCATAGTCATCAAGTTTTGCACTTCTTGATGGTGCCTCTTTCAGCTCTAACCGTAGTATCATCTCCCTCAAGGCTGGTTGTCTTTCCCTGAGAGTAGCACCATCCACGTACAGGGAATCAATATATGGCGACCCCTGTCCTATT
Organism: Mitragyna speciosa; assembly: GCA_024721245.1. Lineage (NCBI taxonomy): Eukaryota > Viridiplantae > Streptophyta > Magnoliopsida > Gentianales > Rubiaceae > Mitragyna > Mitragyna speciosa. Next base: position 25,850,579 of record CM045564.1, on the reverse strand, counting down.
TTTTTCTGATTAAGGGTGGAAGTTGATCCATCATCATTGCACAATTTAAAGCCTTTCCTCATCTTAGCACCCCAAGCATACTTGACAAGGAAGAAGGACAAGTCCTTCGTGCCATTCAACTGCTACTATGAGAGTCATTGACGTATTCCACATGCTTATATGTGGCCATGCAACAGCACAGCAGAAGATCATGTGTTGGGGAAAACGGTGGGGTAAGCGGATTCAATAGAAAGCGGTGTGAGCTATTGTTAGACGGCCTTAAAAGCTCTTACATGAAAAGAGAGAGGGTCTCACGATTACTCCCCAATCCAGCTGTGCTGTGATTTTGAGGCTTATTACATCTGTTCGTTGAATGCTTTTACCATTGACAACCGAAATCCAAAACATCGCACTTAGAACATCAAATTGTAAGCCAACTAGAAAATCATTTTTTACACTTGCCTTTCAGCTGTACACCAAACTCTCTAAACCAATTAATCAAATATTTCAATTAAGCATCTTTAAAACATTACATACTGACGTTACACATGATAAGTGGGGACAAAATTAGAACCCCTTCTTAACGTCACAACTGGGTACATAGTGACCAGTACATAAGCCACGAAAGTAACGTATTTCATCAAAATCTCCCCAAGAGCAGACCGCCTGGCTTGCAGGTCAGGTTAGGTTAAAAAATTCATGTTTAAAAAGCATAAGAAGTAACTAAACATGATGATGGAACTTCTACACCTCTGTCTGAAATGAGAATGGTCTCTGAGAGTCAGACAAGCATCGAAGAAATTCAATCATATATCCATAGTTCAGATGAATAGCCACCGGGCAAGAAACCCAAGTCCAGCCCCTCCCCATCTGTTTCGGTGTGATATCAACATCAATCTATGTTTTTAATATTTTTAACAATTAACAATCAGATAAGAAAAAGTCATTACTGAATTTAATCATAATGAAGACTTCCAAGCAAAACAATCAGAAAAGATAAGGGGGGTGGAAAGTTGACAAGAAACATTGGAGAGATCATCGCCTTCTGTCAAAACACCCCATCATTATTGTACAAATTAGATATGGAGTAAGACAGAAATAAAAGTCATAGTCCGCAAGCGTTACGTGATTCAGGTTCTGATTAAGCCTCTAAAGTCTAACCTGTATAGAGAATACAAGTTGTCAATGTTCACCAGCCCTCGACAAAATTCACTTGAAAAGAATCATAGATATTAACAGACGGCTACGATGCAAAACTGCATACGAGAGCAAGCCATGAGACACTCCATTGTTCTTACATCAATGCATGCATACGCCGAGAGAGAGAGAGAGAGAGAGAGAGAGAGAGAGTGTGTGTGTGTGTGTGTGTGTGAAATCAAAATAATCATTGGGTCCAGTAGAAAGCAAGACGGCTACAAGAAATTACACATTTTACAGGAAATTCAAGATTTTATATATGTACACAAAAAGACGTGCTGATCCCTCAGCAAGTCACTCACTACAGAGTTATCCATCCGGAGCATCGCTAGCCTTAACAAATCGACCTTTAACTCGCTTTCTAGTATCAGCTCTTGCTTTCCTTGACTCGTACCGAATATGCTTATCATATCTAGTAAGATATAGACAAAGACGCAAAAAAATGCAAAATGAGTATTTGTTTTCCTGGCAAATAAAACTTCCACAGAAGAAACGACTTAACATAAATATGAGGGGGATTAAAGCACCTTCTTGTTTTCTTTTTCGCCTTGTAGCGTTGCATTGCATTACCTCTATTCTTTGCCAGTAGCTCCATATCAACCTTGCTTATTGCTGCTGTGATGCTTTCACTTTTCACCAGAACAGCATGTTCCACGAGATTGAAATTTTTTAGACCACCATAGCATTTACGTTTACCCAAACCTGAACCTGAGGTTGCCCCTCCTATTGGTAAATTGTTGCTTTCTGATGTTGCTGGCCCCTGGCTTGCTGTAGGGTTATTAGGGCTCTGCATATACAAACTTGCCAGCTCAGAAGGGGAAATGTAATTAATATCTCAGATGGTAGGCAATAAGCACATATTGACCAACAGTTTAAGTTACAAGCATAAAAGTTCCACAAAGGCATTGAGTCGTCCAAGCAAAATAAATAAATAAATAAAAGCTTTGACTGCATACCCGCGCTAATCCCGGTTATGAAAGATACCTTCAAGACTGCAAAGCTTCCTTTGATGTGACTTTACATAACTTAGCTCCCAAAGTAATATACAAAAGGTATATATCCGTGTAGATCACCCCAGCTTCCCAAAAACATAGAGGCATCAAAAAGAATAACTACTAACGTAAGAACTACTAAAGTTGGTCTGTCATAGGCATTGCATACAGAAAACCAAGTAATTCCAGATGAGATCAGGTTGATTGCAGCAAAGCCTTTGAAATTTTCAAAGTCACATGTAATCCCAAGCAATGTCACTTACATTGAATGCAGTCATATCCTCGTTTACTAATGGGCAGTTCAAGGCAGAGAGTTCTAATCCTCTTGTAGTTGATGCTTCTTTTAGGAGTTCTCCATAACCTTTCATCACAAATCCCGCATCATTAGCAGTGTAGCCTATTTCCAGTGGATTAGATTCATCACTACCCCTCATCTGTTGTGAATTAAAGTCCCAAATCTGCTTAAAGCAAATTTTACAGAGTTAGGGATTAAGTACGAGAAAACTTTGTTTCTGGGTTGGACAAAAAAGTAACACAAAAATCGTGCTGGAAGGAAATGCAAATGAAATCAATTCACTTTTCTGGAAAAAAAAAAACCATTTGTTTCAGTGAGAATACAAATAGCTCCTCCTGGGGAAAAAAAGGAAAGAAAGAAGAAGAAACCCTGCTCTCACCTAACAATCTACTGCTAATCCCATGAATTGATTAGCTCGGGAAATTTAGCAGGGTATATCACCATTTAACATTCAATAAGACTGATATAGAAAGAGCATGTCAACTCACAAGGAGGAGAGTTAAATTTTCCAAGATGTGAGAGAATGAGAGAGGAATTGATAAAATGGTGAGAAGCAAGTTACTGCAATCCATTATTACTTATCTGATTGACTAACTTCATCTAAAAAAGGCTAAAGAAAAGCAAAGAGGGCAAAAAGAAAATAAGAATGAGAATTTCTGGACAGGAAACATTTCTGCCCCCATAAATCTCTTGGCAACATTATGCACATGCCAATATCCATACAGGATTTCAGCATCATTTCTCAATGTGAAACCTTCCTACTTTTCCATTAAGTAAAGTAATTAAAGCAGATAATAAACTACATACATGCAAAAAATAATCACATTCTCAAACCATCTCAACCAGGAAAAAATAAAAAGAACTAAATAGAGATGTTCAAATTTTACAACATCAATAGCTTCAAAGAACTGAAAGCAAATGCTGACTAACAATTTTTTTTCCCCAGAGATGTATCATCAGTAATCACGTTAAGGCTGTTAAAGAAAGAAGCCATGTTAAGTGCTACTAGTAATTTGACATTTTGACCTTTCCCATCCACTTAAACATCACTAGAACAAAATTAAACAACTGTGGAGTGTATCAATATACACAGCAAATAAGATAGTAATAAGAAACTGGGGGAAAGACACAGACTTTAAATGGCATATATAAAGCAGAATAAGCAATCTAATTCTTAGCACTTACTAAGATTAAGAGAAAGGTGATTAGAAATGAAAACCTGACTGGACTGATCACAAGCACCGGTGTTCCACATGTTCTCTTCCGTCATCCGATCACTTTCTTTGGGATTCGTGGGCGTCTGCATCATAAGCAGATACAACATAAAGGGCGCATTTTGCTGTTGCTGCTGCTGCTGATGCTGAAAATGCTGATTGGCATCATCCCGATTTCCCAATCCACCAACTTCCTCATTTCCCTGCCAAACTCCACCACCACCGCTGGCACTCGCATTAGGTGTACCGGGTCCCAAATCCTCTCCACCACCTCCTCCGCCGCCCCCGTCCACCACCAAATCCTTCTCCAGCAAACCCGTCAACTGCTTCATAATCACTTGCTCTGCTTCCCACAAGTAGGGGTAGTATGCTTCTTCATCAATTCGGCGCCGGTGCAGCAATTGGAAAAAAGAACATTGTTATCATTAGGCACCATCAAGTCCTGCAGCAAAACCGAAGGAGAAACAGAAACCTCCTTGCCCACCGCCATCCACGGCTCCAAAAACCCACCACCAACAACAGCATGTGGCTTTTTGTCATGAATTTCCAAACCCCAAGCAGAGGCCAGCTCGAGGGCAGAAGGGCACCCTGAAAACCCCTCAATAGGGGTACGATCATGGGCGGCGGAGACGGCACAACTGGCGTGGGCATCCCAATCGCAGTCCTGGCAGAGGACGAGGTTGTCAGTTCCACAGCGGAAGGAGACGGGTTCGGAGGAGCAGTTGTCGCAGATCTGAGAGCGGAGGTGCTTGCGGGAAAGGGCGTTGGCGGAGTGGACGTGGTGATCGCAGAGCAAGCAGAGCTTAGCAGAGTCAGCTCGGCAGTAGAGAACGGCCATCTGCTCATTGCAAAAATCGCAGGGCACCAGGCATTCTCCTAGATTCCCTATTCTTGGGCTAACCATTTCTTCTTTCTCAATCTCTGCTTACTAACTAAACTATCTAAATTGAAAAGGCACCTGGTAATTTGTTGATGGATAGGAACAAGTAGAAGAAAGAGGCTAATTCTAATTTTAATTTACGGAAAGTGTACTTACTGCTGATTACTGTCTGAGGGAGATGTACAAACGATTGATATTTAAAATGTATCTATATATGGCATGGATTAGTTGGAGAGTTTTATGGGAGAGCGATTGATGATGAAGCTCTCGTCCTATAATACTACTAGGAGGCAAAGAGGAAGGGAGAAACGAACGAAAGAAAGAGGCTGAAGCGACGATACAGTAGCAGTGATGGCGATGTACTTTTCTTTTTGATGATGGGGCCCCTTTATTTTGTAAAATATCTTGGCCTTTTTGCTGAGTTGGCATCAGCATCTTCTTCTTGCCAAGTTGCCAACAACATTCAATTATCTTTTTTTTTTATTATTATTATTATTTTCTTTTTCCATTTTGGCTTTGATTTACATTCCTTTCAACCTTGAAATAGTGTAGACCAATATGATTAAAAACCGGGTAGTATATGTTGTTCAATGTTTGTTTGATTTGTTAATGAGTTTCAAAATCTGTTAAAAAGTTGAAACTATTTTTTTCTTGGTGCAAAATTCATCTTTTTGGGAGTCTTATTGAGTTGAATTTGAACAACTTGGCTTACTTGTGTGATAAAGATCGAATTTCATTTAGTTTAAGATATGATTAGTCAACAAATTAATTTCAAACAAGTACCCTCCTCCTCCTCTCCTCTCTCTTTTTGGGTGCGAATAACTTGGCTCTAGTTCAACACATTTTGTTGTTTTGAATAGGCTAGTTTTACTACCAAAAGTATTATCACTTGAGTTATCCTTCATTTGATGCTTCCAACTTGAGTATTGGTTCCGGATTCAGATTTCTGTTACACTCTCCCTCTTACATTCTCTGTTATACATCCTATTTAATTGACAAGTATCCCATGTTTTAAACAATAAAAGTCTAATCAAATAAGATATGTGATAATATGAACACTTGTTCATCAGATAAGGGATAGGAGTTGGTTTCCATCACCATCAACTGTTTTTCAAACTTTTTCACCATTATTATCACGTGGGTGCAACACAAAGTACTATTTACCAAACCGTCTAAACTACGTGCAGTGAATCCGCAGTCGGTAAAAGAAAATAATAATAATAATAATCTCACATATAGTAACAAGTTTCCACCCAGTAGTAATCATTGAACTGAAATTTCACTGAAACAACTCCTTGCCACTTATTGGTATTTTAGTTGTGAAATTAAGAGTTGTGGTGTATGTGTGTCTTTGTGAAGTTTTACAAATGGACAATTTCAACAGGTTTAGATTTTCTATTCAGTAGTATCTAGTAATTTTGGTGGAATTGGTTTTTTAATGAAAATTGTGGTGAATTTGCTTTTATGAAAATTGCGGTAAAGATGATTTTATTTTCCTCCTGATTTTCGGGTAGAAGTTGGTAAGAATATTTTGTGTGACATTGAGGGATACAAGGAATCGTCCACGCAAGCAAATTGGACTGTTTGAGTGATACGCTTTACATTGGAATTTCAACATGGCAGGCGGCAAATTTGATGTGATTTGCGATGCTATGCTCCTGCTAGGATGTAAAGAGTCAGGATCAGGTGTATCATGAATGTCATGCATTATAATTAATTATATATCGTTTAATAATATAAGATGTAATTTGTTATTATTATATGACGATAAATTATTAATTTTAATATGTTATGTGAATTAATTATATATCGTTCAACAATATAAGACGTAATTCGTTATTATCATATAATAATAAATTATTAATTTTAATGTGCTATGTGAATTAATTATATATCGTTTAATAATATAAGATGTAACTCGCTATTATCATATGATAATAAATTATTAATTCTAGTGTATTATGTGATGATACGTATGATACATTTAATAGTTTTTCGGAGGAAAACTACATCAACAGCCATGTTGAATTTGTTGCTGCTGCATAAAGTTACGACAATTTGATCGTGGGAACAAGTTATAATCACATCACATCTCGATCGATCAAACGCATCCAAGCATTGCCGGCAAACCAGTATAATAACACTCATGGACGAGCAAGAGAGCATCCAGAAAATTTACGTTGAAGGGACGAAAATATATTTATAAAGTGTAATTTAAATTTCTAAAAGACAAACTTTTGAATTTTTGTAGATGTTTAAAAAAAAAATTCAAAAATTTAAGAAGTATATACATATATATTCTAAATCGTGACGGCACCAGGGCTGCACCTATTTTCTCCTAGCTATATTTGCTTTGCTTATATTAGTACGTGCTACACGTGTAAAAAGACTTAAAGTAATTAAACAATCAAATAGGTTAGTACAGCTACTTAACTACTTGATAAAGTTGAAACGATTTCCTGCTTAAAAAAAAAAAGAAAAATCGTCTTGAGAAAAACATTGCATATTTTCAACGTATCTATTGTAAATCCAATTCAAGCCAAAATAATTCCAAGTTTAGACAAACAAAAACTGGCTTCAGATTGCAAACGCGTTGAATTATACTCCTACTTACTTGCTTGCTTTGTTGCAAGTATAATTGGGAAGCATATAAGATCAGATGGTAATGTATGTTTCAAGTTTTCTAAGCAAAATAAATGTGTATTTGAATCTTTCACTGCTCTTGCCTTTAGGAATTTAAGATCCTAGATTATTACCTGGTGACCCAACAGGTCAGCAGCGTCATACTGGATAAATTCTTTTAAAACACGGGCATTCGAGGCGACCGGAAAAGGTTGTCATAATGAAAGTAAAGATGGATTGGGGGGTCAAACAAAATCATGGAGCTTTTTTCAGTTTTTATTTACCCATGAACATGATATATCATTTCAAAATTAAAATTATTACGTGCCAAGTACGCATCGAGACTAGAGCAAATCCAGCTCTTTGTTGCCTTTTCAAGGCATTATTCCGGCTCCCTACACCCTAATTCGTCATCGATGACACAATATCCGTATGGCGTTTCTGGCTTTTGCCCACCCACCGTCGAGTGAGTATTGCGTGCACCAAGCGCGTCACGTGGCGTGTCACGTGATACACTAGAACTAATTACACATCGCCAAATAATATAAGGTATGACCCACTATTATCACACGACGATAAATTATTGGTTTTAATACACCACGTGACAATACACGTGGTGTATTATATACTTTTCCCCCACCGTCCTCCAATTTTCTTTATTTATCTTTTCTTTCAGGTCCTTCCTTATCATCTCACTCTCTCTCTCTCTCTCTCTCGTCAATCAACAGAATCGCACTTTGCCATTTGCTGTTGTCTGTTGGTCCATCTTAATGATCTTTTTTCCCTTTTCTTTTTTAAGGCTTCCGATTGTTTTAATCTACATTTTCAATACGTGCTCTTTTTTTTTTTCTTTTTATCTTATATGACTATTGTATAATTTACTACTTCTTATTCTATTTGAAATAATAGTACTTGCTCTTTTGTTATAAACTCTTCTTTTGTAAGATTATAAAGCTGTTTTAATTACAAAATTTTTGTCAAAGCCCGGACAGAGTAAATTAATATTCTTTCCTGATATTTATTTTACTTAATTTATTAATACAGACTACTGCGTTAAACTGATCATAGAGACCAGTGATCTCTGGCTTTTGCTAATTAACAAAATAATACTTGGAGAGTTTTGTTTAAAAGAAACAAAAAGAAAACTTAGTTTGTTAAAACGCAAAAAATGAATAAATAAATAAAAGGACCAACGTATTGGTCCTTCGTATGAGGTCTTCTAGCAAAAGGCCGTGGTCTTCCTCGCCTCGGGCTTGTAATTACAGTACTAAGCACAAGACAGTCAATGGAAGGTGGGCTGGAGGCCGTAAAAAGTTTATTTTCGATCCAAACCTATTAAAATGTTGAAGGCCATCCAGTCCAACAAAGTGCGGGATCCTCCGGGTAATTCTTAAGGTGACATAGTGTGCTCTTATGTCAAGCCGAACGACAATTTACTTGCACGTACTATTGAGTTTTCAGCTTTTGCGGTGCAAAAGAAGAGAGTGCTTGTCTAACAGCAACTTTAGAAATATTGTAAATTTTACTGAAAAACACACACACACACACACACACACTCTCTCTCTCTCTCTCTCTCTCTGGTACAAACAAAAGAAAATTATAAATAAATAATTACAAATTAATACCATGTTTCTGGCTGAAAAGATTGGTCCGCTGTGGTGCTTCCCAATTAGTATAACTCAACTAGATAATACCCAAAAGAAAAATGAAAGGAAACAGGGTAAGTATCATCGTGAACATAGCTTAAATCGTGGAAAAACAAATGGCCATTATACAGGGAATGAGTCTCGAATCGTGCTCAGAAGTGTTAAACTACATATTTTATTTCCGCGATTGAGTACGCACTTTTAGGTTAAACACTACAAAAATTTGTCGTTGAATATTACAGCTGTTCCAAAATAGAAGGTACCATTTGACGTCTAGACAGGAGGCACCATTTTGCCCAATTGCGTATTTCTTTAATTCTAAAGTTGCAGCCATGAACTCTCCAAAATATATATATATATATATATATTTATAAAATATGCATGACCTCTCATAGTTAAGAGGTGAAAGGATGTTACCGGATTTTGGAGGAGTACCCAATAATGATATCAATTGTGGATGTATAGAGTGTTCTACGGGGCCTCGTGTCAGACAGTGTTGTATTTCTAGGCCTCCAGCTATTCCAGTCAGTTTTATGCTAGACCATTGTTGAAGTTGTCACCGTCTTAAAAATGAATAACCAAGAAAGAAAATTTTGTCAAACCTCTAATGTCGTTGCTCATAATAACAATGGTTTTACATAACGCTGAGCGACATTAATTGTTAGATCAATTGACCAAATGCTATTATTGCTCAGGTAGGTAACAATAGTGCCAAGGTCAAAATTTCCTCCTCCTTTTCAATTTCGGTCACAAAAGAAGAAAACAAGAAGGAGAGGGGAATTTGGCAGAAGGAAAGCAAAAATAATTGAGTAGGTGTGGGCATTGGGCTACACATCATGCACTAGACAATGAGGAGGAGAGGGCAGGAATTAAAAAAAAAAAAAAAAAAGTCTGTAAACATTTTAACTGTAAAGGAAAAGAAAGGGGGAGTCCGTGCTGTCAGGAAAGGGCAGTAAGCAGTTCAGATTAGATTCCATATCAGGAAAATACCAACTACATTCCATTGTTTTTGATGACCCTAACTCAACTCTCAAAGTACCCACATACATACGCCAACCCAACAGCCAGCCAGTCCATGCACCACTTGTTCCTTTATCCTTCACCATCTCGTGAAGGAACCCCCCCCCCCCCCCCCCCCCCGCCTTTTTTTTTTTTTTTGGGACTTCAATCTTCAGTCTTCTCCATGCACCTAATTCTTGATATTTATTCTACAGGCGGCAACCCCAGTACATTTGCCTGTCGACTTTTTATCACTAGCATAGTAATATTTAATTATTTACTCGATGTGAAGAATAAGAAGAAGGCATTTGACTTGGGTACGTACATTCTTAATTTAAAAGTATAATTTTCTGCTAATGCTGTAATAGGATGAAACTGGAGTGGAATTAAGAAAGCCGAAGATGATCTTGTTTTTTTAATGTATCTGAACCTATATATGTTTCATAACTTCCCACATGGCTCCAGCATGTAAAACATATCCCATTCACGGGCAGCTTAAGCTAATTATACTGTGGTCTTCTTTCAAATGTCAAACGTCGTAAAGACCCTCCTTTTTTTTTTTTTTTATTTGGGAGGAGGAGAACATGTTACGTTGTGTTTATTCTAAATAAAACAAAAGCAAACCCAAGTATGCCGATCATGGAAGTGAATAGTTAAAGTGCAATAAAAAGAAAGGAAAAAAAGAAAACAAAAGCAATTGCTCTAAATTTCTATTTCACATTGCCTACACAGTTTAAGAAGGCATAGTATCAATTAATTTGACAATGAATTACACTTTGTTTAAAACAAATATCTGCCTCAAAATATTGAGAAGTAAAGAAACCTGCTGACAATTATAAACTACAAAAAACTTGAAAGGATACGGTGCCAGAAATTATTTGCTTGGACCGGTTCCCCCCCCCCCCCCCCCGGCCACAACCTGTAGCCCTTGTGAGCATTCGTTCAAGCTTAATGGAGTGTGATAAGAACAATTGAAATAATTTATGTTCTTAAATAAAAAAGATCATCATCACCTATTAAAAAGTGTAGCATTAGTCATTTTCCAATTTCCCTCTGAAATATTCGACTGATGGCGGTTGTCCAAAGCCAGCGTGTTTTGCCGGCGATAGGCAAGTTTAAAAGATGCTTCTTGGTCTCAAAAACGGATTAATAAACAGGTCATGGAGAGCGTTCGAGATTAGCAATTTTAGAGAAATGAGATGTTATACCATAGAAACTATGAGGTTAAAACTCTTTCAGAATTTATCTTAGATAGACATAAAGGTGCTATTCGAGTCGAGTATTTAGTGTTCGAATTCGAGCTCGTTTAATAAACGAATAGGCTCGGCTTGGCTCATTTATTAAACGAGACAAATTTTTTATTCAAGCTCGACTCGTTTAAAAAACAAGAAGCTTGAGCTCGGCTCGATTAACACTAAAGAGCCGAGCACAAACAAGTTCGAATGAACTCGGTTCGTTTAACATCAACAAATCGAGTTTGAACGAGTTCAACTTGAACTCGGTTCGTTTAACATCAACAAATCGAGTTTGAACGAGTTCATATGAGCTTGGTTCGTTTAACACCAACAAACCGAGCTTGAATCAGTTCGCATGAGCTCGGCTCATTTAACACAAATAACTGAAAAGAGCGTTCGCGAACACAAATAAGGTCGTTTAGTCAATTAAGATATGGAGAATAGTAGTGAAAAGACATTATTGCTCCTTGTTCACGAACACAAACGAGTATTTACGAACAAGGTTCGTGTTCGCTCATTTAATAAATGAGCTCAATTTCTTGTTTGAACTTGACTCATTTAGCTATTCGAATGAACTGAATTCAAATTTTTACGAGCCGAATTGAACTATATTCGCGAACACCTCGGTTCGAATAACAACTCTAGACAATTCACATTATTTCATTTCAATCCTCCCACAATAAATACCCTTGTCGTATTATGCATCGGAAGTGAAATGTTAATTGATGTGCACAAATAGGGCCCGCCGTTTGGAAGGATCTGGATGGACGGATGGAAAGACCATTCAATTCTTGCAATCAATTCCCTTAACAAAAAAGAATCAGAAAAAAACATACCCGCATACATTCCTTGAAAAGAAAGGCCCTGGGGCTTTTGTTTTTTTTTTTTTTGTGTCTGTGTGTTGGTGGGGGCGGGGGGGGGGGGGGGCTTTTTTTTTTTTTTTTAGTATATCTGCACCAATACATATCCTCCCCTATTTGTCTCTCACGCCAAATAATTGTGTGTGTACATTAGTTTTTTTTTTTTTTTGACAATTTGAAAAATTAGAAAGAGGATTCACAACACTCACCAAACTGAAAGAAAGCAAATTAGGCAGATAACTGTGTGTGTACATTAGTTAGTTGACATACATTCCCTTTTTCTGTTTTTACTAAGAATTTAGAGTAATAATGTATGGTGCAGTATTAGGATACTACATCTCCGTTCTCCTGCGTCCAATCCACACTCCTTGAGAATCACCACTTCACTTCCTTTAACGTAAAAACTCGCCCATTTGTCCTATGGTTTATTATATTTTTTACTTTTTTTTTTTTTACTTACTGACCCAAATACGAGAAATATTTAGGTGGACTGGGTGTACGGGTGGAGCCGTGGACCTTGTGGTCCACCTTCCTCCACATCTACCAAAAGTGAGCCATTTTGTGGGTTTCTTGTGGACCCCATGTGAGTCTCATAATACTTTTGGTGGATGTGGAAGAATGTGGACCACAGGGTCTACGACCCCACTCGTGGATTCGGTCCACCTAAATATTTCTCCCCAAATACGGCTCGGTTTGAATTTTATTTTTTTAAGAAAAATCATATTGTAATACTTTTGACAATGTTAGATATACTAAACACAAATGAGATTCAACAAATTATTAAGTGATTGAAAATTGTATTTAGGTAATATTCTAATATGAAAAGTTGACTATATAAACATAAATTATTTACCCACGTAACAATTTAGATTAGCATAGACTTTTGATTCATCAATGTTAAAATACATATTTAACCCAAGATTACTAGCCGCCAACTTTTGTCAAACATATAATATCAAGATGTTAAGTTTTAGAATCCCATCTAGATAAATATGTACCAAATTGGCATGAAGCATTTATTTATTTCTTTATTTTATTTATTTGGCGGAACAATGGTCTGTAGTTGTAATCATGTGGCAATGCATGTGCCTCAATTTTGGGGTAGGGAGAAGGTGATATGTATGTAGTGCAAGGCAAGACATGGCCGAAAGGATGCCCTTTGCAATTGGTGGGATATTCCTTGGCGGACTTTGTTCATATGGGTTAATTCTTGTATTTCTGTGATTATCTAAATGTACACATATTATATTAACAACGTTCAATGACATCAATTATGTGAAGTTTGGCAATGTTCATTTGTATTATTTTAATAACAGTGAATACTTAAAGTCATCGTAAAGATGATAAATGGGTCCAAAAAGATAGTCAGTTCATCCAAAGTATTTTACGGTGTTGGGACGGTTGGTACCTAAAGGGAGACTTATGGGGGATACCATTGATTTTTCACTGCCTACTGATTCTCGTTGGAAAGAGTCCCCCACGCGCATTCGGATTCCTATTCTTATGCTCCCAAAAGAAGAAGTCCTATGCCGTCTCTAACTCTTATTACTAGTAGTAGTACATGTGACTCTTTTTTAACTTGTTTCTCCTTCTTCTTCTTCAAATTTCTTGATTCCACCAGAGGGAGGGCCCTGTGTTAATTTTTTGCTAAATCAAACCTCCTTCCAATCTCTCCCTTTTGTCACCAATTAATAAATCCTGTTCTTGATTACCTCTACTACTGAGCAAAACATGGTAGGAGTATGATTTATATTGTTATTAGTACTATAATATAGTTGTAATTGGTGAAGGGCAATTGGAAGAAACAATGACAGCCCCAAACACAGGTACGATCACAGCATCCATTGAGAGATCCCTTCAAAACTGTTGTCTAAACCATCACCAAAGCAGTAGCAGCAGCAGCAACAGCGGCGATAGCAACAACAGTGCTGGCGTAGGCCGAACAAGCTTTGTGGCTGGCCGGTCCTCAACTTCAGATTTGGCAGAAAATCTTCAACTCCCGGACAACACGTTAGAACTCAATTCTGAAATCCGTCTCCCTTACTATTGGGAACAATGCCTCGATTTAAAGGTATACCAATAATATCTTAACAAGAATTTATCTATAAATGTATCAGTCCTCATCATTCCTATCTGTATCTTTATTTATGTCCTTTTCTTTGTTTATGACTTTATTCATTTGTCTTCTATCATGCGTATAATGGATGACCATTTATGTCCTTTTTTTTTTTTTTTTTTGGTTGGGGTACTAGACTGGGGAGGTGTACTACATAAACTGGAGGACAGGGATGAAATCACAAGAGGATCCGAGGACAAATCCAGAAACGGATGTGAATAATCGTGGTTTATTATGTTCAGAAGATGATGATGATGATAATGATGATAGCTCGTATGAGAGTGAAGGGTCGTTCACGGAGGAGTCGTCTCCTCCGACTTCAAGAGAGCAATGGCGCCAATATAGTCCTCCTCTGACTCCTAGTATTGATAATAAACCCCAACCTTCTCAGGTACTAGTGGTAGCTGGTTGCAAGAGCTGTTTCATGTATTTCATGGTGCCAAGGCAGGTTGAAGTTTGCCCCAAGTGTTTTGGTCAACTTCTCCACCTTGATCGATCCGAAAATGGCTCTCCTTGATTCATTTCCATTTATCCTCTTTCTTTTTTCTCTTTCATTTTTTTTTTCTCTTTATATATCTTGCTTATATTATTGACTAATGTGGTTCTCGAGTGCTTCTTTTTCCTGTGTGGCAACAATAACAGTAACCAGATTAGGATTCCAAGCGCCAGCAGATTTCTGAACTTTTAATTAGCTAGCATGATTTTTACCTAAATTAGCGGAACAAATTTTATGTGATCCAATTATATGCCTAATTGTCTTGATTGAATTCCAAAACTGGTAAAGAAGCACAATGCCCTTTGGAATATTTGGAGCATTGTAGATAAATCTTAAAATTTTCTTGGGATTTCGTTGAGCATGAGTTCCACCAACTCTATGTTTATTGTCTCCGAAAATAGGAATTCGATCGACTTCCAGTCTGTCTATTGTTTCTTGTTAGTTTTTTATGAACTAATTCTGTCCATTGTTTGTCATTGCTCGATGACTCCTGTACCAAGTAGTATTACAAAAAGAAGCATACTAACTGCGAGTATATTGCTCGCATTCATTTGTCAATAATTAGCGGATATGTGGTAAAGCTTATTTTTAGCTCGTTCGAAGAAAGGTTGGAAAATTTTGACAACATGGAAAAGCTACATATTATTCTGCAACAACTCGAACGCTATTTTTTATGAATCTGCATTCGAGCTTTAAATTTAATTTAAAAAGTGTGATAAGCTCAATTACAAATGATACCAGCATACCAGAAAAAAGAACGAAAAGAAATAAAGAAAGAAAACATAGTAAAGTCAAGTATGTAACCGTAGATTGCCCCGTGTGAAAAAGAAGAAAAAAAAATAGTGGTGAGCAAAGGTGCACCGGCAGTAGAAAAAGCCAAAATCCCATTAATCCAATGCGAGGGCAATAGGCTTTAGGGAAAGAAAGAATCCTTTCTTCCTAAATGGTTCATGTGGAGCTAGCATAGATGTACAGTGAAAAGGGTACAACGAATCCATCACCAGTAAACAGAATATTTAAACTCAAGAAAGAAATAGTGGTCCACCGGAACACATGCATGAGCTGTTTGTTTTTGGAGAATGGGGAGAGGGAAATTGGAGGGGAAAGGTTACGTTAATAAGCAGCTGGAGACTGGAGAGAGACACTGTAGCGGACGGAGGACAAGACAAATAAAAGGAAGCTTTTTTTTCACTTTGCATGGCAGATCAAAAGGAATCTAAGCAGAAAGGGCTTTAGTGTATAACTGTTGAACTGAGCACCATAGAAAGGGATAGATGGAGTGCTCGGGCGAAAGAGAGAGAGAGGGAGACAGATAGAGAGAGACTCGGACCGAAAGAAAAAACAGAGATGTTGATAATATGTGGTACCATTGGAAACATAGTAAAGTCCTTCTCACCTTTCCTGTTTGTTTTACTACAACTCTCCCTCAGGCCTCTAGACTTTCTTTTCTAATTTTCTGCAAAATAACCAAGTAACAATTTTAATAGGACGAGAAAAATGAGTTTAACTAATTACTGATTAGATTATGTACTTATTAATGCTTTCTTTAAACCAAACTCGTCTAAGAGAAAATACTACTCCAGTATCTGATAGTATATGCAATCAGCAATTGAGCTTCCCACCATGTTGAATTTTTATCCTCTTTCCATTCTGACGGTTTCGAGCAGAGAATCCATCTTTGTCTGCTTTCTGCTTTTCAGGCCCCTTGTTTCTATCATCCGGCAAGCATCTTCGTGACACTAAACTCTTTTTCTGTTTGTTAGTAATACTGCTAATTGAATATAAAGCCTGAAAGATAAAACATGCAGTACTGGGCGTTAGCCGACCAACTTAGATCCTGAACAGCCATAAACATGACGCATTGGGATCGTATCCTTAATATTGGAGTCGAGTTCGACAGTTTGTTTGAACTAAATTCATTAGTCCATGTAGTTAAATACGAGTAAGAATTAATGGCTCCGTTTGGATATCATTATTTAGAGTGTTTTTTGAAAATTATTGAGAAAAATTATTTAGATTATGTTTTGTTGACTTTTTTGAAAAGACGAAAAAGTATTTGAATGTGAAAAAAATTTTGAAGTGACATGATGGTAGTTTGAAAATTGATTGGAAAAGTATTTGAATGATTCAAAAGTTTTGAAAAAAGTACTGAAACAAATGTCCGTTTCTTTAAGCTAGACGTCCCAGCGAGCACTGGGCATGAACGCTGCCAGCGTCCGTGCCCTAATGCTCGCTAAGACAATTTTGTCTCTGAAGCGGACGTTTGGTTAAATAAGCGGACGTCTGCTTCGTCGTCCGTTTAAAGAAGCAGACGTTCGCTCCATCATCCACTTCGTCATTTCACCTCAAAACCTACCTGAAAATATATCTCATTTTGTTACAAGTAGATTTTTTCAGTTTTTCTAAACAAATTTTGAACATAAACATGCTTGTTTTTATAAATAATTGTATAAAACGTTTCTACAATTCATTTGAAATTTCAAATGAAAAACTTGGTGGGCAAATTTGGTAAAAAAGTTTAACCAAAAATTTTTTTAACTTTTTTACCAAAAATTTTTCACTTGTCCAAACGGATTTGGGAAAAATTTTTCTGAAAAATGCTCCAAAAAACCCATCCAAACAGAGCTACATATTTGTTAAAGTTTCAAACTCAGTTGGGTGATAACTCGTTTGAGTTTGGTTTGTTAGCTAATCAAATTATATATAAACAAGATTTAGCGTTCATTAAAGTGTCAAATTTGTTGAAACTTAGTTTGGCAAAACTAATTCGAATTTAGTTTAATTGAGCCAAATATAAATAAAATTAAACCAAAGCCAAATATAAATAAAAAATAGTATTCTTATTGTTTCAATTCAACCTCAAACTTGTAATAAGTATACATAATACGCAAGACTCGTTTAGCTCAATAGTCTATCTGTTTGCTTGGTTACATTACAGGGCTTAGTAACTGAAGGAAAAATTGGGCTGACAAAATGGGTATTCTCTAAAAAGACCAACGAAAACGCAAGTAATTATTGGGGAAAAGTCCAGTCCAGACAAAGAGTTTGTAATATTGGGCTGATTTTACTGGGTGGATTTTTTTTTTTTTTTTGGTTGTTCTGGATGGCGGCAGGGGGGCCGATCGCGGGGTGCTGCGGGTGGGACTGGAGCGGGTGAGACAGCTAAGCAGTACGACTCCGGAAGCCTTGTTGGGAAGACAGTTGATCTCAGCACCGCTCGACAATCCAACGCCAAGAACCGCCTCCGCCGCGTTTGGTAGCTCCGGCAACCCATTACGTGGTCTGCTTCCCCGCCCTCCTTGTGTGCCTCTTTCTGTAATTTCTTTTCTTTAGGGTCGTTTAAAATATGCTAGTAGTATGTATTACTGTTAAATTGATCCGTGTTTCAATTTCAGGGGGCATAGAAATAAGACTTGCATAAAAGCTGAAAAGGCTAGTAGTAAACTAGTAATTACTTTCATCTGAATTACACTGCACTTTTTTTTTTTTTTTGTCTCAGAACCACTGGTTTTGTTGAGATTAAACGTCACAAATTCCGACACCTGAGCGGAGATACATCCCATTATGTTTCGCTATATTACTATTCTAGAGCTAATTCCGGTGTCTAAATAAATACTTGACAGCAAGCTAACATTTTCCCAGATCGTCACGAGTCCGTGTGGCTAAAACGAGGCTCTCATTTTTTTTTTTTTTTTGGGTTTTATGTATTAATATCTAAACAACACCATTCTTGATTCTACAGCAGTATTTTTGCAGTCATTGCTACAAAAACCGTGCATAAGCTCATTACTTTAGTTGTGTCTATGCATAAGTGTGGAAATTGTTTGCTCGGGATGTCACAAAGTGATCATAATCTGCTCCCTTCCCATTTGTTTATCCCTCTTCTGATTCTTGGATACCTCTAGTTCCAAAGTTCTAGTCAGTGCCTTGCGTTTCAATTTCATAATTGACATGTTTTGGCAATTCTTATGAACTATCAAACATGTAAAATAGTTTTCTTTCTTAGTTTACTTTTGCTACTGAATGAAAAATCCTTCTTTTTTTTAAGGGTACTAGGGTTGGGCTTTTTTTTTTATATAAAAAAAAAAATCATTCAATCAATATTCTGTGTACTAAAGAGTTTCTATGCTCTTCCAAGATGCCTAGTTATTATTATTTTTTTTTTTACTATAACCATACCATCAAGTTTGAGTTGTGTTTATACTCATGATATGGTACAATTTCTCTTTATGTGGACCGGAAGATTTAATGTTTACTGGGAACAGGCATGTCTCCTGCCTCACAATTTCTACAAGGTTTCACCACATGCTGGGGGGACAGCCTCCTCTTATGTATTTTCCTTTTATATCAGTTGTTCTACCTAGTGGTCTCAACATGTCTCTCATCAAGTTTGCTCTACTTAAACTTAGTGTTTCTAGGAATTTCCGGTTGATTCCAAGTATCTATCTAGTGGCTCTACTTAAACTTATATTTAGTAGTTTTAGGAATTCCCTGTTGATTCCAAGTATCTCCAATTTAACTGTTTTTCAGATTTGGGGTTTCAACTTTTAATGTATTTCATAGAGCATGTTCTGGATCACCCCCCTCCAGAAATTCACTGGCTGATACTGGAGAAATTGGTGCGAAGGAGAGCGCTAACTGAGTAAAGGTTAAACTTGGTCGGGTGCTCAGCGAAAAGTTTTGCCCTTCGTTCTTCATATTCTTTGCAAGCAGTTAAAGATTAGTGCAGGTAATCTTGTGGCTCTTCTTGTTCTGGCATTCCTTTGTAGCTGTTATTTGTAATTCTGGTGTGTAAATACATGTAGTATTCACCCCATTACGCAGTTAACCCATGTTGAATGTATTTACTTGAGAAAGAATTAGCAGGAGAGATTAAAAAAAAAAAAGGAAAAAAAAGACAAAATCTGATGGTTCTCTTGGATCAACAAATAAATTTTTTGGAGGGAGCAGTCCAATAATATGTCAACAAATTCCGTTTCGAATCTGCTATATGGTTTCTTGTCAATTAAAACAGGACGCAGCAAGTTCCTTGTGTTTTGATTACTTGCTGAAAACTCCCATGACATTGACTAACCTGTTGAAATTATTCGAGGAACATTATTTGTGAAATTATAGCCTTTCCATTGGATGATACCGAATCTTGTGAGTGGACAATGTGGTCCATTGCGGATACAATAAAATTAGGATAGGTTTGTGGACTTCTGTGTCCACCGAAAGCTTGATTTTTCATATGATAAAACTTTTGGAATTTACAAGCATCTATTTTGACTCAGGAAAAACTATACCAAGTAGGGATTGATCCGTCAAATTTCCTTTCCATGACGTCCTATAAATAGTTTTGTATCTGAAAATCCTTTCTCTCTGTTGAAACACGGCAGCAGTTCGGGATGCAACTCTTACTTTTGCAGGATATTGCATTTTGGATGGTGCAATTCTTCATGTTCGGGTTCGGATAATTGATGGATGACTGAATTTCCGTGCATCTTTTGCATGTTAGTGATGTGGGCAGTGCAAGGGAAAACTGTCAAAGATGAGTCTAGAATTAGTCTATTTTTGAACGGAAATTAGATTATGGCAACATTTTTAGATTAATTTCATAAACCAAATAATGATGCAGCACGAAGGTTGTTGCTGCCCCCCCATGTGCCCCAACCCTTGCATGAGCTCAGCAAACTGGTGGTACATGAATTCATGGTGCAACCTCCAGCTGCATAAGCAAGCAGCCTGAAATTCATGTTCTCCACAAGTACTTTTTTGACCATTCAACCTCAACTTCCACGCAAACTTACATCTCGCGAAGAGCCCTTCACCCTACAGTTTCTGTCTTCCTTGGGTGTAGTCACTTCATTCTGTAAAGACCAGTAGTCATGTGTTGGTTTAGTTCTGGGAAACAGGAAAAGAGATTGACTCTTCAATCTTGTTTCCCCAGTATTAGGGGAAGCTTAGGGAGGGGCCAGTTAAGCTAGAAATACGTCGCGAGAGAAATGGCGATTATTACACTGAACAGGGAAGGTGGCATCATTATTACTTGACCAAGACAGTCTATTACCCTTTCACCATTTCATTTCTTTTGTTTCTTCTCTATTTCCTAGTTATTGAGGTGAAGAATTTCTGATCTCAATCTATCCAAACCAAATTGAAGAGCAATTTCTTAGGCAAACTGCAATGCTTCCCCACTAATTTAGTAAGAAAACTACAAACTGTTGCTCTTTGGGCACAAAACCGCTGTAATTTCAAGTAGTTCGAGAAAGCAAACACTTTGCACAGGTATTGGTATGCGAATCTGTGAATGCGATAGAAAAGAACAAAGTCATGTACACTGATAAAGTCCGTCAATGGTTGGTGCAGTAAGGACTGCACCTGCAGGATGAGAAGTGAGAGCGGAATCAAAATAGTCCGTCAATTCACATTGGAAGAGGAAGTGGTGTAGTGGGTCTATTATGACATTTTGTGTTCCGTCTGGGAGATGTATCAGACGAGGAGCCCATATTATTTGAAATGTGAGTGAGGAAAGAATAATGGAGGTGTCGTTGTTGCGGAGATACCAAGCAACCCAATAAATTTTATTTTTTGTCCTAACGAACAACAGGGTTTGGTTTTTTGTCCCGTTGAACGGGTCAACATGCATAATTGAGATGAGCTGATTACATGGAGCCGAAACAATTTTTTTTTTTTTTTTATTCAATTTATCTCTCCCTACCCCAAAGTCATACAAAGAACTGACTGCCACCATATTGTTTATTATATAGATTTGTGGTCTTATCCTGCATCATCCGTTTGGAGGTTTCTTCATGCGTAATCATGCTAGGCAATTTAAGAGGGTCATGAAATGGGAACACGGCGTAAATAGTTTAATTTGTTTCATTTCAATTAACACCCTACAAAAAATGGAAATACATCAACCTAATGAACCCAATTATTAGGGGTTTGGAGGTATTGTGGGTGTACCAAGACCGGCCAGCCCACGCGATTGACAAAATATCAATTAGCCTCTCAAAGTCAGCAATCTAGTTATGTCCGTCTAAATCTTTCCTCCTCCGCCTCAATTCTTGTTCCCCGTCGCTCTAAAGTCTTCTTTTTGGAGATGAAAATTGAAAATTGAGACACAATCAAACAAACACTAGAAATTAGTGACGTAAACAACTCCAACACCGGCAGCAGCCACCAGAAGATTCTAATCAAGGCCGCTGTCACCAAAAACTCTGGTCGGCAATTCTTTGTCTTAAATTCTTACATCTGAATGATTCGAAACAAATAATAAACTAGGGAGTATTTTCTAATTCCCTATATGGTATGGCATATAACTCAATAAATACTTAATCTTTCTTTGGACAAAATGCTTAATCCAAACGCAAAATATGCCGTCCCTCATCTCTTCAGCAGACGCTTGGCGGCATATTGCTGTTACCCTTAATTGGTCAGCAGCTATCTAAAGCCAGCCTGTTAGATCATTAACCATGACGAAATTCTCCTGCAACCTTAATCTTCCTACTACCTGGTACTGGTTACTTTACTACCTACCGTTTACAAGTCATAAGCATCGTGAAGGTGATCACAGAGCGTTGAAGCCAATTTGTCTAACACACACAAATTGGGTCGTTCATAGACCGGGGTAATGCATGGTGATCATCATTCCGATTTTTGTGTGTCTTTGCATTTGGCTTTCAAAGAAGAAAGTATGGGATTTGATTCACAGAATGTTAAAGTTGGACCTGGTGACATGAAATTAATGGCTCAATCAAGATCTACTCATGTCATATTACTTCTTTTTTTTTTTTTTTTAATTTGCGTTGCAAAAAGCATCCCCCTGTACATTAATCCAAAATTTTGTCCTTTTAATGTTGGTGTAATTAAATCATTAAAAATTTTACACATTTTCTTGTTTTTGTACCATAAACTAATCCTTTCGGATATGGTGCATGCGTCACTCTCAAACTACAATTACTGATTTAGTACATAACAAAAAATACTACTAATACGTATTTGGCATCGAAATGCGCTGTTAAACATATGCTTCTTTTCTTTTTTTTTAACTAAGTGAAGGAAACAGCAAGAAATGAGTTGTCAATTAGCGGGAGAATCTCTCCGACTAATCTCCTACCACTTCTCCAACTAATATAGTTAGTAATAGGTTGTCAAAAAAAAAAAAATATAGTTAGTAATAGGAATATATGTGGGGAGAAGGGTGCAGCTGTTAGCTAGACTCCAGTTACGTCTTTCCGGTGCAAATGAATTCTACAATGTAAGGAATCAAAATGGATTTTTTTTTTTTTAAAAAAAAAAAAAGACGATAGTGAAGTTGTACATTACGCCGCTTACTTGGGGGGAGATGAAAGGAATCGTGATGTAAGTTTCCACAGTGCGACCATTATAATTGAAATTTTAAGTCGCTCCACTTTCACCAACCAGTCTTTCGCACATTGGAGGGATTTTATTGACCTTGCTCCCTTGAGGGAGTGGATGTCACAAAATTCTTTCTTGTTTGGGATTTGGCAACTAACAACGAGACATGAAGCGCCAGGCCATTTCTTTGAGAGGGCATACAAATAGCTTTTCCCAGAATTAATAACAATAATAATAATAGGATGAAGAATGACTGGAGGATTGTGTCAACTGTAATTCCCAGAAGCTCTTTCTTGCTTTTATTCATTTTTTTCCCCTTTTTTTATGGCTCAAATTTCTCAATTAAAAGTTCAACACAATAAAGCCACAGAGAATAGAGGCTAAGGTGAATCACGGAACTGGATTCTTTTATCCAAATTAGCTTTCGGGAGATTCTAGATAGATTGGGGCCCGGCAGCGCGGAAACCTTATGCCAATTGCAAAGTCGATTTGAGAAGATCTGTTCTTAATCTTTTGCTTCTAAAATAGGGGCTTAGCTCTTGATTTTAAGTCCGTGGACTGACAATTGCGCATGCTTCTCTTCTCTTTCACCCTTCCTTTTTTTTTTTTTTTTTTTTTGAGCTTTCTCAATATACTTTAGTTGTAGTCCCATTGAAGCAGATAGGCAATTTGTTCCAAGATTAAAAAACCTTGGACGATGAACCATAACGACAATTTTATCCACAAAAGCAAATACTAATAATGCACTTGCATTAGAAGAGGGTATTAATGCAAAACAATGGAGGAGAGAAGACAAATAGTACTAATGTAGAAAGTTTTCCACGATCAGTCACACTACAGTAGGGTGAGGGTGATCTGCTCTCTATCTCTCTCTCTCCAAATTACTACAACACCTGTTTTAACATTTGGTCATGTCCCGGTGGTCTTAAACGAGTCTTGACGTCCAACAGCCAAAATTACAGGCTCTAAATTGGTTATTTGGACTGACTGGCGGAATTGTCGAAGCTGATGAATTTTTCTCTTGTCTCTACTTTGGTACCTTTAAGACATAGTAGTTCATCAATTAGAGTTGTTTCCTTTTAAAAGGGCTAAAACTATTGCAACTGCTACTTTCTTCGTGGTCTTCTGCTGATTCTTTTGAAGAAATCTCAGTGATCCCACTTGACCCCGAAGATAATGAGGTAGCTGTTGCCAAATTCACGTCACCTCTGTCCTTGCCCATGAAATCATAGAAAACAACCACCCCATTCTTCCTCTGATTACTTGTGCAGTTCAGTGACGCTGTTATCTCATCCTCAGATTTCCCACTTCTCTTCTTCAAGAATATACGACACAGAACCCAATTTCCCTGAAATTACCCCCCACCAAAAAAAAAAAAGGAGAAAAGAAAATAAATTCAAGAACCAGCACAAACGAAAAAAGAAAAACCAAAACCACAATGGCTAAATAAATAGTTTCATGAGAGGAATGGCCGGGCCTGAATTTAATCAGCTTGATCTAATCAATTACACTAAACTATTACCATAGGAGAGATTAAGAAGTAGTAATTAATGATGTGTGCCTGACCTGGGGCGACTTGTTTGGTTGTGGGGAAGAGGCGTCGACATTAACGAGGCGATACTCGTGCATGACCCAGTCAGTTCTGATTCCATTTGGTGGCTTACCTCTGTAAAAGACAAGTGTTTTCTTCATACCAACAACTGCCACTTGACCTTGGCGGTTTCTAGATGTCACAATTTGTTTGTCTAACCCAGTTGCCTTCCAATATCCAGAACCAGTTGCTCTGTTAGATCGGTTTCCATTTGGATACTTCACTTCCCTTGTGCTAAAAAAGTACCTTTCTTGCTTCAATTCACCTAATTATCATATGCATCAAAAGATTTTTAGAGTCGCCGCTGACATTACAATTTTCTAATATTAGTTTAATTCAATGTGGATTATTGATGCATTTCCACGATTTGAAAGAGAGTAGCGCGAAGGTAGGTACAAATTATTATTGGCTACGAAAAGTGGAAAATTGAAAAACATAGGAGCAAACCTGGCAAATCCCAAGGATCAGACTTGCAAACATCAACCTCGGGGATTATGGAAGCAGGGAGAGGGCAGGAGAGGACCTTGCGCTTCAAGTATTGAACAACAAGCTCTTCATCAGTTGGATGAAACCGAAATCCAGGGGGCAATCTCAGCACACCATTCTTAACAAAGTTCAGTTTCTCCATCATACTATATATAGTAGAGACTACAGAGTTATTAATGAATCAGAAACTCAAACCAGTTTATTAGGGTGGTACCAGTTCGTACAAGAAGTTGAACCACCCACCCAGGTTTTAATTCGTTGCAACTTAACTAAGTACAGCTCGGTACTCTTTACTTGTTGACACCACCCATTAAAGAAGAGAAAGAGATACATGCCATGATTGTTATTATTATTTAGAAGAAAGAAGAGGAGGAAGAAAAAGCTCAAAGAGAGAGATGAGGAGAAAAGTTGAAGCCAAATAAGGTGAGGAGTGAGGGTACACGTATCATACATATATGGGAGGGAAGGAAAGAAGGCTTCTTTTTTATAGTAACGGGATGTTATGTTGGACCAAGAAGGAAGACTGACTTTGCATTTACTAACCAAAAAAATTACTGATGGCACCTGTTGTGTTATTAAAATGAGAAGGAACCCATTTGGCGTGTACAAGACTCAATTCCCTTTTGCTTTGACACAATTTTTAACAAAAGTTTTTGAGGTTACGGCCTACGGGGCTTTCCTCGTCTCTCTCTCTCTCTCTCTCTCTCTCTCTCTCTCTCTCTCTCTCTGTGCAAAAAGGTTACCAATTTTTCGCAGCTATACGAAACTATAAGCTTAAACTAAACTAAGTTGTACTTGGGGCTTGTTGTCTTCGACTTGGACGACCATTGGTTTACAGGAATAACCGTAGCTGCTATAAATTACTCTACTTCTCTTCCAACCGCATATTCCCCTTCTTCTTTTTTTAATTTGTTTTTCCCTTTAATACTGTATATGCCTTCGTATCTTATGCTTGAGTTTTTTGAAGTTCAGTGTTTGTGTACTTTTGATCTTTTAAACTTTCAACTTCCTACTCCATCTTTCTGTTTTCTTCTTTAACGTTTTCGATCGCAACACATATATAATTGTTGGTAAAAATATGAAGTTAGTTCCCTAGGGGATTGTATATTAGTTTGTACTTAAATTAATAATGGTTGATGCTCTGTCGCTAACCATGCATCTTCTCCGCCGATTTGGCTACAATCTGTTCTAAGAGAAATCATGAAAGAACACTCGACCTGTTTATCTATCCACAAAATTTTCCCATTATACCGTGTAGCATAACTCGTGGGAAAGTAATTCTGGACATGGAATTTGTTTGATTGCCAGTAGTACGTGTTATAAAGTCAATTGTTGGAGCAGTGAAAGTTCATCCGTTAATGGACCCCGTGGGCTATAGAACGAAAATGAATTTACTCATCTCGTAAGGCTGAAGTCATATGAAGTCAGGCTTACAGCTGGAGTGCTCCAGAGTCGTCTTCAATGGGGGGGAAAAAAAGTTAAAAGTACAGTAAGTATCCACAGTACACAGACAGTAAGCATCTCAATGCTTGGGAGTAAGAAACAGAATATTAGTTGGTTGGCTTTCCAGTTTAATTTCGTCCCACTGTGTAACCAGAACACCCCACGAAATTGCTTTTACCTAAGCCGGCAATGTCGTGCCCCGCGCTTTCTAACAACTTTGGATAACCCACTGCCACTGGGGGAAAATACAGCTCTGCAACTTGACAATGGATATGAGGATTGAGGTTGGAGACGTCTCTATTTTTGGCCTTTTTGTGTTTTCAAGAGTTGGAGCCCCATTCCTTTCTAAATTGGTGGTACCGTCACGCCTAATTAGCCAATTCAGCAATTAATAGTAGTGTCTATGTTGTTAAATTACCAATATTAAAAAAAAAAAAAAAACAGAGAGAGAGAGAGAGAGATTTACCAATGTATCTGCCTCGGGATTTTTTATTTTGTATAGAATCGTGGGTGATAACACTAATACGATTAACGAATTTAAAACTCTCATATACATTGGCTCGGGGTTTTCAGGATCAGAGATTGCCCTCAAGACTGGACGTTTCTTCTTAATAAATATTTGCACTAATCTTAAAAATCCAGAAGACATGAGTAGTTTTGTTGCGTAATGTATCCCTGAAGCTTCGCTGATTTAAGTTGTAAATTTACATAAGACTGACTACCATGTCATGTCAACGTAATCATCCGCTTTAATGACGGGATTCGAAACAATTGACTTGAGATGCTCCATCTCCATGTGTGTGTGCATACATATATTCTTTTGTGATGCTTTGTAGATTTTATTGTACATGTACTAATAAATATCTCAGTAATGTCTAGACTCTAGCTAGTTGCGAGCAGAAAGAGATTTCATTTTGCAAATATTCTTTGGCTTTTATTGATTCCTGGATGCGATAATGCGAAGATGCTCAAACACTAGAAGTCCTTTTCCTTTCCTTAATTTTCCAGCTGGTGGAATCACGTATACTACTATTAGCACGAAATAGTAATATTATTATGATATGATATGGAAGCAAAAAATAAAAATAAAAATAAAAATAAAGATGGTTTTAAAAAGGTAAGCAAATAAGTATCCCAAATGTTTGTATACTAAAAATTATTTCAGCATAGGGTGCACGGCATGTTTAACTAACTGCTACTAGTTTAGTACTACAAACTACAAATGCCGGAGACCAAAGATGCCGTTCTTGGTTCTAACTTGTAAATGCAAGGGGGGAAGGATTAATGAGGAAGGATGGAGGGGCGAATAAATGGGTCCCTGAATTTGACAGATGCGCTGGAGATTCTCAACTAGGAACTCCAGTTGTTCACTCTTCTTTCTTATATGGTGTTACTCTCACTACTCATTTGTAAGATTAACTTATGTGCAATATTAGGAAATTATTGAAATTATATTACTTATCGCAGATATTTTCTGAACTTTAATGAATGGGTGAACCGTGAAGGGCAATATGTGCATAATCCTCCCCTTCCCCCCCCCCCCCCCCCCCCCTCCTCCTGGATTGGAAATTTATGGGGAGGGGTGGGTGGGAGAATAAAGTCTGGGGTCCTACCTGCTTCCAAAACGACGGGCACACACGTCGGATTCAATAAAGGGACAAATAGGCTAACTTCAATTCATAACCCATTTCAAGATTTCTTCATATTTTCTTGTCTCTCTGTTTCTGTGTTATTTATGTTATGGATCAGATCGAAAAGTTTAGGACCAATCATCCAGATTCCTTCGTTTTTGGGAAATACGCGAGTGTTTGTGTGTGCATGTGTGTGTGTTTTTGATAAATTTTCATTTCTTGTTTTTTATTTTACAAATCCTGCAAGCGTTATAACAAAAAGTGTCTTATTGTGTCCTCCTTTGGTTATAATTGTTTAAGAGCCCATCCTAGCAAAATTAAGAAGGAAAAGGGACGATGGAGACGCAAACAAGTTGAAGAGTCATAATATAATATGAACTTGCTACAAGCATTAAAAACCCAGTCAGTAGTATCATTAAATTCCCACACCAAGTACTTGAAGGACAATTTTTAGGTTGCTTGAGGCCTGAGAGGAATGAGCCATTTCAATTTTTACCTACAAGGAAAACTCGTCTCTGCTGCCAATATTTACAAAAATCCCGGAATGTTGGGAACACCTAAGCAATTTAGTTTAGAGAAAACAAAAAAAGAGTAATACACTAGTATTAAACGGATAATGAAAAAGGGAATGAAATTCTGACCGGCAAAAAAAATACTTGCACCTCGCCCCCCCAACGCCCCCGCCTTCCCCCCAAAAAAAACATGGGCGTAATGGTATGAAAAAGATGAGTTTCCTTTGGCAAGCTGAATTGCGGCTGTGACTTGCCTTTCCATCTCTTTCTTGAATAGTATTTCAGTAGGTTGCGAGTCAAAGGAGATTGCGTGAGGGTGTCGAAGAGGGTATCTTGTATTTTTGTTGAAGAGGGGATTTTGAGGAGAAATAGAGAAACGTCAAAGGCTGCAATTATTGTGTTGAGTAAAATGGGTGGTTCAGTGGAGCATGTCTTTTATGCTGCTGCTCCCATCCATCCTCATGATCCACTTACTGTATATAATTAGTATTCGCATAGTTCGGAAAACCCAATCGAGCTTAAATTTTTTTTTCTTTTTTTTTTTTCGGGAATGATAAGATATCGTTTAAAGAATCCACCCTCAAATTTACACTATGTTTTTGGATTTAGGTAACCTTACCATCACAATTTCTGTCTAACTTTAGCCCTGTCTGAATTAGCCAGAGCCCTCTAGATTTCTGGAGTTGTCGTCCAACACTTAGGTAAGGATTTTGTAGTGCAATAATGGATATTGTCATCATTATCACGTTTTACACATTCAATCTCATTTCTTTCCCTGTTTCCTTTACCGATATTGAAGAAAGCTTGTATATGTCTTTAACTGTAGTTGATAAAAGAAAAGAGAAAAATATTAGTACGTATAAGGCACCATTACTTTACTTCACAAGATTGTTTCCGTAATTTTATGGGCAACCTTTCTTACCAATTAAAATTTGAAGTGTGAGTAGGCATTCTTTCTTTGTTTAATACAAGCCAGCGTTGAGCAGAATCAATTAACTAAAGCAAGGCATTAAGCTATTTCTGGCAATTATTAAGTGAAAAAGAGTGTCCACACCCATGTGGAAGAATCCAAAATTATAGTTTAGTGGAAAGTAGTTCTTTTGATAGCAATCATTAATGCATTATGCTCTATTTTTTTCCTTGTGGCATCATTACATGTGTTTCTACTTTCAACTAGACTACACTGTTTTTCTGGTGTTTCTACTTCTTTTTTTTTTTTTTTTTTTTTGGGGGGGGGGGGGGGGGGGGAAGGACTGTTCTGTACATGATTCCCACTTTGAAATTAGGTAGAAGAATTTTATCACGTTCGCGGGAGGACTAATTAAGATTTAAAAAATAAAAAAAAAAACTTGGTGATGATCAAAGTATTAGTGAGAACATGACTCGCCAATTAAAACAACGGAAAGAAGAGAAAAGGAGAAAAAAGTGGATAAAAATAACAACCACTAATATCGCATAATCATGCATTGCTCTACTGCAGTAAAAGTAGGCCCATACAGTATAATATTTGTGTTTCCAGATAATCACCCACTGAATCACACAAGTGTTTGTGCAAGAAAATCAAGAATAAAGGCGTATGTATCTACTAGCTAAAATCTTATTAGTTGATTAATTGAAAAATTTTGCTGTAATTTCATCCTTTTTGTATCTT
Source organism: Mitragyna speciosa (assembly GCA_024721245.1). Taxonomy (NCBI): domain Eukaryota; kingdom Viridiplantae; phylum Streptophyta; class Magnoliopsida; order Gentianales; family Rubiaceae; genus Mitragyna; species Mitragyna speciosa. The sequence goes on along the minus strand of CM045564.1, from coordinate 25,820,391 downwards.
ATATGTGACAATCAACATGACGTTATCTTAAAAGAGTGTAGCTACACAACTACGTTACTAATATTCATATTAGAATTAAGCACATTTCTAAAGTACGAATAAATTGCTATATGAATATAGTTTAGTGATCAATACTCTTATCCTCTTCTCTTTCCCCGTTTCTTCAAAAGTATGAAGAATTACATTATTACACCTAATTAACCCCCCCAATTATTAACCCCTCTATTGATTGCTACCAAGCTAAGAGTAAAACGCAACTAAGCCTTCAGAAAAAGTCCAAAAGTGCTATCTATAAAAATTACTGATGCTACAGCCTACATATCAAATCTTGAGGCTAATTAGGTGTAGACAAAGCTATTTTTCCAATTCACGAACAAGTAGAAGTAAACCATTATTTGAAGGAAATTTCTAGAAAGGCATTGGAAATATATGGTATAATATAATATAATAAAGAGAAGTTCCTTCAAAAGGGAGAATCAATTTCAAAGTTGACCGTGACATTTTCCGATGACAGACAGATAAACGGAACGGGTTTTGAATATATATATATATATATATATATATAGGCGGGTGGATTCGTGGAATTAATTAATTATAGCAGCTTTCTTCATTTTAAAGCTAAGATTGTCGCTCACAAGAAATACAGCAGGCTTCTGCATATTCTAATACAAATTGGAAAACAGGATCGCTTCCTTTCTTCATTTTTGGGTAACCAAACATTATCAAAATACTCAAAATGAAAAATGACGTTGTCGGCTGCTGCTCCCGTTGTATGTTCCTTGAGGGAGTCGCTTACCCGGCCTACCGCAAATACCTGTACAAAATCAAATGTTCGTAAGATTGAATTAATTAGACCTGCGACCTTCAAAGGATGAGATTTAATTTCGTACGGGTATTATTATTAGTACGAGATTGAATTTCGTACGGGTACCCAGGGTGCATTGCACTTCAAGAAATAGTATATATATATATACAGATTATATATACAGTTTCTTTGGACAAAAAACCCTCCATTAATAATTGTCTGTTTAACTAAAAAATTGTTCTAAAATAATTGGCAGCCTTAAAAACCTAATTACAATAACATGTGAAACCTTATGCACCAATTGTTTGTTGTAAAATAAAGGGTATTTCAAAAGCTTTTGTCCCGCATTGAAAAACTAAAAAGTTTTTTTATCACTTTATATTATTCTGTTCGTTAATGGACTTGTGATGAGCTAAGATATAATATGAGCTCACGCGCACAAGGGAGAGTTGAGTTGGACTAATCCAATTCAATTCTACAAATTTGCCCCCTACGCGTGGGCTATACACGGCCCAATCCAGTTTTGTTTTTCTTATCGAAAATTAAATAATTTCTCCTTACCTGAATTGTCAGATTTCCTTTAAAAAACCCCAACATATATTTTATTTAAGGTCCAACGACGGACTAATTTTTATTTAATACTCAACGGATCTATTTTGAATACCTAACGGATCAATTGTATTTAATTGGCCCAACGGTTTATTTTGCTAAATGCTAATGGATTTAAATTTGTTTAAATGGGCCAACGGATATTTTCCAACAGCTCTTTTTTTGTAGCATATAAATAGTGGGCTTCTTCTTCCTTCCAAAATACAATAATTTGCAAAAACACATCTTTTTCTTCCCTCTTACTCTGTTGGTATAATTTTTACCTGTTCCTGATCCCTCTAAAATAGAGGAATGTTTGTTTTATCCTGAAAAAATATTTCTCTGCCCACAAATAGTTTCTTAAGATAGTGCTACGTACGACTCGAGCAAAATTTACATTGTCATTCTTCATATACTTTTCCTACAATCTCAGAAACTATGGCCTCAAACGACAACAATGTTGCTGTGCCGCAACCTCCAACATCTCCAGCTCCAGTCACCATACCATTTGCCAAGCCATTCCCTGAAGTTTTCCAAATTGAAGTTGTTGATAATCAAGACTTCAAAAAGTGGCAAGAGCAGGTGCACTCTCTACTTGATATCCATGGTGTGGCTTATGCACTAATTCGTGCCAAACCTGCTTCAACTTTGAATGCCGAAACACATGAGTCATGGTAGTATGCCAGTAAGGTATGTCAATTACAAATGCTTTCTAATGAAGTGTTTGATGAGTACATTAATAAGTCCCAAATTCCTAACCCTGATGATTTCAGCTTTGACAAAAAGAGAGGTGATAACGCAAGTGCTAATCCTTCTAAGGTTAGTCTAACCGAAGGAGATGAAATAATTTGCTACAATCATCTCTCAAGTAAATATCGCAGCAAATGTGAAAGAGTGGGTGATAGACTCTAGGGCTACTTGGCACATTTGTGCAAATCGAGAAGCATTTACCTCCTATACTCCAATAGGGAATCATGAAGAAGTGGTCTATCTTGGAGGCTCTAGAACTGCTAAAGTTCTAGGAAAGGGCAAAGTGCTCCTGAAACTCACTTCAGGAAAAACTTTGGCTCTTAACGTTGTGCTGCATGTGCCGAACATTCAGGACAAATCTAGTTTCCATGGCATTACTAGGAAAAGTTGGAATAAAAGTGTCATTTGAATCTGACAAGATTGTAATGACTAAAAATAATGTGTTTGTGGGCAAAGGTTATTGTAACAAGGGACTATTTGTACTTAACATTTCCAATGTGATCAATGAAAATGCTTCTTCTTCTTCTTATATCATTGATTCAATTTCTTTGTGGCATGCTAGATTAGACATGTTAATATTAGTAATATCAAGAAAATGCAAGCATGTGGCCTAATTTCTGGTATTAGTAATAACATGGATAAATGTGAATTATGTGCTGAAACTAAAATGACAAAGAAAAGTTGTAGTTCTGTCCATAAGAAACTAAATTGTTAAGTTTAATTCAGACAGACTTAGGTGATTTAAAACAAACTATGACTAGAGGTGGTAAAAGGTATTATGTTACTTTTATAGATGATTTTTCTAGAATCACCAAAATTTATTTACTTAGAAATAAAGATGATACTCATAGTGTCTTCTTGTCCTATAAGTCGGAAGTAGAAAATCAATTTAGTAGAAAGATAAAAAGGATTAGATCTGATAGAGGTGGTGAATTTTTAGCTTTAGATAACTTTTGTAAATAGTAAGGTATAATACATAAAATTACAGCACCTTATTCAACTAAATCAAATGGAGTAGCGAAAAGAAAAAATAGAACGCTAAAAAAAATAATGAAATCTATGTTAATTAATTCTCATGCTCCTGATGATTTGTGGGGGGAAGTTATTTTATTTGCATGTTACTTACAGAATATGATCCCACATAAAAAAACCAGAAAAATACCTTACGAATTATGAAAAGATTATAGACCTAATTTATAATATTTAAAGGTGTAGGGGTGTCTGGCTAAAGTTTTGTTGCCTAAATTTAAGAAAAGGAAAATAGGGTTCTAAAACTTATAATTGTATGTGTATTGGATATGCTCAAAATAGTACTACATGTAGATTTCTTGTTTTGAGAAGTGATGTACTTGTTTGCAATACAATTATTGAGACAAAGAAATGCTGAGTTCTTTGAACATATTTTTTCACTTTCTAATAAAATTTCTCATGCACCTGTTGAAACAAATAGAGAACAAACCTCTAATGAGGAATTGAGAATGAGTAAAAGGCCAAGAAAAGAATTTTCTTTTGGAAATGATTTTCAAACTTATCTTGTTGATAATGATCCTTTAACTTATTTTGATGCTATTTCTTCTTCTGATAACAAATTTTGGAAAGAAGCAATTAAAACTGAAATTGATTCTATTATAAAAAATAAAACTTGGATTTTGGTTGATTTACTGCCTGGTGCAAAGCCTATTAGTTGTAAATGGATTTTCAAAAGAAAATATAATCCTTGATGGTTCTATAGAAAAATACAAACTCTGTTTAGTAGCAAAAGGATTTTCTCAAAAACAAAATATTGATTATTTTGACACATTTGCACCAGTAACTAGAATTTCTTCTATTCGAGTTTTATTTGCTTTGGCTTCTATTTATAAATTTTTGTTCATCAAATGGATGTCAAAACTACTTTTTTAAATGGTGATTTGGAAGAAAAAATTTATATGAGTTCAACCGAAAGGATGTGTTGTACATGGAACAAGAAAATAAAGTTTGTAAATTAATAAAATCCTTTATAGCCTAAAACAAGCTCCTAAATAGTGGCATGAGAAATTTGATCAAGTTTTGATAAGAGATGGATTTTCATTCATAGAAGTGGATAAATGTGTGTATACTAAAGTTATAAATGATCAATATGTGATAATTAGTTTATATGTGGATGATATGCTTATATTTGGTACTAGTTTAGATATTATTAATAGTACTAAATATTTTTTGTCTTCTAATTTTGATATGAAAGATCTGAGTGAAGCAAAAACGATATTGGGTGTTAAAATTATAAGGAGTAATGATGGTATAATGTTGTCACAAGAACATTATATAGAGAGACTTCTTAAGAAGATTGAAAATTCTGATGTAACTTTTGTGAGCACTCCTTATGATGCTAACACTCAGTTAAAGAAAAATAATAGTGACCCAGTTGCTCAGGCTAAATATGTTCAGATGATTGTGAATCTGATGCATTTAATGAATTATAAAAGACTTGATATCGTATATGATGTGTGTAGACTGAGTAGATATACTTAAAATTTCAATCATAAGAATTGGTCTACATTAGTGAGACTAATGAAATATCTGAGAGGAACCATAAACCATGATATCCTATATAGTGGATTTTCTCCTGTATTAGAAGGTTACAATGATGCTAATTGGATCATTGATTCAAGTGAGACAAAATTTTCTAGTGGCTACGTGTTCACCTTGGGTAGTAGTGCAATAGCATAGAAATCAATCAGACAGATAATCATTGCTAAATCAACTATAAAGTTAGAGTTTATAGCTCTGGAATTGGTTAGTAGTGAGACAGACTAGCTGAGAAATTTCTTAGCCACTATTCCTTCAACTAAGGACCCACTGCCTCCTGTATCCATACATTGTGATTGTCAAGCGGCAATTTCTATTGCTAAAAACAAATCTTATAATTGTAAAAGTCGACACATGAAATTGAGAACATGATGTCGTAAAGCAGCTGCTCAGAGATGGAATAATTTCCATTGATTTTGTGAAGTCAGAATTAAATTTGGCCGATCTCTGACTAAACCTGTAGGAAGAAAGTTAATTCTTCAAACTACAAGAGAAATGAGACTTAAGCCAACAATTGTCAATAGAGACGGTAACCCAACCTATGTGATTGGAGATCCCATGAAATAGGTTCATATGAGTAATAACAAGTCAATATTGACTATTAAGCACTACAAATTTATGTACCTTATGAGATAAGTGCTTTGACTGCTAGTGAATGTGAGGTTGAGTTTAAAACTCTTAATGAATTCATATTCCTTTAGGAAGGTATACTTGAGCAGTGTACACTTGATGAATTCACCTATATGAGAGTGGAGTACGGCTACTCCTATAAGATTTATTGGCCGAATCTTTAGAACTCTTATGAATAAACCAGGCAAGTGTATGGCCAAAATTGCACAAAATCGCGTTGAATAGCAAAATTGTGAGTTGCAATGTGACTAATAAGATCTTTGTCATACATTAAAGAGTTATTGGTTCATAGAAATTTATATTTCACAAATAATTCTGTAAATTATTAGTCTAAATTTGGTTCATAGTTTAAAAGACACTAAATTGATTGCATTGTGCTCAAACGAATCCAACAGATCTTCTATATTTTCCCTACAACACTTTCATACAAAATCTTTTAAAATAGGAGGGGGATTGTTGTAAAATAAAGGATATTTTAAAAATTTGTCTCATATTGGAAAACTAAAAAGTTTTTTATCACTTTATATTATTTTGTTCATTAATAAACTTGTGATGAGTTAAGATATAATATGGGTTTGCGCGCACAAGTGAGAGTTGAGTTGGGCTGATCCAGTTCAAATTGATGGATTTGCCCCTTGCGTGTGGGTTAAACACAACCCAATCCAATTTTGTTTTTCTTATCGAAAATTAAATACTTTCTCCTTACCTGAACTGTCAGATTTCTTTTTAAAAATCTGGACACATATATTTTTTAATGTCGAACGGATTAATTTTCATTTAATACTCAACGGATCCATTTTGAATACCTAACTGATCAATTTTATTTAATTAGCCCAACGGTTTATTTTACTAAATGCTAACAGATTAAATTTGTTTAATTGGACCAACGGATTTATTTCATTAAATGGCCCAACGGAATATTATTTAATAATTGGCCCAACGGATCTTTTCCAATAACTTTTTTTTTGTGGCCTATAAATAGTGGGTTTCTTCTTTCTTCCAAAATACAACAATTCGCAGAAACTCATCTTTTTCTTCCTTCTTACTTTGCTAGTATAAGGTATAATTTTTGTCTGTTCATGATTCCTCTAAAATAGAGAAAGCTTGTTTAATTCTGGAAAAACATTTCTCTCCCCATAAATAGTTTCTTAAAACAGTGCTACGCACTACTCAAGCAAAATTTATATTTTCATTCTTCATATACTTTCCCTACATTGTTTTCGAGTGTAACTTTAAATATCTCACGCAATTAAGGGGGGAAAAAGTGAGTTACGATGCATTAATTAGAAGAAAATCTTATGTATATATTAGCTAACAATTACTAGGCAATATTAACGGTGTGAAATCTCGTAGTGCTAACAATTACCAAGTAATAAAATAAGGTAACGATTAAAGCAGAGATATTTTGGGATTTTGAGGGACAATGGGAATGCTGAGTGAGTGGTTGTGTTGATCTAGCAGCGTGCAGGTTTCCTGAGTCAGAAAGTATAAATGCTTGCTTGTACGCATAAAATTGAGTAATATTTGTACCCAGAAACGTACTAGTCTACTACTAGCAGTTGGTTGGTTGGTTAATGTGAAGAGGAGGGATGATGAGTGATGAGAGAAAGGGGGGAAGGACGGTTTGTTTTTGTACTCATAAGAAAGAATGTGAAAGCCACTGTTTAAAGAAGCTTGAGGAAAAGAGCATCATCGCCCATTCGCTTAACAACAAACATACGCTTCCTTGTGCGTGTGAAGAAACCTGCAACTTCATCCCCGGCGCCCCACTTCGAACTATCAATAAAAAAAAAAAGCTGATTGATTCCCTTTGCTGCTCATTCTCCGAAACTCTTTTATGTCTTATGTTGAATCTCCCAAATCAGAATTGAATTATTTTTATTATTTTTTAATTCAATTTTATTTATAGTCCTACTTATGATTCCGCTCTCGGAAGCAAATTGGTTTATTTCTTTTTAGCAACTTTGCTATCTACTGGTAGCAGCAGCAGCAGCAGCCTAAGAAGTTTTCACTTTTTATTTAGCAAGGAATGATATGGCTGCTTTTTCTCTTACTTTTAACTGCTTTCCTACCAAGAGGAGTAGAAGAGGGGGAAAAGGTCCAAAGCTAATGCTTTCTCCATGTCTCCACACAAAAGCTAATATGTAGGAAGCTTCAATGCTGTTTCCAGAATCGCAATAATTCCAAATTTTCAACAAATTGCTAAATCTAGGCCCCATCATCTACTAAAGTCTTAAAGTACAATTTATAGTCCAATAAAAACAAGAAACTAAACGCCAAGTTTGAGATTACGGTGACTTGTTATAAGCCACTTTTGTTATTAGTGCTTACTTCTACTCTATTGCATGCTTAGGGACATGCTTGCATAACTATATATTTTTGTGTTGGATAATGTATGATTACAAAGTTTTGAATTGTATTTCTATCTTTAATTAGCTTTAAGTTTACGATAAAATATAGTCAAACTTTATTTTTTATTTTTATTTTTTACAAAAACAGAAAATCTATTAGAAAAGCGTGCTCTTGAAACCAAAAACCTCATGCCAAAATTTATGGAACAATACTTACTAAACACCCTTAAATTGCTTGTATAGTCTTTACTTCTCATATAACAACTAAGATCAACCACAAAGTGAATTATGAATTAGTTTTATCTTTTAATATATATATATATATATATATATATATATATATTCAGGCTCTTAATCACAAAGAATCGTCGAGGATATCCAGATGTATATTTGACGGTAATCTATTTTTGGACATGCATATTGTTTCTGGTGTGCGAGAGACGATTGGGGGACGTGGTTTACCGGAAGTACCCACCTTCTAAAGGTATATGGGGTAGTGGCTGCGACTTGGATTAGATTAGATTAGATTTTCACCCAGTATCTAAACATCAGTTAATCATTCTTGGAGAATTTATGTCAACACCCATTTATATTGTGGGCCGAAGCCCAGAGAAGATCGGGCTTTGCAGGCAGTCTCCGGGAGCATTTTATGTTGGATCTTATACGAACTATCTTCTAAGAAGACCTCCTCCACAAACAATTTGAAACCTTCCAGATTGGTCCAACTCATTACGATAAAGCCCAAAAGCCGTCCTAATTGTCTAAAACTAAATCTTACTACCGAGAGTCGCAAGGCAGGCAGGCCCGGGTATTTATATTGTGCTTCTCATGGTTGCCCCAATCAGATTTTTCTGGAATAGGTCGGGTCTACGAGTTCTACCCGTGGACTTTACGATGGTTAAATGGCCCAACTACAGTGGATAAATTACCCAAAGGTGAATTTTTCTTAATAGCTCATTTATTTGCCGTTGAGTCCACGAATAAGGCCCGTGAATCCGGTCCATTTAAGAATGCAACTTGCTCGCCAAAAAATAGCAAAGACACTAGTACCTTTCCTCGTGCTTTTCCTATGTACAAACTAAAAGTATCTACTAATTCATACTTAACTTAAATGATGGATGTTTCAATAGTGTTAGCATTATCCGTTCACATTCTCGAAGCGGCCTACAATGTAACGCATTGTAATTCTTTTGTAATCTCCGAACTTCTAAAAGATCCAAGGACATTTCCGCCATGGAGTGGTTCCTTCTGATTCAGCGTCCATCGTCCCTCTTTTGTTAAATTAACGATGATTCTATCAATGCCCCATAAGTGTTCCATCTAGGCAACATGTGGCACATTAATCACTTAAGTACACGATCCAAGCTATGAACCTTGTGGCATGAAATAGTATCACATAAACATATGATATGTATGTTGATGTAAGACAGTGATATAATAATGCTTATATAACTTTATTTTAAATCACAAAGTCTACAGATAGAACTGTGAACCAGGTACGAAAATAAACTACCATAAAAAGGGAAAAAGAAAGGGGGGAAAATGAAAAAGAACAACAAAATGAAAATTAGCAACAGAAATCAACTACTTTAACGACCACTTAAACTGGAAATTGCAGGGTCAAGCAACTGTCAGGCCCCTTGCTCTTCTTCGTTATTCTTACAAAGCCTTTTCATGAAGACAGTGACAAAGAATCCATAATTTTACTATAGTATTACGTGATATCATTGCACGCAGGCAATACAGAGTTTAGCGGCAGCCTACAAGAATGCTAGGCTCCACCAGCTATCCAACACTATAGCTTTGCAAATAAAGGTTTTCTTTTCTGGCTTTGTGCGGAAATTGCCTCTTTCAGATCATCAGATAGCAGAACAGCAGAGTTCCATGTCGCAACATAATCCAGAGCTTGATCCATAGTCAAATCCCTACCTCTCAGCAGCACTGCCTTTGTCCCTATGACAGCAAGGGGAGACTTTGCAGCTATTCCTGCCAAAAAAAGGAACATTAGTGTGTAATTACCCAAGCTTGACCCTGGTGTCTTCTTCCGTAGTTGGTATTGCAAACAGATCAGCTAGTAGATTCACTCCAAGAGTCGACCAAATTTCTGAGAATCGGATACAGCCAGTTTAGGGTATTTGTTTCTCGTCCCAAAGAATGAGAATGAGGGTTCGGTCAGTCGGTCACTGTTCCATTCCACACCCTCGCCTCTCTTTCCTTCCCACTTCCCATCCCTCCCCTTATAAAAAATTTGATATGGAAAAAATGTCGAACTAATATATCAAATCGTTAATTGATTTCAACTAACGTATCTAACGGTCTCAGAATGTACTAGGTGAGTAATGTCTCAAACTCAAGGCAGATTGGACACTTAAAAGTTTTGCTTGAAAAAAATGAGCAAGTCTTCAGCAGCATTTGTTGGAAAAAGGGAAGGAGAAGAAGCAACAGCATCTCCATTGCAGGGGAGTTTCTTGCACCAGAAAACCAACATTTCATCAAATATAACTCCTAGCCTGAAACTTTAGCTTACCAAAATTGAAAAGGCATAGTGTAGTATAGCAGCATCTATTTTCTCAAAACTAATTTCCAAGCATCGCATTTTTCAGTTATGGACTCTCAGTAAATAAAATCTAGTAGTACTAAGGTCTCAAACTAGCAAATGAAATGAATGAAAAGACAAAACATACCCTCAGCTACAGCTCTAACTCCCTCCTCCATAGCTTCTTTAGACGCAAAAACCTTGGAAACCAAGCCAATTTCTTTGGCCTCCGAACCCGAAAACCTACGAGCCGTCAACGCCAATTCCATGGCATTTCCGAATCCAACAATACCCGGAAGCCTCTGAAGCGTTCCAAGATCCGCCGTGATCGCCAAGTCCACCTCTTTCACCGCAAAAAAGGCATCCGCGGAGCAAAACCTTATGTCACAGGCCGTAATTAAATCAATCCCCCCACCTAAACACCCCCCATGAACCGCCGCAATAACAGGCTTCCGGCATCGCTCGATGGCCGTGACGGCCTCTTGCATGAACTTGATATCTCGCCTGAGCTTTTCGCCGATTCGGCCGCGGTCGGAGGATGGGAAGTTGGAGGAAATGGAATTCAAGGTTCGGAGGTCGATCCCAGAGCAGAAGTGACGGCCGGCGCCGGAGAGGATGATGACGGCGACGTTGGGGTTTTGGTCGAGGGCTGAAAGGGCTTGGGAGAATTCGGTGAAGAAGTCAAGTGAGAGAGCGTTAAGGCGAGAGGGACGATTGAGGCATAAATTAAAGACTCTTGAAGAATCAGAACCGAGGGATGTTTGGATGATTTTCAGGGATTTGTAGGTTTGATTTTGATTTTGTTTTTGTTTTTTGTCTTGCTCCATTTTTCTTTTCTTTTTCCTGAACACTTCTCAAGGAGAAGAAGAAGAAGAAGCAGATAAAAAGGAGACAATTGTTGGCGGATAATTTGAGGAATTACTTCTAATTTACCAACAAAAAAAAAAAAAAATTATGATGATAATAATAATTTGAGGATTACTTATTGTCTCAATACCAATAAACTCAACTCTAAGCTCTGTTGGAATTCGTTCCTTCTGATTTATCAACTGATTAAATTAATACCTAACAAAATTTAAGTAGCCTGAGCATAAATTTTGACAACTTGAGATTTTAAGAAAAGAAGTCGTCCAAGTTCGAGATTGAATAGAAATAATAATTAAAGCCAATTTTAAAATTTGTAATTCAAATCAAATTGGCGGAATGTAGTAGCAGACTTTTAGATTTAGTTTAGTTCGTGTGTACCCCCTACTTAACAACCAGCGAAAAATATAATGAAAGGAGGACATGAAAAATACAGCAAATAGTATAACTTATTATACCCATTATGAAAAATAGAAAATGTCCACAGAGAAGGTCCTACCGGGAGTCGAACCCAGGTCGCTGGATTCAAAGTCCAGAGTGCTAACCACTACACCATAGAACCTAGTTGTCCACATTTGTCAAGGATTTTTCCTCTCAATTCTATGGAAAAACCTGCCACGTATCCTCGCACTGTGGTATTGATGTGTTGTGGAGAATTGTCGACATCCAGACTTAATTCTCAAGAGCTTTGTTGTATCTAACTGGAGTTTCCAATTATTGCATATAATTAGTTAATTCGTGATTCTTAACCTTTACATGTCGGCTTTTTGTTATCCATCAATAATAGAAGCTAATCATGCCAAGATTCTAAGATTGCCAGCATTGATGAAAGGCCATCTGAAATAAAAGCAATAATTCATGTTTGTCCAGATAAGAGCGTTTCGAATTAATGTCGATAACTATGTCTTTCAATCATTAGGTTTCCAAACACACCTTGAATTCCTACCTTATATCATTCACATTGAAATGGACAAGACCCTTTTCTGCTGTCGTCATTTTTTGGGGCCAAGAATCAATCCGTATGATCATCACTCACTACGCACACGAAATTGACTTAATTTTCCTATACAGATGCTTAACACAGATAAAGGTTTACTGCATTTGAATCCCCCCTCCTTCTTTTTTTTATCAAAAACTTTAAATGGTCTAAAAGATAAATCTAGAGAAAGATGATTACGTGTCCCTTAATATTAAAATAAGTTGATTTTCCTTCTAAACAACTATAAGCTTGAGATTATATCAGGCAATAATTCAAACATCCATTTTTCACAGCCTTTTTTTTTTTGTATCCTTCCGTCTATATGTGATTCAACCACGAACCCTGTTCTTTTATAGTGAACGTGTATTTCATTTTTCTGTTGCCCATGGACAACAAGCCAATGGTCGGATGTCCACGTTGATTTCCCAAACTTAAAACTTTTTTATTAGCAAAACTGTTGATGCTTTTCACTTCTTTTTGACTGAACACATTTAGTTAAATGATAAACCACACGCCTCCTACAACTGTTGTTAAGACTATGTGTAAGATTTGACCTAATTTACTTGCAATCTTTCTCTTATAAACCGCATACATACATTTAATTTTTCCATACTAAGGACGAAATTCAATTTACATTAACCGAATCGATTGAATATAGGGTTCTACTTCTGGCACGCAATTAAAAAGTTCTGCTTGCTGATCCTATCCAAACCGATTTCCAATTTTCTTTAGCAATACTATGCTGCCTAATTGATCACTGAAAAACGTAGCGACCTGAAATTTCTGAGTCCCCTAAAATTCCTCGTTGCTGTCAGCATCCAACTCCCCAGCTGCTCTCCATCTGTGGCAATTTGAGAGGATCATCACTTTGTTGAACAGTCCCAGTACCTGCATACTGTCAATCATTAGACATGGTGACGATGCACTTTGTTGCTGCAGCTTGAAGGCTGCGTACGCCATAAATTCTAGATCAAATAGTTTCTTTTTTCAATATATATATATATATATATATATATATATATATATTTTGGGGCAAATAAACATGTTGCAATTTATGAGGAGGAAAAACTTCCCAGATCAACCATTTGTGGACAAGCCACTTGTTAGTCTCAGATGGTTTTGGGTTCCACTCCATTCTATTCACAAATCTGTTCCAGAGCCAAAGATATATATCAGCTTGTCATTGTGATACTCACATCAATAGCGGAATTACTTATCAAAAGCTCAATTATTGGCATGACATTGACAGTGGAATTGTCATTTTGAATTGGTAATAGACATCAGAGAGTCGATAGGAATTCCTCCTAACGATTATCCCACTTTGTACCGCGTCCATCATAAAAGAAGCTAGCTTGCTTGCTTGGTAGAACAATCCATCATATTGGCCTATTGCGGTAAGTAAGTATATCTAGTACGTAAATGACAAGAAAATTTAATAATTTCGCATTTTAATCCACATAATGCAACAGAACCACGCCCATATATAGCCACTTATCATGCATCTGGAATATTACAAACACATTTTATAGCTGGCTTATACATTGAACTAAGAAACAAGAAAGCTAAAGTAGTTCGGAGTCCACGTAGGTACACAAGATCATCCGGAGTGGCCACCTAGCCAGCATGCATAGGGATCCAAATTTCATGTAACAACAGAAATAGTTACGAAGATGTCATTCTTTTTTGTCGTATATAGTTCATATGTGCTAACCAGTAACCGATCAATACTGGCTTCACGAAGAAGAAATTCAATTGCAGGAATAAATTTTAACATTCTTAAAACATACCAAATCGTGCAAGAACTCTACTACCAAAAAACAAACTAACGGAATAGAGAGCGGTGGGCATTAAAGGACAAAGTAGATAGTAGGCAAATAATGATTTCTGGGGGGCGTGTTTTCTGCTTTCAGTTCAGGTGTGTAGAAAGAAACGGCTAAAAGAATTTGATGGATAATTTCACGTGAAGTGAGGCTTTGGGAGGGGGAAAAGGTTAATGGTGTTACTCGGACTTCGATTCGGAGTAACGTAAAGCAGGGGCGTCACTACAAGTTTCTAGGCCTAGCCATCCCCAGGTTGCGTGGGTTGGTCATCTAAAATTCCCATAACAAAACGAACTTATAATCGCACAGAAAAATGATTGCTTCTCCCTCTTTTTCGTATGCAGCTTTCCCTGAGAAATCTCCGGAGTAGGTTTAACTTTGTAATCAAAAGCAGGAGAGATCTAGGACCGTTATGTGTCATAATTAAATAGCTCCAGGATACGTTCTAGTCAATTAACTCACTCAACAACACATTGTTGTACATTAATAAAAACTCACTAGCACAACAAGAAGAAAACTAGAGTTAATTGGTCCTTTTTTTTTTTTTTAAATCAGACCTATACTATTACATTAAGGGAGGGAAATAGTATTGGCGGGATTCAAACTCAGATAGTCATAGAGTTCTAACTGCTTGACGCTTTATTCGTTTACTAATTGGTTTTGATAGACCATAATTAATCATGATCTTGACGCCAAATTGAGCTAGCCATGTTTGACAAATAATGGGAGAAACCATAAAAGAAATGTATCCTAATCCAAGGAAAATATACAGTTGCGCTAGCTGTAATTATGAAAATTTTGAAGAGAATATATAATCATTTTTCATTTGTTATGGCAATGGATGATGCACGCGAACAGAAGTGAAGGTGCACGTGAAGATAGAAGAAATATAAAATGCATTACGTGAATTGTCACGTAGTAAACTAGAAGTAATAATTTATCGTCACGTAGTGAAAATGAGTCACATCTTGTATTATTTGTCAATTTATGAATGGTTCTAGTGCACCATGTGACATGCCACGTGGCGCGCATGGTGCACGAAATACTTTCTCCGTGAAGATGAGGCAAAGCATTTACCGTGTGGCAAATGATTTTGTTGTACGCCACCTACTATGATTCCACTTGTCATGCAACGAGGATGAGTTCATGCCCACAAAACTCCTCTCCTCTTCCTCCTAATTCCTCAAAACTATATAAATACTCTCAATTCAATTCCCATTTCGTTCCATCTTCAAAATCACTGCATGATTCAAAAGTCGATCTAGGAGGAGAGACACTTCTAAATGGGTTTCTCAAGGAACCCTGCTTTTTAATTCAAATATTCGCTACCACACAGCGCGAGGGGGAGACTTCTTATTTATTCATTTATTTTCCCTAAGAAGATGGCTCTGTTTGACCTTCACCACCCCTGGGCGTTTGCCTTCGGTGTCTTAGGTCAATCTTATGTTCTTGTCTCTTTCCACTCTTAGACCTTTCTCTCTGTTATTTCTTTTTTAATTTCTTTTCCCTACTTCTGCCCTTCTGACTTTTCTTTTCTTGTGTCATACAGGTAACGTCGTTTCCATCTTGGTATGCCTTGCACCATTGTAAGTTAGCCCAAGCTAAGTATGGGATGTCAATCTTAAACCCCTTTATCATGTGGTTAACATATAATTGACATTGTTGGCTTCAATTGTTTTTGATAGGCCGACTTTCGTTCGGATCTACAGAGAAAAATCAACAATGGGTTATCAGTCTCTACCATATGTTGTAGCACTTTTTTCTGCTATGCTCTGGATGTACTATGCACTCCTTAAGGATGCAGTCCTTCTCATCTCCATCAACTCATTGGGATGCATTATCGAGACCATTTACATCTTCATTTATATTCTTTATGCATCAAAACAGACCAGGGTAAACACATGCACAATCATTTTAAAAAATTGTGCTGTGATCAGCACTAGAGTCTCACAACATATATAAATACGCTAAATCTTTTCATCTCAGTAAAAGATATACTGACAACATACACATATTTTTTATTTAACTCCAGAAAAATACGACCAAGCTAGTGGCTCTGCTGAACGTGGGGACATTCTGTGCAATTTTTGTCCTCACATACTTTTGCCTGCAGAACGAAAGAGTTCGTATCATGGTTGTTGGATGGATTTGTGTTGCTTTTTCTGTGTGTGTTTTTGCAGCACCTCTAAGCATTGTGGTAAGTAAGAAGTAGTAATTAAGAACATTCATGCTAAAATTAAAATGGTCCCTTCTTTGATTTACTAAATCTGGCAAAGTGAATCTTTTACTTACATTTAGATGGGGAAGGTCGGTCACAGATGGATTTTTTTTTTTTTAACGTTAGTTGTCTGATATCTTCCTATTAATTTGTTTTACAGGTTCAAGTAGTCCGAACTCGCAGTGCTGAGTTCTTGCCATTCACCTTGTCTTTTGCCCTTACGTTGAATGCAGTCATGTGGTTTTCTTATGGCCTCCTAGAACGGGACATGTGTGTTGCGGTGCGTAACATATATCCAACAAACATCTTTCCATGATTTTTATTTTTTTAAATTTTTTGGCTGTGTAAACATATTAATTTATGTTCACTGGAATTATTGTACTTTAGGTTCCAAATGTTCTGGGATTCTTCTTAGGAGTCCTTCAAATGTTGTTGTATGGCATCTATCGAAACCCAAAGCCCGTTGTGGATGCGGTGGAGAAAAAAGTACCAGAGCACGTAATAAACATATTAATGTTAGGAAACTCTGAAGTGCATCCAATTGATTCTCCAACAAGTAGCAATTGTGATGTAACCTCTACCATCGATCGGGACGAAGAAAAGAAAGACGAAGAAGTTGATAGTATTCATATGCGATCCAACTCTACCTCTGATCATGACGAGGAAAAGAAGGATGAAGAAGTTGATCGTATTCCTATGCGATTGGAGGATAATAACGTGGCATCCCACTCCTTGGCTGCGTTGGCAGATGAACCCTGCAGCCGCCAAGCCCATGTGAATATTGAGCAGCTTGATTCACCTCTGTTTATTGTTTGTCCAACAGCTTGATATATATGATGTTAATTCACTTGTATGTTTATTCCATCAGCATGCATAATATACATATATTTCGCCTCTTTTCCCATCTCTCACTCTCTCTTTTGTTGTAATTCTACCATATAAGCAAGAAATGAAAATCTACGTTAAGCAATATTTCCACTTCATTGAAAATTTAATGTTTCGGTCCAACTAAGTTAAGAGTTAGAGCACCTATACGTCACCAACCTCCCCCCCTGCGCCCCTTCTCGTCTCTTCCTTCCTTGGTCCCCAAAAAGAGTTGCTTCCTTAAATAATTTTACTAGTATTTCTTAATTCCCCCACCGTCCGAGGGTCAAAACTAAAGGTGTAACGCTAAGACCCAGAAAAAACAAAAAAGACTGAGGAAAGGGACTGCAGTATATAGGTTTGTTTGTGTATAAGAACATTTCTTGTTTCTGTTTCCAGTAGCACACAAATGCTTAAAGCTAATAATTTTTATTTTTTTTTTGAACAGCAAACTAATAAATTATTGTTAGGTGTAGCACTTTCACCTGAACCTGATTATTATCTTTCGACGACCAAAATGATAAAATATGCTATAACACTACAAATATATATTAGTCTTCCATGGTTGGACTAAATTCAGTAAAGTGTCGCTGTAATAAACGATCTTGGACTAACAACAGTCGGATATCAAGTTTGAACTTTGAAGTTGACTTCTCACAGGATAGACAGGATTTGTCTTTTCAATAGAAAATTAATTATTTCTCCAACGATAAGTTTTGCACCTACCCATCTGCATAAATTTGTGGGATATTATCAGAATTTCAGCCATCATAGAGTTTCGAGTGCCTATCAACTCTTGTTTCTAATAATTGCATCATGTTTTTGCGGCTTTGTCGGCCATGGAGTCTTTTTAATCAACGGGGAGCAAGGCATCAGAGAGCCGAAACCGTGGTTGCAACTATTTACGAAGCAAAGCGTTTCATTTGGCACCACTTTGAAACCAGGAAGCGTGGAAGTACAACTTCTCTAAGGTCCTTAAAGAGCCCCAGCTGTCCAAGGCGTTGTTTCTAACAGTGTATCCAACCGCGTCTTCATGTGACCAGTCTCGCAGAAGGCGTCAAAGTTGAAATTTCTAAAAATTTGTACGCCTTCGGTAACCCCGAACGCTAAAGATCTGAACAGTTCTCGAATAAGCACTGTTGATCTTTGCCATCAATTTCTGGGTTAATAACACTTTGTCCCCCTAAGCTTACGGGTTAGTTACACTTTACCCCCTCAACCTTAAATATATACAGTTTACCCCCAAAAGACTAGTCAAAGTTAGAAATTCAAAAAAAGTCAATGTTATGACATTATTGTCCTTTTATTCATGAAATTATTTACAACTTAATATCATTTCTTTTCATTGTTAAATGATTTGTATCTTCTCTATCGTATCAATCATATAAAATATCAAACTAAACAAGTTAAAGAAAGTTAGGCTTAGTTTGGGAGTTGGGATAGAAAATAAAAGAAGAGAAAAGAAAGTGAGGGAAAAGAAAAGAAGGGAAAGCAACTTTCCTTTCTTTTCTTACATTTTCCTCCCAAATTTGGAAGGAAAATTTTTTGGCCAAAACAAGCCAACTTTTCCTTCCATTTCTTTTCTTTTCTTTCCCTTTCCTTCCTCCCAAACAAAGGAAAATGATTAAGTAAATTTTCCTTTCTTTTCCTTCCTTACTCCCAAACAAAACAACACCTTAAAATCCTTTCTTTTCTTTTCTTTTCTCTCCATTTCCTTCCTCCCAAACATAGTGTTAATATTTAGTTTATAGTTTTGAAAATTTTCTCTTGAATTAATATTTACTTTTATATATGTTTTGTTCAATTTATTGGACATTAAGTCAAACAAAACTGATAAATAACACAATATTAAAAGTAAATTCAATTGTCAAAATTTATATAAAAAAGGTAATGCCAAACTCATTTCTTTAAAGTAATTTTAATATAATGTTTTATCATTTTAATTTATTTAAACTTTTGAACTGATGTCATTGATATTTTTATATTTATCAAATTATTTCAATATGAAATTCTTAATCAAAGAATATTTCGAAAAAAAAAAAGTTAGCCCATTATATGGCACTAAGGCAAAAAAGAATAAATAAGTCAAATAAAAAAAGAAATAAATAAATAACACAAAACTAAAATAACCATAGAGAGCAATTTTTTTAATACTAAACTTATTTTCTATGTTTTTTTATTATTTTAGTTTATGTGAACTTTTACGCTAATATTGTTGTCATTCTTTGTTGACGCATTTATAGCTTACTATTATTGATTTTTCTTGTAAAAAAATAAAATTTTATTTAACCTTTATTTTCCTTCTCTAAATTAAAAAATGAGTCATATCAATCATTTTTAGCAAATTTGATTAAGAATTTTATATGGACTAGTTTGATAAATATAAAAATGACAATGACATTAGTCTGAAAAATTAAAAAAAATGATAAAAAATAACTTTAAATAAATGAGTTTGATATTACCTTTTCTATATAGATTTTGGTAATTGAGTTTATTTTTAGTGTTGTATTATTTATTAGTTTTGTTTGACTTAAAGTCTAATAAATTGAACAAAACATATATAGAAGTAAATATTAATCCAAGAGAAAAAATTTTAAGGATATAAATTAAATATTAACTTTCTTTCAAATTTTTTAGTCTGATATTTTTATATAATTAATACGATAGAGATGGTATAAATCTTTTAGAAATAAAAAGAAATGATATTAAGTTAGATGTTAAGCTTCATTACTTAAGGATGTTTGTAATAATTTGAAGTTTTTGGTATTTTATTTTTTATGATTTAGTACTGCTTTGATTACTTTTAGAACCTTGCGTATTGGGTGAACCTAACACGCGGTATGTTACACCCAGGCATGGGGTGTGACATAGAATGGTATTAGAGTGAAACTCGTGTAGTCTCTGCACGGGATAAGACTGGTTCTATGATATTGGGTCGGACTACGCAAGGAAGTGGAGGAACTAAGTATGCATGCATGTCTTCCACAACTGAGTGGATAGTTCGGATCACGCATGTATGGATTGGGCTTTGCTAGGATGCAAAGCCTAATAAGAAGGGGTGAATGTAGTATCCCGTCCCACATTAGAAAAGTCAACTAACTTAGACCAATGTATAAGTTGAGCCCTAAGCACTCAAGTCTAACTTGGGATATCCATTTTGGGCTAGCGAGGACGAAGCCGAAAAGTTAAACTTGACCGCTCAAACTCTGGTCGCGAGCTGGGCTTGCGGGCCAGGAGCGTAACAAAGTGAGTTAGAGTAATTTGAGCAAAATAGACATTACATATTACCATAAAACCCAACACTTATAGGTATTAAATTACTGAGTCATACTATAAAATTATGAAAAAGAGTTGTAGAAAGGAGACTGAGAAAAGAGACTAGGATGTTAGATAATTAATTTGATTTTGTGTCAGGAATGTCTACAATGAAAGCTATACATTTAATGAGAAACTTATGCAAGCATTATAAGAAGAGAAACTAAGATTTATATATAGTATTTATTAGTCTTAAAAAGACATACAATAGAGTTAATCGAGATATAATGTGGTGAGTACTAAAAAAGAGTGGGATACATGTAACTTATATAGGAGTTATAAAAATATATGTATTTAGATGTAACAGCATATGTCATGACACCAATAGGGATATCAAGTGAATTTTTGAATACTATAGGTCTACACCAAGGATCAGCTTTGAACTCATACCTTTTTGCCTTAATAATTGACGAGGTTATTTAACATCTCCAGAAAGTCATTCCTGAATGTATATTGTTTGCAAACGATATAGTTTTAATAGATGAGACAAACGAGAGAGTAAATGCCAATCTAGAAAATTGGAGAAAGGTATTAGAATCGAAAAGTTTTATCATAAGTAGGGTCAAAATAGAACATATGAAGTGCCACTTTAGTAATCATAGACATAGAAATAGGATAAATGTGAAAATTGGTGGGCATGAACTAAACGCATCTAAAAGTTTTAAGTAATTAGTATCTATAATTGAAGAAAAAGAGAGTAGATAAAGACGTTACACATAGGATTTAGGTAGGGTGGAACAAAAAGAGAAGTGAGTCATCTATACTCTGTGATTGTAAAGTTATGCTAAAATTGAAAGGAAAAATTTATAAGACAGTTATAAAACCATCGATGCTTTATGGATCAGAATGTTGGGCGACTAAGTGTGAGCATGAATAAAAAATAAGAATAACAAAAATAAGAATGTTGAGATGGATGTGTAGACATACTAGACTAGATAGAATGAGTAATAAATGCATTAGACTGAAAGTAGGGGCATCACAAATAGATGAGAAAATAAGATAATTAGGCTTAAGATGGTTTGGACATATATATAGGAGATCTCTAATGGTCCGTTTGGTTCACGGTGAGCATGAGATGGGATGACTCATCCGCAAACTATGAATCCTGATATGAGTTATCTTCGAATTAGTAATCCCAGTTATCCAATATTTGGTTGATACTGGATTTGATGGGATATTTTAACAAATAATATCATTGTGTATATTTTTTAGTGACTAAAATATCTAAATTTACAATATTATTCTTATTTGGTAATAGTGATGGTGCACAGTAGTTGATGGTCGTGATGGTGCACGGTAATTTTTTTGTGGTGGTGGTGTTTTTACATAATAATAGTAATAGCAGTACTCGATGGTAGTAACGTACAATCGTAGATGAAGGTGGTAGTGGTATTGCTTGGTGATGGTATTCAGTGGTGGTAGTGATATGTGGTGTTGTGGTTGATTGTAATGGCGGTGATGGTGGTGCAATTTGGTATGATGGTGCACGGTGGTGGTGATGGTTGTGGTTTGCGGTGGTGGTGGAAGTGATGCTAAACGATACGGTAACAGTAGGGGCAAATTAATCAATAATTTTATTATCTTATCTAAGAGTCATCTCAAGATAACTAATATTGCCACGTCATGGGATTATTTTATCCCATGTACAAGGAATTAATTCGGTTACATAGGATGTGTAATCCTATACTTAAAATGCAACTAAACACCGGATAACTTCGGATTATTAATCCAATCCTATGCCATTGCATAAATCAAATGCGCTCTAAATGCCCCAATACAAAGTGTAGAAAATAGAGAAATTTTGACTCAAATTAAAAGGGGAAAGGTAAGACTTAAAAAAAATTGAAAAAAACTAATAAAAAAGACATGTTGTATTTAAACCTCAATAAGAATATGTTTCTCAGTTGAATTCAATGACAATGTATAATCTATATAATTGACCCATATAGTGGAATAAAGGCTTGGTTGTTGTTATAGTGTTTAAAGCAAGACTTTCCACACTGACCAGGTTGGCTTTGTCTTCTACTGTTGCCACATTGGACAAGTGAACACAAATTTCAGGGGGAAAGGGAATGTATAGAAGTGGACTAGAGAAGCTAGAATTTTTATACGCTCTGAAATCAGACGCAAAATCTTTCACAAGGGGTCTTCCCCCACAGCATAGGTATACATATCAACACCTAGAGTGCATCAATTAGTTGGAAATAACATCTTACCGAAGAAGATTACAAACAGTAAATTGCTTGTC
Source organism: Mitragyna speciosa (assembly GCA_024721245.1). Taxonomy (NCBI): domain Eukaryota; kingdom Viridiplantae; phylum Streptophyta; class Magnoliopsida; order Gentianales; family Rubiaceae; genus Mitragyna; species Mitragyna speciosa. The sequence continues at coordinate 25,797,855 of CM045564.1, read as the reverse complement.
ACAAGCCTAAAAAGAGACAGCAGAAGTGTTATAACTCAAGACGTTCTTTACTCCAAAACTTTTCATCTACTTCCTGAGTCTGTGCTTCCTCTATTTCCTGTAAATGTACACTAGCTCTTCTTCATCTGTTCTGAAATGAGAAAGTTAAAGGAGGATAAAACAACAAAAGGAAAAATATTGGCCCTGTCCTTCCCCCATTGGTTCCAGACACCCACTCCCGACTGAAGAGGCTATTTAGCATCGAGAGTTCTTCTCTCCCTTAGCACTGCAAACTGGAAATTGAGGCTGAGGTGGAAGATGGGGCCCTGAATCATATACATGTCGGCTACTTTACCCATTATTTCCATCAAAACTGCCCTGAGCATTTTGCCGTCTTTTTTCTCGCCAATTCTCACCCCACATTTTAGCCTCTGCAACGGCCCGTTCCCTGTCCAAATCCCTGTTTAGCATCTTTGCAGTTTCTCTAGGGGAGTCCTCTTTTTCACATCCTTCGAAATCCCATTTGCGTCCTGATCCTCCACCCTCTTCATTTCTTGTTATTCTTCCACCCCTCTCATCCTTGTTTCTCTTCTCATCCTTGTCCGCAGGAAGCCTACAGCTCTGTCCACTAGCAGTACTGGGATCATATGCCTGATTTGCCAGATAAGAGAGTGCAGTCACCACATCCCCTATAAGAGGACGTGCAGCAGCCTGTTCCTGGATACACATAGATGCCACTGCTAGAGCCTGATAAAGTCCTCGCATTGGATATTGACCCTGCAGCCGTGGATCTGCTAGCTTGGCAAACTTCCTCCGGTCATTGAACAAAGGCCGAACCTGCATTGAAATGCGAACACTAGATTCATTTCAAAGATTTAATTAAGAAACATTTGCCAAAGCATAAAATACACCCAAATGCCATTTACCCATGCAACAAGATTTTGCTCTCCATGGGGACGAGTGCTGTCGATTGCTTTACGTCCAGTGATAAGCTCCAAGAAGACAACCCCAAAACTGTAGACATCAGATTTTACTGTCAGTTGCCCAGTCATAGCATACTCAGGAGCACAATAACCATAAGTTCCCATGACCCTCGTGGAGACATGTGACTTATCTCCGGTAGGACCAAGCTTTGCCAGCCCAAAGTCAGAAAGCTTTGGAACGAATCCTTCATCCAGTAATATGTTGGATGATTTGAAATCCCTATAAATAACTGGAGGATTTGCCTTATCATGAAGATATTCCAAACCTTTGGCTGCACCAGCTGCTATTTTCATTCTTGTATTCCAGTCTAAAGGTTCTTTATCAGGTGGAAGATCTGCAGAAATTTATCCAAATGGTCTAAGAGACAAATACCAGAAGCAGTAATGTAACATAAACCTGATAAATGATAATTAAATGACGTTGAAAATTAGCAAATTCTCCACACATTCTCAACCAGCTATAATAACAGCTGAAGTGGCTAAGAAAAATTAAAAGCACACAAATTATCATTGAGTATAAAATACGGAATAGTTTCAAATAAGCATCAAACTATAATAAAGGTTATAAAACACCCCACTAACTTAAACCTGCGCGCTGCTGGTGATTACTACAACCATAATACATCTAAAGGCAAAAACCATAAATAAAGCCAATAGCCAGAGTGGTCATGCGAAGCCTACACTCTTCGGGAGATAAGTTCAGAAAATCTTTAACTGCATAAAAGTATTAACAAACATTAAAAACCCAAAACTGCTAGAAAGCACTGCAAATGGAACGGACATTAATCGGAGGAAAATTAAATTGCAGGGCATGCAGAAGAGGGAATCACAGGATGCTAACTTTTGGAACAGGGAGGACAGGCGACAAATTTAGCTGGAAGAAAGGCAGACGTGCAGAAGCTGTTCCATTACTGTAAGTAACGCTCACCAACTTGCCCACTCGTATACCAGTCCAGGGAAAGCTAACTGCACAAGAAATGGAGAGCGCTATTCCGGTACCATCAACTTCATTAATAATCATTGATTACTCACAATATTCTTACTCTAAACCAAGGGTGACTTGCAAATTCTATGGTACATTGAAAAAGAATGGAAAGTGCTATTCCAGTACCGTCAACTTCATTAATAATCATTGATTACCCACAAAATTCTTACTCTAAACATAGGCGCTTGCATCCACCACCCAAAAAAAGAAAGCTCCCCATATGACAAAAGAGAGAACAATTATAAAGAGCTTTTCAGAAACATAGATTAGCCCCACCCTGAATTGAAAATTTTGAACTTCCACCATTCAAAAACTAAAAGTAGTCTGTCACACCAAAATTTTTCTTCAAAAGAATAAGAAAGAGTAATGCTCAACTGAGCCACGAAACTCATACATAAATCAACTGACATGACACTCATTCTGGCTACCTACACAAAAGTCGAATTAATAAAGTAGCTCAAGAAAATCACGCGGTAGGTTTTTGAATTCGTTTAGTAGTACAGATAAGCTTCATGCCTGTACTCAACACTTTTCACAGGGTTTCAGTATTTGTTGATGATGTTAATCCCCAGTTACACCATTTGGAAAAGGTAGAGAAGTAATAGAGCTTAACATCATTTAACTGAAAACCTTATGGCCCGAATCTAATCAAATGGAGGAACTGAGAGAAACAAATAGTCAGAAATGTGCAAGTAAAGCACAAAATATACAAAATCCATTAAGTTGTAATCAGCTGAACCACAGAAGTGTATTCGAGTGGGTATCATCCCAACAAGCAAGCTATTGTCAAGCTTGAGCACCCAAAATGGAGTTAAAGCATAAACTCATTCAATTAATGCCATTCACAGCCATTCAATTCATAAAACCATGTAATCACCCTGACACGTGATTTATATCTCCCCCCCCCCCCCCCCCCCCAAAAAAAAAAAAAAAAAAACCAACATAAGGAGAAGGAGAAAGAGGGGGGGGGGGGGGGTTTGGGGAGAAAGCACCAAAATTCCCCTTTTCCTATATAAAGATTTCACCTTTAGACTTAGAATAGGCGAGTTTTTGAGGCTTTACTAATTATCCAGTTTGTAGAATTCAGTAAACACGTAACTTCAACATAAATTTGGAGTGGACTTCTTGTTGAACATGCAATTAACTAAACCGCATACAATTGACAAGTTCATGAACAAGAAGAATCTATGAAATTATACCATGAAGGTGATCTTCCAATGATCCCAAGGGCATAAACTCGTAGACAAGTAGCCTCTGGTCCCCATCAGCACAGTAGCCGATTAAATTTACAAGGTTAGAATGATGTAAAAGACTCAGCATTAGAACCTCAACCAAAAATTCTCGGTTACCCTGAAGCCCATCTCTGTCCAATTGTTTAACTGCAACAACCTGTTAAGTCATAGCATAAATAAAGTAAAAAGGTACCCCAAAAAAAGAAAAACAATTTGTGTTAACGACATTCCTACTAAAACCACTATTAACATTTTTCAGACGGCACCTAGAAAATGAAAATTGCAGTACATGAAATCATGACAATTTGATTAAAAAAATCAAAGCATCAAACGTGACTTCGAACATTGATGTATAGCATTTGGAAAACTCAAATTCAAAGGTCAGCACTGAAAGGAATTTGATCCCATTTACATATTGTACTACAGATGATCTTCCTTTGAGGAATTTGGCAAACCAAATTAGAAAGTTGCTCCACAAATATAGTACGATGGACCCACAAAGAGCTACATATTTTCGGGTGTAGAGTAATTCGTGATTGTTGGCAGTGTTAGTGCAAATGATATCAATGTGGATATGCACTGCATTTGCAGCCAAAAGAAACAACAAAGTTTACCTGACCCGATGGAAGCTGCCCTTTGTATACGCGTCCGAATCCTCCCTCGCCTAAGAAAGACTCTTCCCTGAAATTGTTTGTAGCAGCAGCAAGCTCACGAAAAGTGAATGTTTGTGCAGCAATCTGAACATCAGGCATATCCTTTGGTCCTGATGATTCTTTCCTTGATCCAATGTTGCTTCTTGTTTTGAGTCTATCAGCTCCTGCACATTCCATCGTGACAAACCAGTAGGTATGAAAGGTATCATATCAGAATCTGGTACGACGCAAGGCAATATGCAACTTTAACCATAAGATACGTGTAATTCAATAGGATTTGCAAATGATATTGGCTACACTACACTTGGCATGGAGACCCATACTATTCCTAACAAATGTTAGTATGAACATAACTATCCCTGAAAGGAACCTTTAGGACTCCTGAATGGAACCTAGATTTTCAAGATTAAGCTTCTACCGCAAGTGCAATAAATGAAGAAAACACCAAAACCAATCATTCCAACTCTCAAGATTATATCTGTCCCCTGAACCAATCAATTCCACCAACAATAACTCCAATTAAGATCCGAATCTAGAACAGGAAAGGAGAAAGAAAGTATCTTTACATCGACTCTAATAAACGGATAGCACAGATATGGTGTCTACATCAAACTGAAGACAGAAGTTGATCCGCATAAATCTGATGGAAACAAATCAGTCAAAGCCAGATATCAAGCTGAAACGGATAAATCACAGAAGGATAATAGCATCCAGATCAGATCAAACAAAAGTATGAATACAATATAAATAACAAGAGTCCAGCCATACCAGAAGATAATCTGGAAAAGTTAGAGGGGACAGCTGGGTGGACTTCTTTAGGACCATCACTGTTGTTCAGCGGATTCAGCTTTTCCTCCTCTCTTGAATCAAAACAAGGAAAACAACCCATTTATCCAACCTCCCCAAAGATCAAATCTTTCTCAGCTTTATTTCCTCAATATCTATCTTATCTGATGTTATCCAAATCAATCAGCTTTTCATGTTCTCCACACCTGAAAAAAACACAGAACCCCTTTTGGTAAGGAGATTGAGAATAGCAAATCCTAATCTAGAGTGAAAGCTAATGAATCTATCAGGACAAGACAGTGAAGAGGTTGGATGAGAGAAAACAAGAAGAACTTGTACGAGTAAAAAAGATAAAGAGCAAGAACAACAGCAAGAGAGTAGCGTAAGAAAAGGCAACCTATGGATTGCTTTGGATGAAGGGAATAAAAATCTAAAGATAATTGGTGGTGTGGTTGTTTTTGTTGCTGTGACAGAGCTGTAGCCGGCTTTGTCTTCGGCTTTTCAATTACTACTGGTACTAACTAACATTCACAGTTGAGCATCCTTTCTTTCTCTCTTTCTTTCGATGGCCTCTCTCTCTCTCTCTCTCTCTCTCTCTCTCTATATACAAAAATGATGCAAGGAATAGTTTATACACTAAGTGCTTTATATAGGAGTAACTCCATCACCAACAGTGATGCAAGCGAAGAATTCCCACAAAATTTACCTATTGCCACTCATTCATTAAACTATCGACCACGCTTCTTCCTTCGTTTCGGGCCCAAAAAACAACCCCCCAAAACATGAACAACCCCAACAAAAATAAATAAATAAATCAACCCCCAAACAATCCTTTGCTTTGACCGGAATTCCAACTATCTATCTCTATGTCTCTGTCACTTAGGAAGTACTACTACTACTAGAAGATGTGCTTAGATTAGATTTAAGGTCTAAACGCAATAAACGAATATTCAATGCGAAAACATTCATCTGGTATAATATCAGTCCACCAGGAAAAAAGAATGTCAAATATTTTCTCCCGTACCGTTTGTGGGTATAGAATTTTTAGGTATAGCGTTTCTATTAAGCAATAACTGTTATCAGACTATCGCTTTCACACTAAAACTTGAATTAGTTAATTTTGGTCGCTAGGTAATTCGTATTCCATATTATAAAAAAAAAAAATACAATCCCTCAAGTCCGAGGTTGAATTATAATTGGATGTTTGTCATATATATATATATATATATATATTTGTACGGTAACAATTAATTGAAATTTGAACCGACCACAAGAACATTTTGTAGATTTTTTTTAAATTTTTAGTGTGAAATATTTATTAAAAAAAAGAATTGTTTTGTTTGTCATAATATTCATACAAGGAAAGCAAATATCATTTTGTCAAAAGGTAAAATGAAAACTAAAACGTTTTATCTTAATCATATCCAATACGCTAGGATAAAAAAAAAAGAAAGAAAAAAAGACAAGTAAGACATTTATTTTGCGATGGAACAAGTATTTAATTACTTAGCTACGTTTTAATTTTATGATATCCAAAAGTTCCTTTTTTTTTTTAATAAAAAAAAATTATCAATTTTCTATTAAGGAATGATACCCATGTTAATAGTCTGGATTAGTGAACAATAAACTTTTATGTAAGTAACAACAGTAGTGGGTGTTACGTGTCAAAAATGCTGGACAGGCGGAACACACAATACAATGGAATATCGGAGTGCGGATCGTTTCTGGTTGGTAAGAACTACAAAACCGTGTGGCAAAACGTTGAAATTGTGAATGGAAGAGAATCTGGTCGGCCAGCCGCAGGTGCGTGCACATCCACCCGCACCGTATCAGGCACGAAACAGAATATTAATATAAACCAAAATCATATACGTAAGTTTTTACTATGAAGAATAATCCTAATAGAGGAGTTAATAATGCAACGGTAGAAATTGGATATCCAAAGGATACGAACGGGAAACTTTGAGACACACGGACATGTCCAACGGTAAACTCATTTAATTTAAGGAGTAGCTCTTCTTTGCCTATAATATATATATATATATATATATACATAACTTCCAAAAATATCTCAAAAGCTATTAAATATATAGAATGGAGTATGTTTAGCATCATGTAGGCTAGGCAACAGGTAGGTGGAATTGGCTCCTATTTGATCTATTCTATTCTCCTGAATAAGAAGTGGATAATTCATAATTTTGATATCACCCGCAATACATATTTATATTTGGAGGCAAAATGGTGAAATTGGTCTTCTTTGCACTTAAAAAGAAAGGATCCCCAATTTGCAAGTCGATGACGTAATACGTGATGTTATTTGACCCTGTCAAAACATAGGATAGGATAGGATCAACCCTGCGTTTATAAGTAGCATCTGTTCTAGGGGTGGCAATTTCTGACACGACCCGAAAATCCGACACGAACCTAACCCGAAAATAGCGGGTTTGGGTTGGGGGTTTGCGGGTTCGCGGGTAGGACCTGACTGACCCGTGAAGAAAAACAGGTCGGGTTCGGGTTGACCCTGCGGGTCGACCCGCAGACCCGAAAAAAAAAAAAAAAAAAAAAGGAGAAGAAGAAGAAAAGAGGAAAGAAAAGAGATAAAAACACATGAAAAAAAATGATCAAACACATTTTTTACAAATAGTAATATCAAAGTTGTTCATTAACATACACTTAATTCCTCCTACAATTTACTTTCATAAACCTAAGTAGAATTCTTAATTTTTCTTACAATTTACTTGATTAATTATCTAATGAATAAAATTTGTGTTTGAATGTGAATAAGTGGAACAAGGCATTAATTATCCAATGAATGAAATTTGTGTTTGAATGTGAATAAGTGAAACAAAACTACAAAATGTTAGTAGTAGTTTTATTTCTTTTTGTTTGAAGAAAAGAGGAAAGAAAGACATTAAAACACACACATGCACACACACACAAAATGATCAAACACGTTTTTTGCACATACTAATATATATTGAAGTCACTCACTAAAATACACTTAATTTCTCTTACAATTTACTTTGATAAATTTAAGTAAAATTCTCAATTTTTCTACAATTTACTTGATTAATTATCCAATGAATGAAATTTGTGTTTGATGTGAATAAATGAAACAAAGCTAAAAATGTTAGTAGTGGTTTTTTTTTTTTTTTTTTAAAGTCAGCAGGTCGACCCACCAACCCGCCAACCCGTTTGGGGTCGTGTTCGGGTTGAGCATTTTCGGATTGGCGGGTTGGCGGGTCGGGTTCGGGTTGGCGGGTTGACTGTTATACTTAAGTCTCAACTCGACCCGCTAACCTGCCAACCCGACCCGTTGCCACCCCTAATCTGTTCCATATTATCATGTAACGTTTCACATCATGGGATGGCTATTAAATAATTAATAATACAAAAATTCATGTGCTAATCTTCCATTATATGTGTTATTGTCACCCAATGCATGTTAATATCTCTATCCCTAGTCACTTGAGATACAGTTGGTAACCGCGTTTTTTTTTTTAACTTTTCTTTTCTTTCCAAAGGACAGTTGGGTAGCAAGTTGGTTGGTTAGGGGGATTTGGATTCCCCAACGGCTCGGCCTGTGCCATTTGGATGTGACTGTACACGCAATCTTTAACGTCCAAGGAAAACCAACCAAAAATAATAATAATAATAATTATTATTATTATTATGATGATGATGATGAAAAGTGAAGAAGAAGAAAATTAGAACCATTTTCAGATTATTTCTGGTCTTGTCTTTAACTTTTTCTTGTTAGTTTTTCATTCGGGAAAGGAATAGGATTTTGGATAAGCTTGTGTGCACTTAATAATTCTTAACCACTCATAAGAAACAAACTTAAAAGTTGTCAGTTTCCTTTTGAGTTAAAAACATATTTTATCTTCGTAATTAATCAATTGTCAAATTGGGCGGTCCAATGCTTGCATGGGGTTTGATTTGAGCGGAGATGATCAGACGATGACTCATGAAACAACACTAACGAGTGCTGCAATTATTTAATGGTTTTCTGATCCACACTCCGCACTCATCTTTCATCCATCTGTGGGAAGAGAAAGTGATGCCGGTAACCTTGAAAAAACGACGACTTACAAGTTCAATTTTTTTTTTTTTAAAAGGGGAAAAAAAAAAGAAAAGAAAAAGTTAAAGAAAGTTAAACTTGAAAATTAGAGTTCTTGCAACTGAGTTGCAATTTCTGTTATTTTCGGTTCGAGATGAATTTAATGTGATCATATTTTTTTTAAATGACAAAAAATATATTAATCGTACTTGTCAGTTAGTGTTAATACCACTTTTTTCTTTTTCTTTTTTTTTTTTGTGGTGCAAAAATCTACTTCATCTAATAACAAATTCTCCGTTAATTAAAGCGTCAAAAGATAACAGTTATGAACCTGCCAGTTTCACTCTGAAAAAAATAGATGACCAGGTTAACTTAAGCGAAAAACACACACACACATATTTATTCAAATTGAAATTAGCACCTAAAGTATTTCTAGGACCAACCAGTCCACTGATTGGGTTGACAGAATTGATTAAAACCCTTGATGCTATCAACAACCATGTCTGGGGTCAGGGGAGCTCTTGGATTAGCTCCCCCTGCTGCAGGTCTGGGGTTCTAACCCCACCTGCAGCAGTTGGATGGTATTAAATCCAAAGGAGCACCATAGTGCTCCTTTGGTCCAATGGTGGTTTAGTCCCCATTGGCCCCTCAGGTCCAGTTGGACCATCCCTTAAATAGGTTAGGAGTAGGCTAGTATGTTAAATCTTGACAAAAAAAAAAAAAATCAACAACCATGTGCCGTATCTTCAAAATTATGTGATGAAATGATTAGATTAGAACTAGCACATGATGTGGTTTACTGCTCTATCTAATTTATTTTTAAAAAAAATTTTTTTTGGTCAAAGTGTACGTCAGATTAACTGCAAATTTTAATCCATCTATGCGCTAAACCAAATACAGAAATTGCAAATCAAAAAGGAAAGTTAAAAGAACTTCTCCACATATTAATTATATATGTTTTCGGTGTAAGTCTTAAATTATCTTTAAATAGCTTTTGGAAAATTAAGATGCAAAATTTTTGAAATGACTAGCTTCATATATTCGACACTAGAATTTTATCAAATAATAATAATAATAATAATAAAGAAACGAAAATGAATTGCATGCAGGATGCAGCTGCGGTGTGAATTTGAGAAACTCTCCCTTATCTGAAAAGAATCTTCAGTTTCAACTCTCATAGCCAACAGTTATGACATAGTCCACATAATGGAAAGCGGTAACACTTACTACTAGTAATCAACGCCCGAAATAGCGTCAATCGACAAAATTGCATGCCAAATTGGGGATAATGAACGCGTGATCAGTATTCAATTGTCCCAAAGAACTACACAAGGAAACACCTCTCCAGCTATAGTAACATTTTCTTGAATTGGATCTACACATGTTCTGATAAATGCTATTCACTTTACCATTGAATGCCTTTTTTTTCTTTTTTTCTTTTTTAAAGAATAAAATTTGTTCTTTGAACAATTCAGTATATCTTTAAGGAACGATTCAGAATACTTAGAATTCGACTTAATGTCTAATTAGTTAACGAAAAAAATGAGCACCTAATTGTCACGTATCAAGAAGAAAAATTAAAAGACTATACTCTTGACATCGATCGAGTCTTCTAACACATAAAAATTAAAACACTCAACGTCAATACAGTTTCTGTTTTTGGGGGGTAGTAATTCGTAAGCAACCACTGCCGGGGAGAGACAGGGACACATGCACAGACACAGATCCTGGAGATAGAGACTCTCACTCACTCACTCACTCACTCCATCGGACCTAATTGGGAGCAAAGCAACTGCCCACCGGATACTTATTCTTTTTTTTTTTTTTGTCAAGATTCAACATACTATTCTACTCCTAATCTAATCTATTCTACGGGAGGGTCCAACTGGACCTGAGGGGCCAACGGGGACTAAACCACCGTTGGACCAAAGGAGCACTATGGTGCTCCTTTGGATTTTAATGCCATCAAACTGCTGCAGGTGGGGTTAGAACCCCCAACCTGCAGCAGGGGGAGCTAATACCAACTGCTCCCCTCACCACTGAGCCTACGGCTCGGTTGGCCCCACCGGATACTTATTCATTGAACCCCATTCCATTCCAACTTGATCATGTGGTCCTCTGCTGCACATTGTTTACATTTTGCAGCGTAATTAATGGACTCTCTCTCTCTCTCTCTCTCTCTCTCTCTCTCTCTCTCTCTCTCTCCCTCTCTCTCTCCCCCCCTTTTCAGAGGTTGAATTCTTCGTATTTAACGATACATAATGACATATTTGACTAGATTTTTTAACCAACTAATAAATAAATGGAAAAAAGTCCAATTGAACGGGCCTTATTTTAGCCTGTACCTAAGGGGCATACACAACACAAATGGTCGATGGTCTAAGGCCTAAGTGGGCCAAGCTAATCGACAGGACCCCCATCCGATACTCTGTTTAATGGATCTATCAACTGCAACATGTCTAAATGATGTCCTCAAATTAAAGGCCTTTCTTTGTTGATTTAGATTTGATTTTATACATCTCATCATATTGCTCAAATTATATATTCTTTCTTATCCTAAAGCTGTGCAGTTATTGGGCGAAATAGTGGAAAACTTGGCCCAAGGGCTGGAAAAACTGGCCTGCCAAGTCTGGACTCTGGAGAAACCCACAAATGTACGCCGGGGCTAACAAAAAATGCAAGTTAATGCGTTGCATCCAAAGAACCGAAACAAAAGGCAGCTTAGGGGCATGGCCTCAACCACAAATGTTTTCAAATGAACATAGGAAATGCCCAATTAACTTTCAACCTTATAGTAAAATATTATGGATTAGAATCCTAGTCATTTTAAATAAATGATTAAATTCTCAATTAGACTTTAACAAAACAACTTCAACCGTGTTATCAAAGAGCAAAAGGACTCATAATCCAAATTATTTTATATATTGGAGAGGTTGAGGCCAATTTTGCTAATTGATTGGATGCCACCAATTAGATGGTAAAATGGACAAAAGAGTTGAACTTTTGGGGAGCCAAATCCGACGAATGCATCATTCCCACAATCAATAAATATTAAAGCTGATAATTTATATTCTATTCTGGTGGAGTGGTGCACCATTACAAAGAAAAAGTAAGAGAACCTTTGTTTTTTTTTTTTTTTTTTTTTTTGGGAGACGCATGAGATCGTGAGAAGCATAAACAATCTGCCTGGCAAGCGGGTCAACGGTCGACTCCCACCTCCCACGTTCCGAAAAAACAAACAAAATAAAAACAAACCATTTCCAACTTCAAGGCTCATCCGCAAAAGTTTCGTCCGCTGCTCCATTTTGCTTCCTCCGTCTCCAATTTCAAACATCCAATTAGATTTCCGATATTCTCATTTCAAGCAATTAAGCACAATCTTCATCCAAATTGAACAATTTTGTCGCATCATCAATCAAGAAGTGACCAATTGACTGAAGACCCTTTTCGGAAGGAAGATCGAACTCCAACATTTTTTTTCCCCCCTTTAAACATCCATCAACAATGCAGCCAACAGAGAATTATAACCCTCCTCCTGAAAAATTCAACAGCTTTGGCAAAACTGGTAATGCTACTAGTACCATTTTTCCTAGTCCTAGAAGCCCGCATTCTGCTTTACATTGCGGCGTTTCAAACCCGGATCAGAAATCAGCCTGCAGCAGTGTCGATCGAGGAGGAAATGATGGTGCTGCAGGCAAAGAATTTCCATCATCTAGCTGCACTACTATTAGTGACGGCGGCCAGGACGTTGAACAAGTCTCCCAAGACATTGATAGATTCACCGACTCTCTCACCGCTGCTGCCGGTGACAAGTCCAATCCCCCGGAGGTTCCTCATACGGTCGAGGCATTCTCCAAAATCATTGAATCAAGAATTGCCAAGTATTACAATACAGGCGAAACTACTGGAAACAGGGTGGCCAGAAAAATGACGGAGGAAGATGCATTCTTCATTGAAGCTGTCATGCGTATATCCAAGTTAACAAACGCCTTCAGTGAGTTCCCACCGTCCTCCACTACATTCGATTCGTTAAACAGAACCAGTTTGGTTTTACAAAAGGCCATGGCCTTCCTGGAGGAAGAATTACGATTTTTGCTGGAAGATTCTAAGATTCCACCTCCTGATTCCAACCCTAATCACCAACGGCTCATCAAAAACTCTTCTTCCTTCAATTCGAAAGAGAAGGAGCCATCTGATCGTTGCCTATTGCAGTCGGCTGCAGATCCTGATCATCAGTCCGTTGGTGATCAGGATGATTTTCCAGGTTATTCCCCTGATGTTGTCACGAAAATTACTCGAATCGTGTCAACAATGATTTCAGCAGGATATGAAAAGGAGTGCTGTCAAGTATATTCCATTTCAAGAAGAAGCATTTTCAACGAGCAATTGAAAAAGCTCGAATACGAGAAGTTAAACATGGATGATGTTTGGAGAATGTCTTGGGAATCTCTTGAAACAGAGATCAAGAGGTGGTTGAACATAGTCGAAAATTGCTCAAAAACGTTATTCCCCGCTGAAAAACAACTCGGGGAAACCATTTTCTCGGGTCATCATTCGTTTTCCACAAGTATCTTCAGCAATTTGGCTCGGTCTGTTGTGATTCAACTTCTTGATTTTGCCGGGGCGGTGTCAATGACCAAACGATCAGCAGAGAAGCTCTTTAAATTCCTCGACATGTACGAAACTCTTCTGGATCTCATTCCAGCGATCACCGACTCATGTTCTGATGATTGTGAGCACGAATTAAGGTCTGAGATCTCCTCTGCTGCTGGCCGGCTTGGTGAGGCTGCAATGAACATATTTTTGGACTTGGAGAATTCGATCAAGAATGATGCAGCCAAAACTGCCGTCCCCGGCGGTGCAGTACACCCGCTTACTCGTTACGTGCTGAATTATCTAAAATACGCATGCGAGTATAAAGGAACCTTAGAGAAAATTTTTGAAAGGCCCTCAAAATCGGATCAATCTACATCTGATTCAGATTCAGCAAATAATACAAATGTAAAAAGTGACGGTGAAAGCCCGCATAATCTGGAGCAGAAGGGAAGTACAAACCGGTTTTCAGTACAGGTGGTGACAGTTATGGACCTCTTGGATGCAAATCTTGAAGCCAAGTCAATGCTGTACAAGGATCCTTCTTTGCGCTACATATTTTTGATGAATAATGGGAGATACATATTGCAAAAGGTAAAGGGGTCCACCGAAATTCACCAAGTGATGGGTGACAATTGGTGCAGAAGGAGGTCAACAGTCGTGAGGCAGTTTCATAAGAATTACCAAAGAGAAACGTGGGTCAGATTATTGCACTGTTTGAGCCACGAGGGCTTGCTAGTTAATGGGAAAATCAACAAGCCAATCTTGAAGGAGAGGTTCAAGAATTTTAATACAATGTTTGAGGAGATACACAAGATACAGAGTACCTGGGTGGTTAGCGATGAGCAGCTTCGCACAGAGCTAAGAGTTTCCATATCGGCAGTAGTTATACCGGCTTACCGCTCATTTTTAGGGAGGTTTAGACAGTACTTAGATAGTTCCAAGCAAGCTGAGAAGTACATTAAGTATCAGCCCGAAGACATTGAGACATTAATTGAAGAACTCTTTGATGGCATTCCTACCTCAATGGCTCGGAGGAGAACGTAGATTTTTGCGTGTGAGAAAAATGGACTAAACTTTTAGAAGAAAAGAGGAGTTCTCCTCCCTATTCTTTTGCCCCCTCGATTTGCATTTCTGTTCTGGTAAACTCGTATATTTATGGATATACCACCATTTTTGTCCCATGGTTAAGATATTTTCCTTTGTATTATTTGCACAGATTCTACGTAATGCCCGCTAATTGATGCGCTTTGATTATCTTTGGAAATGATTGTCGTTGGAATCATTCCAGATGATAAGGAAAACCATCCGAGCACTCTAAAACAGTTTCACCACCACTAAAACGATTGATAATTAGAGCAGCTCTTAATTCTAATTATCTGTATCAAATTGAAATGGTTTTGAAATAAAGGATGTTTTTTTTTTCAATCACATTTGCAAGTGAAGCTCGAATGCGGCCTCAAGGCTAGTACAATATTATGTAGGCCCAATTGGAGAACCACAACGTACCCTCCTTCACTGTGTTCATATGTATACATGGAGTCGTACCTAATGGCCTGTAACTGTAAGTGACGGAGCTCCCTGGTCTTTTCAACATGGATCGATGACCAACCCAAAAACACATAATCAAGCCCAAGAACAAAAGTAAAAATGGAAAATATTGGGATGGGGGAATGGGATTCGTGGGAACGCCCGACAAAGAACACAGAATGAAAAAGAAAAAAGAGGAAATAAAATAAAAGGAGTAAATTTGCTTCTTTATTAGGAATTAGCTGGCTGAATCAGAAACGTGGGAGAGGGGTGGAAGCATGACATCAGATTTACAAGATCATCTGCTTTAAAGCCTGATTCATGTCTTTCTTTCTTTTTGCGTAATCTCTCGGGCAGCACTCGAAAGGGAGAGAGAGAGAGAGATGTGATGCATGCATACTGACGACTGCAGGCGGCAGTATGTTTCACAATGGAAGGATTAAATCATAAAGCAGTAAAAAGGAAAAAGATATCTCGGAAGGAAGGGACAAAAAAGTGAGGGAACATTTGTTTATGGTCGGAAAAGATGAAGTTGGGTCCCCATCTTTAGCCGGTTTTGGCCGCATCCGTACTTACTTCCCCCGCCGCCCAACTGCCAATGCTTCACCGCACGCGCAACCGCTTTTTTCTCCTTGGAACTGCCCACACATGTCGCTTCTTTAGGTGGACACCCCCATTAATTTCTTCTAGCATCCTTTCTTTTCTTTTTTTTTTTGAGAAATCTACTATCCTTCTTTACTATCCATTTTTTTGTTGTGCAACAGAAATTTTCATAAGGGTTTATTCTTCGTTTATTGCCACGGCTGAAAAAAAGGCTAAGGGCTTGAATTTTTCCCTGTTGATTTAAAAGTGTTATGTGTGATAATTCAGCATGTACTGGTGATTTGAGGATCTCTTGCGTATCTTTGTAAATGCAGCCTAACCATAGAGTTTGATTATTACTGACTTTATATACTGTATACTACCTCTCCTCGATACTAAGCTTGATATAAGAAAAATCAAAGCGAATACTGACACAGTCAATTTCCACATATCAAGAAAATCAGAAAGCGTTAATGCAATATAGTACAGTAGTATTAGGGAGGCACCCAAATCCCGAGGCAATTTTCTTAAAAAATTGGTGTTTTAAAAAAAAATTCCCAACTAGTGAACTGTTTGAAATGTTTTCTTCAATTAGAGGTGCCGCACACGTTATGTGCGGCACAGAATTGAATTTTGATTTTTTTTCTTTTAAAATCGGTGAGAGTTAGGCGAGGACTTGGGTGTAATTTTAAAAACTAGTGCCGCACACCTTGTGTGCGGCACTTTTTTTTTTTTTTAAATAGTGCCGCACATTTGCGGCACTTCAATTTTGTT
This sequence comes from Mitragyna speciosa, assembly GCA_024721245.1. Classification (NCBI taxonomy): domain Eukaryota; kingdom Viridiplantae; phylum Streptophyta; class Magnoliopsida; order Gentianales; family Rubiaceae; genus Mitragyna; species Mitragyna speciosa. The sequence continues at coordinate 25,781,698 of CM045564.1, read as the reverse complement.
TTTAAATAGTGCCGCACACCTTGTGTGCGGCACTTGATTTTGTTTTTTGTTTTTTTATAAGTCAATTTTTGTTTATATATCCAAATATATTATATATAAATAAGTATTCTATAATATATTATATGTATTATAACATATATAATATATAATATATATAATATATATTACAAATAAGTATTATACATAACAATATATGTATGTCTATATATTATATATTATATATATTATAATACATATAATATATAATATACAATATGTATGTAATATATATAGATAATAAATATTTTATACGTACATAAATGTATATGTACATGCATGCATACATACGTACATACATAAATTTATATATAAATATAAATAATATTATATATATTTATATATAATATATTTATATATATTACACGTACGTACGTACGTACGTACATAATGCGTATGTACATTCATGCATACATATGTACATACATATAATACATATAATATATAATATACAATATATATGTAATATATAATATATATATGTACATATAATATATATAATATATAACATATATATTGTATATTATATATTATATATATTATATGTATGTACATATGTATGTATGAATGTACATACGCATTATGTACGTATGATATATTTATTATCTATATATATTATATATAATATACATTATATATATTTTATGTATTATAATATACATATAATATATAATATATAATATATAGATATATAGATAATATCTATACATACATATATTTATATATATTATATTATATATGTACGTATGTATGTATGCATGGATGTACGTACGTACGTATGTATGTGTAATATATATAAATATATTATATATAAATATATATAATATTATTTATATTTATATATAAATTTATGTATGTACGTATGTATGCATGCATGTACATATGCATTTATGTACGTATAAAATATTTATTATCTATATATATTACATACATATTGTATATTATATATTATATGTATTATAATATATATAATATATAATATATAGGCATACATATATTGTTATGTATAATACTTATTTGTAATATATATTATATATGTTATAATACATATAATATATTATATAATACTTATTTATATATAATATATTTGGATATATAAACAAAAATTTGCTTATAAAAAAACAAAAAACAAAATCAAGTGCCGCACACAAGGTGTGCGGCACTATTTAAAAACAAAATTGAAGTGCTGCAAATGTGCGGCACTATTTAAAAAAAAAATAAGTGCCGCACACAAGGTGTGCGGCACTAGTTTTTAAAATTGCATCCTCGCCTAACTCTCACCGATTTTAAAAGAAAAAAAATCAAAATTTAATTCTGTGCCGCACATAGCGTGTGCGGCACCTCTAATTGGAGAAAACATCTCAAACAGTTCACTAGTTGGGAATTTTTTTTTAAAACACCAATTTTTTAAGAAAATTGCCCAAATCCCGATCATCTAGCAATCTAGCATTGGCATTGGCATTGGCATTGCCATTTTTAACATAATCAGAGTCGGGCACGCTTAAAGGAAAGCGCGCGAGCGCACACTCTATCGTATGACTGTATGAATCAACAATAAGTTAATAACCAAATCTTGAAGACCGTCAGAGCCCAGTCTTAATTTCCTGTGATTAAAACACAGGATTAGTTAATACAGAGAAGAATGAAGGAGGCACGTAGGCAACACGCGCATTAAGGTCACGTCATACAGCAAAATGAAGGAACTACTAATGTATGTATGGCACGGCACACCTGGTGCAACAGAGGCAGTCCCCGACAACAAGGACAGGGAAAGCCGTCAATACATAAAAATCCCTGCTGGCATTCTATCCTCGTTCGTCTCTTTAACCAACTTACATACCTCCACTCCACATAGCAATAGATTTCCTGAAAATTAAGAATCCTGTTTTCATAAAAACACAGAATTTACAAGTCTATAGACTCTTAACCGTCCTCACGACGTACTAATATTTAGCAATATATAGCCCTTGATGCACTCGTCTAGAGAGTAGACATAGCCCACATAGCTGGCCGCCTTCGTAAGTTGCCACCTTTGATGGCTTCTGCTTAGTCAAAATTTTCACTTTCAGTCTTTCAGATCCCCAACCCGTTGTCGTTGCGTTGCCCGCAACAAGTAAAAACTACGTAAGATTTCCGAAAGCACGCGTTGCGACAATATCAGACAAACCCCCAACATATTTACCAAAATGCCATTCATTACACTTTTATCCTTAATGCTTCGACAAAGTGAAAGTACTAGTAATCTACTTCCCTCCTATATAAACTCCATACTCTCCCTCAAAAAAAAAAAAAAAAAAAAAAGCTCCCTACTCCAACCATTCCCAACATTTCACACAATATCCACCATAGGCCTCCACCTTAAATTCCTCGATCGTGCTACCATACCACTACTACTGTACTACTACTAACTCTTTCTCAAATTTCGCTTTCATTCCCATTGATTAATTTGTTTCAAGTTCAGTGCAGTTAATTGGTGATAACTCAAGCAAGAATGCATTATCAAGCGGCTCAGTCGTGGGGGTACCCGTACTATGCACCCGCAGCACCAACGGTGGCGGTGGACCCGTTCGAGCGGGTGGTGAGGTTGGCATCAGGGAGTGCGGTGGTGATATTTAGCATGAGCACCTGCTGCATGTGCCATGCGGTGAAGAGGCTGTTTTGCGGGATGGGAGTGAACCCAGCTGTTTACGAGCTTGATCAAGAGCCAGAAGGCAAAGAAATTGAGAGGGTTCTCATGAAGCTTCTTGGGAACTCGCCACCTGTTCCGGTGGTGTTCATTGGAGGGAAGCTTGTGGGGACCATGGATAGGGTCATGGCTTCCCATATAACTGGGACATTGGTCGCGCTCCTCAAGGATGCTGGAGCCCTTTGGCTTTAATTACGGTTGATGATAGTCCTGCCGCTTTATAACTACCAGACACCAGTACTATCATCTTGATAATCATCAGCTGATTATATATGAAAATTAATTTCCGTTTTTATATGTGAAACTGAAAAGGAAAGTGAAAGACTGGAGAGGAATTGGCTTGCGTTTTATTTGATTATTTGACCAATTCCTCCGTTTTGAACCCCAACTACGGCTAATTCAGCACCGAGTTTATGTTTATCGGTTTTTTAGCAAGTATTGTACTCGACTGCCCTCTTTTGTATAGACAAATGTTTAAGGAGATGTTACTCCCTTTCTTTTATAATATGGTACACTAACACTACTGTACGATACTACACAATTACGCCCAAAGAGTTGATCTGATCCTCTATTCACTTTTTTTATTGTACAATTGTGTCTAATACAAAATTACGTCGTATCAATACAAAATTACGTCGTATTATTAAATAGAATGATTAGTATCCAACTGTGTCTAATACAAAATTACGTCGTATCACTATGAAATAATGTTGAACGATATAATTTCATATAGTTTTATATTGATATAACGTAATTATATGTTATACACCATTAGACAAATAAAAAAAAAAAAAATGACCAGAGTAGACTGCTCAAAGAGTGTTATGATTGATATCTTTTATTGGTCAGATCAACTCTTGTTTTTTATCCCTCCGATGTCATAAAGTAATTACTATATATTTTTGCTTTTAGTTTGGGAAACCTATTTGAATCACTTCTCAAAAGGAATAAACTTCCCGCTTAAATCTCCTAGCTTAACTAATTTTACAATTGTAACCAAACGTTTTCCTCTACATAGACTTGATATTTTTAATTCACATTAGAAAACACGAAGGAAAAAGAAAAAGGAATATTGAAAATTTGAGAGAGAAATCAATCAAATAATGAAAACATCAAGTCTCTCAAATTAGAGAGACTGTGTAGTTTTGAGGCGCGAGAGACGCAAACAGGCATTTCGGCCATATGAATAACGCCTTTATGATTCAAGCGGCAATGTTGATTGCCGTGTCACGTGTGTTGTTGTGCTGTGTTTGCTTTCCTGAAGAGTAATTGAGATATTCCAAGGCGTGGGAGTGCGACGAATGCGCATGACTTTCTTGTTAACCCACACTAATCAAATATATTCAGATTCCAATTACCATATCTTAATTGCTGTTGTGATGAGATTCTTAGAGGCAAAGGATGCCTCTAACACTAATCAAATATAAACAATCTTATATTGGTTATGAGATTAATATAGACAGGACTAAAATGAGTTAGACTCATTTTGATATTACCTAAATACCTAATAGTAAATTTTATAGCAAAATAAATAAATTATTTGGTATACTGTCATTTAAATAATATTTAGGTATCAAATATTTAAACTTATAATTTCGAATCGTTTAAACAATAAGCTATCAAATTTATAGGAGTTCCAAATAAATTCTAGTTATGCCCATATTTAGATGGGTATTGTTAGGGTACACTTACAATTAAGCCCAATTTCATATTTTTTTAATACCCATCCTGTTCAAATTAAATTAAATTAAATTAAACATGATAGTCATTTGAGTTTTGGTACTTCTGACCAACTCTACTAGGAAAAAGACAGGCTGAGCGTACACCGATTGGTGCGGAAAATCGGTTGAAGGCTTGCGAAGTTTTTCTTACTTTAAATCCTAAGTGTTGGGTTCCGTGTAATGGCAGTCTTCACTAGCCCTGTAGTTTGAGAAAAAGGACCTCAAATAGATCATTGATGTGCAATGACCCAAGCAAGTATAAAAGTCCAGAATTCCTAATCAAGGATCTACAGGCCAGTTCTATGACATTAAACCTAAAGGGTTTTGTACTCATTCCCCATTTATCAGGAAAAAATAAAGAATCATGTTTTTGGGCTTTTACTCTTTTATTGGGTCCAAACCGCTGTGCCATCTCAGTGGTCCTACAGCAAGATCGTCCACTTCTAGCTCCACCCGCCAATATATTTTGGACAAATTGTCTACATATAAATGGTCAAATTATTCTGCTCTCAAGCCAGTTTTTTTCATCTTTCTACTTATACGATTTAGATTATTTATTAAACCAAAAAAAAAAACAAATTTTCCGTGTTTCTCCTCCTAGTAGTACACAAGGGCGACACTGATTTTTCTAGATATTTAACTTGAACTTGAATTCAAGATTAAAGTCTAAAATTAGAAGTCTCGATATTAATCCTGAATATACCTATTTAAGAGTCAAGTCAAATTCAAGTTCAGTGATATTGATATTGGATATATCGATTTAGGAGTCGAACTTGATTTCAGTGATATTCGCGTTTGAATTGGCTCGTTTATATCTCATACTGTTCAAAAACTGGCCAAGTAACAGCCTGGTTTGTTAAGGTTTACATACTATCGGGAATAACTGTCATTTGAGAATGTTGCTTGCTTTTCCATTACAAATTCGAAGTCAAATTTACAGAAACCTTCTCTGGCTTAATAATTCATGAAACAAAATTATCTTCCACTAACCGGTTCTTATGTAAGCAGTCATAAAACATAGCCAAATGTATGTGTAAGATGCAGCAACGAATCAAATAGTATTGGCACAATAGAGAGGAAGGGGTACTATTTGCAACATTCCACACAATATTTTGATTACTGCTGAGTCCATGAGCTTTTGCGTTGTGCAAAAATTTCCATGTCTCACAAAAATGAGAAAATTCAATAGCTCAATAATTAATCAATAGGAGTACAATTTGTAACTTGCGAAAAAAATGTATGACCAGGTTGACAAGAACGGAACAAGCTGGTCCTACATTGCCATGACACAATTTTCTCCTTCCGATTAATGCATTTCTTCTTCCCACACAATAGATCTCTAGCTCTTTTGCTGGTGTTTATTACCCTTAAACTGCAGACTGGGTTAGTGTGGCCCTATGTACATCTGGAAAACAATATGGGAGTTATATCCATTCCAGGAGCCATCATCATTCAGCTGGGAGTATAAATCAAGAATTTTTTTTTTTCCTTTTTGGACCCTTAATTTTCACGTTTGCAACTTAAAACTGCCCTCCTTCTTTCTAAAACATTTATTTTATTTCGTAACTCCTCAATGACATCAGAAGCAACCTGCAATAACAGAGTAAATTTTCATGGACAATCTACAGAATTCCTTGACATGGAAAGATTGAGATTAACAGAAATATGAAAACATCAAGAAAATTAAATTTTACCTACCATTGCTTTGTTCCTCAAAGCCTCTTCTGTTAAATCTCGTTTACGCCTTTCTTCTTCAGTCTCTTTATCCATTTCTTTAAGCCTTTGCTCAACATTCTGAATCTAAATAGAAAAGTTCAATATCAAATTCAATGACCCAAAATACTAAAACAGTAGAAAAGATGTGTCTGCGGTGAAAAACTATTCATTGCAATCACGAAATTAATGAACTGTATAATCACAGACAATCCTTCTCCTTGAGAATCCCTTCATAATGCCACCAACATCATATCTGATACGTAAAAGTCAAAGTTCGATTAAAGACTTACTTTGTTTTCAAGTGATTTGTTCCTATCTTTTTCGTACTGTAATTCTTGCAGCACATCCTGTAAACTGCTTACGGAAACAAAAAAATGAACCCAAAAAAAAAAAAAGAAGAAGAAGAAGAAGAAGAAGAAGAAGAATGAGAAAGCAGAATTATAGGTCACTAGGTCCTGATGCATTAAATAAGTAGAAACAACATATTCCTTTAGATTAAATAGACTGCTATAACCACCTGGCCCTGAGTTCACGATTTTCTTCTTTCAGCTTAAATACCAACTCTGAATCGGACGGCGCTGACGGCATTTCATCTCTGCTGGTCTTTACTGTCTATTCTTCAGGAGAATATTAAAGAGATTAAAAGCTAATACACTGAAGTTGCAAAATCAGTCATCTGATCTGGTTGGATAAAATGATTAGATAGCTGCATGTTATAGCTGATTACCAAAAAGAACAAAGTTCCATTCATTGATTTTATACCTGATCAAGGAAAACGTAAAAAATATTGATGGCAATTTACCTTCTCAAATGAGTTTGTAACATTTTGATCAGTCTTCTTATTGGATAAACATTCAGGCTGCATTTTTTCAGATGAAGAAAATGCTGGATTTCTTGCTTGTCTCTCATCTTCGGCTGTCCCAATCTTATCTTCACCTGCATCCTCAGCAGGTGATTTATCTTGATATTTGCCATTCGAAACTTATGTTAGCTCCGGCACGACTGGAAACTTGTGCCGAATTGAGTTTTACAGAAGCTGTAGTTTTTCCTTCGTGAGAAACTGAGTTCTTGTCACGTCGTTTGGCATAACCAACCAAGTGGCAATTTGTAGACCTAACATGAGTTGTTTGAATATAAGTAATCTGAAGAGAGACTACAGCAATTCCACGAACCACATGATCTAGAAAACAAACCAGAAATCTTTCTGTATGGCAACTAATCGATTTTCAAGTCTTGAAAACACAATTGTCCGTTCAAATCCTTGTTTGTCATGAGCTGGTTCAACAAAATTAGCTTCTAATACACCTGTATATTATGAGAACCACCAAGGAAGCAAAGTGAATTATTATTGAGCGGCAATCAAAACAAAACATTTTATCCTTTGATGAAGGCATCAAATATACATGTGGAAAATACAACCTATGACTCCACGGCCATCACTTCCAGCAGCATTCCAGACCCTCCAGAAAGGCTGAGAACACATACAGTAGGTCTAAATTATAAGAATGCTCAAGAAAATTTTTTCTTAAAAACATTAATCAGGTAAGTTCAATTTCTGCAGGACTTGACATTGGCTGTAGGGCAAATTTACGCAAGAAAAGAAAAGGGAAATGCAGGGTACCTAACCTTGATAAGGCGATTCTTGTGATACACATTGAATCCTTGAACGTCAATGTGATAATTTGCATCTTTTATGAATCCAATAGTCAACAAAGCACGCATCTGGCACATAACATAATGGAATGCGTCTCTATAAATTTTGCAGTCCGAAAAGTAAAGTAGTGTTAAAGCAACTAAACTAACTACTATCATCTAGAATTACATTTGGATCCTTTGGTGCTTCATCAGGAAATCCTTGTGGCCTGTACGTAATTTCTTTCGAGTATTTCAAATCACTGATTATGTTATAATGCTCAACATCTTTCCCTCTAAGTATAATACGGAAGCCAGGTGGAATCCTCAGGTATAAAATCGCAGCATAATTCTGAAGCAATGGAAAGACAAACTATGCTGAGAATTGATGTTGCATGCAGTTGTGAGATGGAAAAGAAAAAAAAAATGAAGTTTCTTAAAAGAACTTGAATAAATTCTTAATCCAACCACACAAGTTTCGGTAGATGTATGTAACCATTAAATATATTTAGTCGCATAATCAAGATTTTTTGAGCTTTTAAATACTGTTATCTGAAAAAGACTGAAAAATTGAACATAGTGAAAAGGCTAAATGTCTAACGGGAAGGAAAAAGCAAGTAATGTGGAGAAGACGACTCTTGCCTTCTGCACTGTTTAATAATTGAAGATCTTATTTCAACGGAAGAAATAAGGGAGAAAAAGTGACACACTATTTTAGTACACATAGTTATTGATAACATGAACAAGAACATCAATCAAGCAAAGTATCCGCTAGCTTCTTTCACTCTAAGACAGGATTGAAAGCGCTTTTCTGCTGAAAGCTGTTACAGTTTAAAGATTTCATTTAAATAGTAAATAAAGACATGGGAGATGCAATAAAAAGGAAAACATACCCTCAACGAATGGCGATAAGTTAGATAATGTGTGAGGTTTGGGAAATTCTTTGCCATCTCTATCTTCTTCTCATCTCGATTTACACCTCTTATTTGTATGTCCTGTAAAAAGAAAAAATCAGGGGAAAAACACTGTCTTCCAAGCACAAACTCTGCCATTTATATAGCCAGGAGCACAAATAGCATGGAAAGCATTTTAGTAGAGTAAAAGTCAATTACATACATATTTATCAGAGTCAAAATCAAGTTCCGCTGATCCCTGGTCATCCTCCCAAAGGTTATATATTATAATCCGTGTACCTTGATCTTTTAGGTGCGCAAACTGCGGAGCAGAAAAAAGGAAATTAGCCAAACACAAGACTAAGGGTATGAAAGAAATAATGAAGGGAATGACTAGGCATTTCAAATTGTAGAATAAATGAGGGTGTGGATAAAAATACCTGCTGAAGAAGATCTTCTTCACTTTCATATGGAGACCACTGTACTATGGTTTCAAGATTCCGTTTCCAGTCATTGAAGGTAGATCGAATCATCATGTGCCAGGCCTCTTTGCTTTTCTCATAATCAATCTTCCGTTTGAAGTAAGTGTAGCAGTAAGAAGAATAGAAAAACAGGCACATAGATAATGGAAATTCAGCATTTTTATAATCAATATCACTTAGCAGTATATGTCAAGAAATCATATAGGATTTGTTGTGTACCACATATATTTAGGACAAATTAGCCTGAAAAATATAGCTCCTAGAATCCCATTTATTTTCCTTCCCATCTATTATACTTTGCTTTACTTGAGCTATCATCTTGAAGGAAAATTTATGTCATTTCCTATTTCCTTTATGTTAGCCTCCTGATGTAAGCACAACTAGGAATAGGGACATAATAGTTTTGTCAAGAAAGCACTAGCTTATGCATCAAAAAGGTTACAGGCAGTCATACCATTGGAACCACTATATCTTCTTTCCCAGTTCCCCTCAGAAAAGTGTATGACAACATCCCAATACTCCGTGTTGCGCTACAGGAAAATTAGAACAACAATTGCTTTGATTAGTGCAGAAACATTGATAGCTAAAATCCAATAAAATTTCATAGATGCTTGACTACCTTCTCCCATCCTTCCCCTTGCAACATGAGAAGACAATCACGTCTGCTCCAAGCCTCATCGTACTTGTCTTGAAACCATTCCCATCTGATACAACGATAACCAGAAAAAAAAAAAAGGAACAAGAAATACTAATTGATTACCATTCGTGTCAAAGTGTCAACTGTTTGGATTTTTCTAGAGCATCCCAAATAATAAATTTATATGAGACTTCATAATTATTATGTTCAAGACTAATAAAATGCATCTCACATTGGCCAATAGTGTTTGCCAACTTGCTTTTCACCGAGTAGCCAAGAGACATGCATTGGCGGATTCTGTCAGGAGTCATTCCACCACCATTATCTGCAGTCCAGTTGCAGAAGTTACTTGATAAATCCAGTTATATAACTCACATTTGATAAAACATTCACTCATTTGTTTTCAACATTTACGAAAATGTATGCAAAATTATGAGGAAATAGCAGTTTGCAATTTGCCGTCTAGTATAAAACCAGTATATCTAAATGCACTCTCACCACTTATTCGCATGAATTCTTGAGTCAAGACTCAGGCAACAACAACTTGTATGTTTAAGGTGTATGCACAGGCTTATCATAAGGTAAACAATAATTACACAATATTTATTCAACAAAGGCTGCTTATACACTGCGGTTGTAAGATGTTAAGCCTGTGTCAGCCTTAAGTTAATACAGTGAGATAGTAGCACTAGGTTAAAACTGAAACTTTTTAAGCAGAACAAGAATAAAAAGCTACAATGCTCCTGCATTTATGGTACAAATGTCAAAGACCTAAGAATGTTAGTGGGGATTCAATGAAGTTATGCTGGCACAACCTTACCATAGGAAATGTAGTCTATTTTGAGAATATTTATTCATTATCAGGGGATTTTAATTCATGTCGTGAGAAGAAAAAGATCTCCATTCTTCCCTCCTCCTAGACAGGAGGGGAAAAAAGTAGGAAAGGAAATAGTATGCCAGTGGATGAGACAAAAGCAAAAAATAGAGTTAAAAAAAAAAAAAAACAAAAACAAAAAGAAGATGAATAAAGAATATACACCTTCAACCAGTAGCATTGCATTATCATCCTTCCTCTTCTTTATCATATCTATGTGAACATAGGTAGCTCCATTGCATACCTGGTGAAGAGTGTACGTTTAAGAATATAAGAAAATTGCATTTATCATTGCATGAATTGCATCAAGAACATTGTATTAACCTGCAAATACCTCATCTAAAGCATTGTCCAAGAGCTCCGCAAAAGCTAAATTATCCAGCAGCAATTAAAAAATATCGCAAAAGGAAGCAGAATCAGCCCTCATTTCCATGAAAAAACAGGAGTAAAAGAAATTGCTGAGTAGAAAAGTGTAGTTTACCTCCTAAAGCCCATTTGTGGCTGGTAGCATTGGAATGCAAGAATTTAGGATGAACTCTAACATGGTCCATGCCAACTGTAAAGGGTGTGGTAGAAAATTTTGAAGTTAATCAGACAAGAAAGCACTACCAAATTAAGCAGAACCCAAAAAATTTAACGACCCCTGCCCAACGCCCTTATTCATTCTTGTTAATTTTTAGAGGTGAGGTAAATTCTCCAAAAGACGTAAACAAGAAAAAAAATTGCACTAATAGCATAAAAGGAAACCAATTGGAGTAACATCAATCGTTCATCCATTAATTACCGGTTTCTGAAGCAAAAACGCTGCCATCGTTACCACCGCCATCATAATCTCCAGCTTTCCAGAACTGCTTAACACAGGTACTGCTAGTACACCTCCTCCTCTGATGGATAACTACTGGGTCAACAATGGCAGCCGTCTGATCTTCGACCACAACAGTCACTGGCTCCTCCTTCACCGAATGTTGCTTTGCATCCACCGCAACATTAAACAGCTCCTCCTTCACCGAGTGCTGCTGCTGTGTCGGATCCCTAAGAGACATCAAAGGATTATTGACAATACCACCATTACTACTAGGATGATCACTAGGGGTAAGGGAAGCAACAGTTTGTTGTTGTATGGCAAGACGTTCTTCAGGCGGAAGAGGATCCAGAAACCCGACAGGCAAAACCTCTTTAAATATTTTTTGTTTCTTCCTCGGACTCCAATCCTCCATATCCGAGAACTCGGAATCTGTATCCCAACCAAATAAACTACCGCCATCACTACTACTACTGCTACTGCTTATAGATATTATTACATTGTCGTTAATTTTGATACTAGTACTAGTAGTAGTTATACTACTTCCATTATCATTATTAGCAGCAAGAATATCGTTTTCTCTCTTTTGCTGCGGCAATTCGGTTGGTTCCGCGACTTCTTGTTTCACTTCCGCCACCTTTCCTTTCATAGCAATCATGAGATGATGATGAGAATTAGGGTTTTGTGGGGTTTTGGCTTTTGGGTTTTCCCCAAGATTTTTGGGTGGGACGGGGAATTTGGGAAGAAGAGGAAGTCTTCTTCGATTTATCCGAGGTGCTGGCGCAAGTCCAGAACAGAGGACTAAAAGGTTGGGTTCGGTGGTTCTAAGCTTTTTATAGGTTTCGTAACCCTCTCCCCAAATCCCCCAAATACACTAATGTACACGTACATGCCTTCCATCAACGTGCGAGTATGGGCCTATGGTGTTGGGCCTAACGAGCAATTAAGATTTTGGGCTCGGGAATGAGGATATTAAATTGGACCTTTTTTAAAATCGTTAATTTAGCAACGCTTTTTTCCTAATATATATTTTTTTGGGAAAATATGATTGGAAAGTAAATAAAGTGGTAATTTAACAAAGTACTCCAGGAAGGTGTTACCAAATATTGCTAGAAAATAAGTGAGGCGGGGGAACTCCTAAAAAAGTTTTAGCAAACGATAGGATCATGTCTATGAAGATTCTAATTGTGTATTATATATACAGTTGCTATTTATTTCGATATAAGCATATATCTAAAGATATTGTACACTTGAAAATTTCATCAAAGTTGCTGATATAATTGTCGGAGTGCATTTGCCATTGATCTGCCATAGAATAATGACAAATATATTTTTCAGCTTTAAAAATTAATAATGCATTGGTAATTGTTCAAGTTAGGTGCACAAGAACATAAATAATAAGCGCATGCTCATTAGGAGACAGGAGAAATAGAAATATAATAATCTTTCTTTAAGAAGTGAAGCCAGGATATAAAAAATTTAACGGGCCACAATATGCATAAAAATAGAGTTTGGGGAGCTATCTTTAATTAGAAAAAAATTGAGATGGAATTCAATGACTCCGTTTGGATAGCATTTTTTGGAGTGTTTTTTGAGAATTATTAGAAAAAATTATTTGGATTGTTTTTTGTTAACTTTTTTAGAAAGGTGAAAAAGTGTTTGGATGTGAAAATTTTTTTTAAGTGACATGACGGTGGTTTTGAAAAGTGATTGGGAAAGTGTTTGAATAGTTCAAAATTTTTGAAAAAAGTAGTGAAGCGGACGTCCACTTCAGAGACAAAAATGTCTCAGCGAAGCGTCCGTGCCCCAGTGCTTACTGAGACAATTTTGTCTCTGAAGCGAACGTTCACTTAAAGAAGTGGATGTCTGCTTCGTCGTCTCACCTCAAAACCTACTGAAAATGGTTCTCATCTTGTTACTCGCGATTTTTTCAGTTTTTTTAAACAAAATTTGAACATAAACATGCTTGATTTTGTAAATAATTGTGTAAAAAGTCTCTAAAGTTCATTTGAAATTTCAAATGAAAAACTTGGTGAAAAAATTTGGTGAAAAAGTTTGACCAAAAAATTTTTTAACTTTTTGACCAAAAAATTTTTCACTTGTCCAAACGGATTTGGGAAATTTTTTTTCAAAAAATACTTAAAAAGCCAATCCAAACGGAGCCAATATTTTCAGGATCTAAGTTAAGAAAATATCTATCTATATTTTAAAAGGAAAGTGAATCAAAATCTTTTGAGTTATGAGTCGAATTTTTAGGTTTAGGTGTAAGTATTAGTATCCAATACAACTAGTTATAGACGAATGAACTCCAAGGCCATCTTCAAATATTGACACCAGCTAGCCGGGACGATCACAGAAAACAGGAATAAAGTGGTGTAATTAGTTCAGTTCTTGGATTACAGGCTCACACATATCACTGATCGGTGGCAGCTGGTAAGTTCCTAAACCTAATCCGATTTGGTCCATGCATGTATCAACTCTCGATTCAAACCTGATTTAATTTCACGATTCGATATTTGATGGGAAATCATTGATTGATTAGGGATCCCCTGATGATTTAATCTTATAGTAGAGCCAAATAATCTATAAATATTGCGTACAACTTCGATCACTAATGAAGTTCGATTCTTTCATCTTTATAGCAATTTAGAATCCAGATCAGACTTTGATTGTCCTCGGCTACTTGTCAGAAAAAATAAATAAATAAAGACAAGTTAAAACTTCAAATAGGAGTAGGCTACTTGTAAATGGAATGATGTGCATGGGACATCTTTGTTTATGCAAACGCAAACTACACACACACTTGTATGAATTATATTTGAGTACGCAAATATTGAATTCATAAAAAATGTCTAACCACTGGGTTTGTTTTCATTATCTGTTTAATTTATTTTAAAGGTACTTCCAATATGTATACAGGTTGTGAATTATTATTCCTTACAATGTCAAAGTCTAGAGCTCAGGAAAATGTCAAAGACTAGAACAATTGGGTAATTTAGTCGGCCTGACCTATACATAATTTAGATTATAATAATGCCTCTTCTTAGTTAAATCTACTGTAACTTTCTTTCACCAACATCCCTTGTTGTTAATTGAAACTTAGATTATATTGGCCGGTCTTGACTTTAAATTTACCGATTACATAACATTATTATATATGAATGCCTTTTACACTTTTGACCTCTTTGTATGTTCATGCACTCATATATTGGTTTTGTATTCAACAACGATACGGTAATTGAATGATGTTTTTAACCCTGTTCGTTTCTGTTTTCATCTTTTTTCTTTAATTTTCTGTTCAAATAAGATCAGTAGTAAAAATAACTTATTTGCTAAACAGTAAAATTAATTTAAACCAGTGGATAAGTAAAAGTTTTGTAACTTAATATAATAGAAATACGAGATAGCTTACAACATCTAAGCATAGTTAGTTAGTATTACATTGCAGTGTGTGTGTGTGTGTGTGTGTGTGTGTGTGTTATTTTGTTGGAAATTTGATTAGGTGCAATTGAAGGCGTTAACAATAGGAGAGGTGTCATTTTCTCTGTCTATCAAACTAGAGTGGAGGTTTCTGATATTTTAAGAACTAAAGCGGAGAGTAACGTCTTTTCATAAAACTAGAAGTAGTATGAATGAATCTAATGTCAAAACTAGATGCTGCATCTTCACTTGGGTGTCTGAAATCTGCTCTTGGCTAGAATAATGCCTTGACCTCCAGTTACTCCTGCCCTGAATGGGTACTAAAGAGAGACCGTAACCTGGTTGCAGACATTTACTGCTACTACTATTATAATAACCCGGTCACAGACTACTGTGGCTGCTAAGGCATGCACAAAGCACCTATTGCATTGGACCACTGATGGAAACCATCCTTACATGAAAACAAATAAATGTCCATGCAAGTAAATAAGAATCCGTTGACAAACGTTAGGACAGGGGGGTGAAATAAAAAAAAGAAGAAGAAGAATAGTTAGTCATGTAAAATATACGAATCAGGTTATTGACAATTTAAGGACTTTACTTTTTTCTGTTTTACTTTTCTATGATGTGATCCATGCAGTACACTCCTTTATTTGCGGGCGGATGATCTGTCTGTGTTTTCATTATGACATAGAGAAAATTTTTTTTTGGTGGATCGAGTTTATAAGCTCTATTCGTAGATCCAACATTGAATTAAGGGAGTCACTATGTCTACTTGGCCCCTCTATCTGTAGTTGGGTTCACAGGCAGTCCACCTAAGAACAGCTTGACATAAAGTATGAAGGAGAATAATAAGAAGATGATACTTCATCCAAAACATTAGAAAAATTTACGGAAATGAAAATCAATGGTGATTCAAAAAAAAAAAAAAAGGATCGTTAAAAAAAATTCTAAGAGCAAGAACTCCAATTTGTAATTCTTTTAGTGTTGTGAAATATGATCAGGCTAGCCTGAAGGCTCTTATTGGTAACTTTGTCGTCCCGGAACTTTGATTAATTGTATGTAAGCACGATATCTGTTTATCCAGATTGGACTATGTGTATGTGATTAGTTGAATGAACGTGGAAAAAATTGAGTATTACAAGCAAAAAGGTACCAATACTTCAATTTGTCTGCTTCCTCAATTTCTTAATTCAGATAAACTGGCCTCTTCAAGTCATTGTAAGGGTAAATAAGGAAAGCAATAATGTAATGAAGTGTTCATCCCAGCGTTGACAAGTAGGGTATACAACTTGCAAGAACTAAGGACACGCAACCTCACAATTTCTCCCTTCTCCATTTACGCACTGTCTAGTATTTATATGTAATGTCTAGCATTTTAGTTTAACTTTCTCCCTTCTCTTTTTTTGCAAGTTAAACATGTTTGTAATGCCTAGTATTTTTATGTAATATCTAACATTTTAGTTTAATTTTTTAGTATTGGGGTGTAGTTAATTTTCACGCGAAACGACATCACTTTTTACACTAATTTTTGACCTTATTAGTTCAATTTAATATGTTTATTTTTCACTCTTTTATCTGGGCTGTGAACTTATGCCAAATGACACTTGTGATATCCCATTTCCAAGAACTATAGACATTCATAGTTTTTGTATCCCTAATTGTGAATCCTATATAAGGACCATGTATGATCCTGAATGTGTTGTTAACCCATAGCCGACGCAATTGAGAGAGCTTACCCCGTGAGGTTCTTTACTGTTTCCTACCCTTTTTTATCATATTCTCTTCTGGAATTCTTGTGATCCTTGTTTCATCTATATAGTTATACACTAGCTGCTTCCAGTTTCTTTCCTACCTAGTTTATACTACGCACTACTTATTCCTACTTGCACAACTTGCCTATTTTGATCACTCAACTTGCTCTGCATGTGTCAGCTTAATTTTGTCCCAAGTTTCATGAAAACATGAGTAACACCACGAGGCCAAGGATGAAGGTCATGTTTAACTTGGTTTATGACAGAGGGTAATGAAGACAGAAGAAAGAATGCTCATATTCTTCTTGTTCTAATTTTATGCTGTACGGTTAGCAAAGCATTATATTCGTCTTTTTGTCGGATTCTACTTGAAGAAATGGATTTGGTTAAGGAGAAAATGAAGAAGGGCCTGATTTTCAAGACTTGGGAGAGATGCAGATCTTTTGGTGGTATTGGTAGAAAGATTAGTTCATTGTCAAGAAGTCAGCAAGCAGGCAAGCTTAAGAGCAAATCCTTGCCTGGTTTTGGTGCAATTGCAACCAGAGAAGCTGATCAAAAGCGCGCCAAAAACCCACGAGTTGCTCCAGAAGGCTGCTTTTCGGTGTATGTTGGAGCCCAGAAACAAAGGTTTGTGATCAGAACCGAATGTCTGAAAAATCCTCTTTTCAAGACGTTACTTGAAGAAGCTGAATCCGAGTACGGGTATACTAGTAATGGCCCTCTTGAACTTCCTTGTGATGTTGATCTTTTTGTCAAGGTGTTAGTGGAAATGGGCTGTGATGAGACTCATCCGAGATGCAGCTTTTCCAAGAGTTACAGCTCCTATCAACTTCTCCCTTCCCCTAGATTGCTTGCTTTGAATAATATATAATTCGTAACTTGTTAATTTCTTGTATGATCACTCAAGTCTTTGTGATACATTTCCTGCATGTAGAGAGAAGTAGGGCAATTTGGTAGCATTAGCAGGGCATGTGTTCAAATCATACCATGTACCTTTGAGCGTGAACGATGCTGCCAAAGCCTTTTTTTTTTTTTTTTTTTTTTTCTGTCGTGGTGGTACTTTTCTTGTAGGCAAGTTTCTTCTTCTGAACCTTTGTTTAGAGAATATGGAAACTAAATAGCAGAAAAGATAGATTGTGTCTAGACTTTAGCTGTTCTTTTTAGTTTTTCCTCTACTTTTTATTTTTGGTCTATTTGTGCATTCAACGTGGATGGTGCTCGTTGGATTACTCCGTATGATCGCGCACTAATCCATTCGGGTCCAAACACTGAATTCGCTGTATTTACTCATTACACAGGTTCTCATTTTATCTGATCCATGTCAAACACTAATCTAATGAACGATGGTTGTCAGTGTCATTCTGAAAGGATAAAAGGTGCTACTACTAGAGTAATTTGCTGTCTTTTCGTGGAAGCTAATCAAACATCTTATTTACCTTGAACTCTATTTCAAGTTGGCTGTACTAACAAATTACGTCCTCCATTTTTCTTCTTCTTTTGTTTTTCTTTTTTATTTTTTATTTTCGGATCCGTATCATCTTCTGTAGTCAAATCTATGTCCCTAGCAAGCATGTTATTAGTTGTTCAATCAAAATCAGAGGCCAAAAATTAAATACACACGATTACGACATTAAACAAATAAAGAAAAAAATAACCTATGATACGCCATCATTGGCGTCATTTCCTGTATAAATTATTGTTGTCGATGTGAAAACGCCTATCAAAAAATGAGGTCTGCTTGACAAATGCAATTAAGAAAATGTCTAGATTCTTTAGATGGTAGCCCACCATAGTTTGCCTTTACTTGCTTCTTTCATTACAAAATTTCAAGGTTAGAAATTTAATTAAACATGATCCAAACACTGGAAAACTATGTGCAAATAAGACAAACACCGAGGACACTATTAAACATATCATCGATCATCCTTTTGTTTGTGGCATTACTTGGGAATTATGGTCCAACTTATATTCCTCGACAATTACTTTGATTATACTATTATCTATTGTTAGAGATAAGCAGAAAGTGTACATTAAAAATAGTATTCGACGTATGTACTGTGCTTTTAGGTGCCTATCGCTTCAAACAAAACTAGTACTACCTATTTTTTTATCTCATGAATTACTGTTGGAAAACTGTGCGCAAAACTATCAAGATCAAAACCAAAGGGAGATTAATTAACGTATGACTGCACCATCCATTATTTGTCATATGTTGATAAGTAAGCGGTTAAGCACAACCCATTAGTGACATTCAAAACAAAACAAATAAAAAGCATTGCTCGCAATAATAAAAAATTGAACGCGTCAAAAACGCTGTGAGTGTCACAGATCCTAACGTAATCTATTACTCTTGAATTAATATTAACTTATTTTAATTTCAAAAGAGTTTTATATTATTCCAACTTACTAAAAAATTATTTCTTTGAATATATATTAATTTAACTTAATTTTGAAAGAGTCTTATGTTATTCTAACTTACTAAAAATAAAAATATAAAATAGTTCTTAACAAATAAAAAGTTAACCGTAATTTTACGTAATAAATAAAAAGCTAAAATTGCTACTATTTTCTTAATCTAACTATTTTCTTAATCTAATTAAAACCCTAAATCCTAAAACCATAAACCCTACACCTTGAATCTTGAACCCTAAATCCTATATCTTAAACCCTAATTCAAAATGAAATAGCAATGAAAATATCAACAAAAGTTTTTTTCCCTAAGGTCTATGTTGCAATAAAAAAAATTATGTGCAAACAGATAGATACTTATGTAATAAATCAATAATATAGGTTACTGTTTGGATAAATATAAGAGTTTATAGTTGATAATGACTTTTATATAGTACTGTAACTGAAAATCTAATTACAGTCTTTGACAATGTTATTTTTCTAAAAAATTGCTTTATTTTCTAATAGTGCTTTTAACGTTTAAAGAAATTTCTCAGTTGATTTTGAAGGGTTGCCTTAGAACATTTGAGACTCATAATTTTAAACTTATAGAAATTAGCATTCAGGGGCTCAAACCGCATACCTTTGATGCCCTCTTGTCAAATAGTGCACAAAATAATGGAATATCAAATGCCGTCCATATTTGGACGTCAGAAATTTTCAATCCTCCTTATCCCGGATGTAAACCTTAAGGTGGTAGTAATTACTTTTCAACTAGCACGGTAGTTTTTCAACCCATCATCTTATTTTTTGGATGAAATGTTTCGGAGGACTTTTTTTAGAAAAGCACTATTGTAGTATATTTTGTACAACTGCAACATTTATCAGATAAATTAAGTTAGGAGTAGTTTTTTAGTTACTAGCATTGGGTAGGTGTACATGATCCAGGGGAACAAAAGGAACAAATTCATCTTTAATTTGTATAAATCAGTAGTAGTAGTTTGTTATAGCATTAATAAAGGTGAGGTTTTCCTACATTTGTTTCTTTGGTGATTCCTTTTTAGAAGATTAATGGTGAGAATTAATGCGACTACATCCCATAAAAATTGCTCATCAAGAGTTTCTTGCCTAGGCCAAAATTTTCTTTAAATTCAGATAACCTGCTTTTCTTAAATATGCAATTAATCTCAATAACAAAAGGAAAAATTAAAAGAACGTCCCGATAACAAAATGGAAAAGTAACGTCTCAATTCAGAAGAGCACGCTACTACTAGAAACGATGATGATCAGAGAAAGGTTTAAAGAATCGAGAGTAAGCAACGACGATATATATCAAAATATCAAATATCATCAACCAAGCTTAATTTACAACTTGCAAATTTGAATATCAATTCCACCTCTCTATCTGCATCTTCGACAAAGTCAATTGGCGGTTAATGTCATGATGGGAATGAAAACACATAATGCTAGCATGGGCTATTATAAGGACGTCCGTCTACTTCTGAGTTCTTCCATCCCTTGCATATCCCAGCTTCTCGAGGCCGCTGGCTCCTGGGGTCCCCTCTGCAATTCTACGTTAATTACTTGAATAGGATAGCCAGCTTTGGAACAGTTTTGTGAATTTCAACTTATTGCGCTATGTGTTATGTACACACATATATATATATATATATATATTCTATTTAATTTCAAGAAAATTAGTCCACCATGTCTATCGCTACTACCAGCCTGGACCAACAAGATAACAATCCACCAAGCTTGACTTTGGCGCATCCTTTTGTTGGGATTGTTTTTAACTCGATTTCATCAATAATAAGTTGCATGGTCGTGTATACATTTCAAAGGAAAAATAAAAAAGTTGCACGGTCGTACTCGTCGCTACCGTAATTTTTTTATTGTTGCAATCTATCATGAACCCCTATCTTATTTTATCCTCTAGCTAAAACCCAATGGTCAATTTTTTCAATCATCGTGCCGATTCCTCTGATTTGACATGTTCACATGGTAAGAATTATTCAGTTTTTGGAACGGATTAGAGGCAGTAATTAAGAAAACACTGGAAGATAAATAGTGCTAGTGAAAAAATAATATGTTTATCTGGTTTTACCTTAGCTACTATGATATTAGAAGTGAGTTTTTGTTTGCTACGGATGCAAAGAACCAGGCTAGAATCAAAGCATATATATTTTGGTAGAAGAATATGTCAAGATAATTGATGATTTAGGTGGGAAATTTTTCGGAACTAAATAATCATGTAAACGAAGAGACGAAGTCCAAGAGTACACTAAAAGTTTAAAGGATATATTATTATAAATACCTTTTTCTCTTGTTTTTTAGTTTTCCTTTTTATTTTAGAGGACGTGGAATCAAAATTTATAGATGGGCATATAATCCAGTAACCAATTCGGCTGTTAAAGTTTGCCATGGCCTAGGTAGCATGCTTCTGTTCAGCTAACGTGTCTTAGTCCAGTCGATAACTCATCGTTATTATATCTCTGATTTATTTGATTGGATTGGCCCATTTCGCAGAACTTCGCAGACAATGGGCTCCAGCATCAAGATTATATGAATGATATCATATCACCGATGTTTTTTGGTTCTTGAACAAGTCTACAGAATCCATTACAGGCTTGGCCTGTGTTGTGTAGGACATAAATTGAAACAACTAAATTAGATTTTTGTAATTAGAAACAATAAAACTAATTTTCCAAACTAAAGACAAAAATAAAATCAATATTCTTAGTGCTTCAAATGGTGGTAAAACAGCTCTAACTAATATATAACTAGTTTTTATTAATTGCAGAAACCGGGAATTCTATCATTAACTTTAGTAGGAGTACTACTAACTACTAGTACTTTTAATACAATGAATAATTGTAGGAGTATAATCGTTAGCGTAGTCAATAGTAACCAAATTCAAATTACTAAAGGAGCAGAGGAAATGTGTGAAAAGATTCCTGCTTTGAGTGAATGTGCGGAGGAAACCATGGAGACAAGTCAAATGGAGGATGGCACTGAAGGAGCAGAGGAAAATGATGCCAGATTAGCGAGCGGAGTTGAAGGAAGAAAATATGGAGAAAATGATATTAAGTGGAACAGCCAATTGTTAGAGAGGATGATGGAGGAGAATGAGAAAATGATGAAGTTGATTACTCAACTTAATGAGAAGAACGAAGTGCAGACGCAGATGTTGAATACTTTAACGCACAGGGTGGAGCAGCTGGAGAAGGTCTTTTTGTGTGATAAAATCAAGAGGAAGAAGAAGAGGCATTGTGCCTCTTTAATGAAGTCTGGATTCCTTTGGGCTTTTTGGCTTTTTTTAGTATGCCTGCTTATGAGTTCTTATAGAACTTTGATGTAAATAAGTTGCTTTTGCTATTTGAAAGCTCTAGATTCAAGAACATAATATATGCTTTACTGTTTTGGGTTCTGTGCAGAGATTGGCATTGTAAAGTCTTGGCAAAAGTGGATAGCCTGTTAATGGTAAATGAATTGGACTTGCTCGTTTCAACTGTAGTGTTAGTATAGTCTATTCTTTATCCAACAACCAACCCCCGCTCTTCGAGCACCACCACCTAACCCACACTGTTTACGTTTTACGTTATATACTAGTTTTTTTCTTGAAATTCTGATATAACTTCAATTGCTATTGAAGCAAGACAAACAATTTGGGGGAATGGTGGATTTTGAGTGTAAGATTCCATAGCATGATGCCCATCTGATATTTACAGGAGTAACATAACAAGACGAGTTGCAAAGTACCTAAAGTACATCGGACTTTGGTTATCTACAACATATGCCAGTGTCACTGTTTCCTTGAGTGAATCATCAGACAAAAGAACCTTTCATGTTTGGTTTTGCATTTCTTGCAGTCGATGCATTAATAACATTCACTAAATTTTATATTTTGAGATCTCTGGAGGAAAAGAACTAAAAGAAGAAAAATAAGTTCGTGCTCTTTCTCATCTTGGCACTATGGCAAACATGATGGCAACCGTGTTTGACTGTGAGTACATGCTTTCGTCCATATGTAAAGCAGCAGAGCTCTATTTCCAAAATCAACCTATTCTTTATTGCGAATGCCAGATTATGAGCTAATGCCAAATGAGTCTGCACAAGTGTTTCTCACTGCTACAATACTAGAAGAAATCGTGGATGGATATGGCATTTGTCGATGAAGCCTTTAATTTCCCAGCATAAAGAAAAAGAAACGAAATAATATGACAAAAGTTGTTTGAAGCCATAAGACGCAATTGGAGCTTATTTGGAGTTTGGTAGTCAAGTGTATTTGATGATGTTTTGAGTAGGGACTTTCAAATTTCTACGAGTCTTCTCAGGCAGCAAAACTCTGGATGGGAATTTAAAAAAAAAAAAAAAATGCATAGCGACATAACGGGGCTGTAAATTAGATCGGCGCATTTAAGCTTTCAGTGGCCACGCGTCATTAGAGCCCCTTTTAGAACCAAAACATAAAGAAATACGTACCTAATATTTATAATTATTGGAAAAACAACTTAAAGGTACTCCAATAAACAGCAAATAATAAGCAATAATGTCTACTACCAAAAGTTTTCTCTTTTCTTTAAAAGACACTTTCATTTACATGGAACATCTGTTCTTTCATGGTGACTGAGTGTGTCTGGTTAGGAGAATGTTAATAAATACCAATGGTTAAGTTACCTTATTAACTCCTATTGTTTTTTTGGCTAATAATCTTCATCCAACTCCAAACATGTAGTGTAGCGTAGCGTTTTAGTACCAAAAATGAAGATCAACACATTGAAGAAAGTCTCACCATCCTTTTCTGCACTGATGATTTGTTAGTAATCCTAATATTCAACCTCTCTTTCTTGGAAAGTCACTTATTTTTCACGACAATGTCATCAAATTTATCATCACGAAATCAAACTTCCTTTTTGCTCTTGAATTATGAGAAACATAAAAGGACAAAGAAAAAGAAGAACAAGGAAAATTAAAATGAAAGACATAAAAGATCAATTAGATCGATCGAATAATAGCTGTGTTTGGACCAGTTTTTGGAAAAAATTTTCCCGAAAGTTTTTGGACAAAGGAAAATTTTTTTCGTAAAAAAGTTAATTTTTTTTTGTCAAAAATTTTCACCAAATTTTCCCACCAAGTTTTCATTTGAAATTTCAAATGAACTTTAGAGATATTTTATACAATTATTCACAAATCAAGCATGTTTATGTTCAAATTTTGTTTAGAAAAATTGAAAAAATCGCAAACAACAAAATGAGATCCGTAAGTTTTGAGATAGGGTGACTAAGCTGACGAGCGGACGTTCGCTTCTTTTTCCAGCATTTTGATTGGTGCTTTTTTTATTTTTTTTCATATATATTTTCTCAAGAAAAAATAAATGTCCTTCTTATACAATCATTTAAAAATAAGTGCAAGTTAGTCCAAAATTTTTGAACTATTTAAACACTTTTCAAATCACGATTATGTCAGTTCAAAAATTTTTTTATATCCAAACACTTTTTGACCTTTTCCAAAAAGTCAACAGAAAAACAATCTAAATAAATTTTCCTTATAATTCTCAAAAAGCACTCCAAATAATACTATCCAAATGGAGTTAATATTTTTTTATTTAGTTTACCTTGAACCAAAAAGAAGAGCAAAGAAAATTAAAAAGAAAGAGTACAAAAATTAAGTCGATTGATCGAATAATTTTTTGGATTTATCTTACATTGAAACATGCATTCATGAATTTAACGAAAAGCCAGACAATATGGAAAAAAAAAAAATGAAGAAAAAGCTTGTGTTTGTTTTACCAGTCATCAAATAAATGTGCTCAGGCGTAAATTTCACGAATTCATTTGTTGTTTGATAATTGAAAAATCACAAAGAAAAATACTTGTTCCTCTTTCACTCACAAAATTATCTCAACTTCCCCCTCTCGATAATAATAATAAAGTTAAAAAGTATGCACAAGACAAAATTTAAAAAACAAAACTTGATTAGTTGATTTGGCTGTTCTGACCACCCAAACCCTTCTTTCCCTCACCCTTGGCCTTTTCTCCTCCACCTTTCCTATCCGCTCTCTCTTTCTGCGCGAGCGAACTCTCTCTCTCTCTATCTATTAGATATCTCTCTCTGAATCATAGCTCCCTCCAAGCTCTTGCGATTATTTCTCTCTCTAATTGCCATTCACTCTAAGCTCTCTCTCTCTCTCTCTTTCTGTGCTTTTACCAGCGATTCACTTCTCTCTATCTTTCTCCCTTTCCTTTCCATCTCTTTCTTTCTCTCTATATCTGTGATATCTGGTGTCCGTTGAGCACTTCTGATTTTATTTTTTTGGGTAAATTTGTATTTTGCGATCTTGTCATTGAAGTTAGGTGACTCGTTAACCATTCGATGGCTGAAAGCAAGCTCGATCTCCCAGACGATCTCCTCTCATCCAAGCCTACCGATCAGTCTTGGACTTTCAAAGGTACTGCTCAATGTTGTTTGAATTCGTATGTCTCTCTATTTATTTTTGCTATTGGATTTGACTAATTTGGTTTGAATGTTAAGTTAGGGTTTAATGATCTGAGTGTCCTTTTTTATAGTTTAAATTGATTTTAATTTAAGTTTCTAGGGTTTGAGATTTGGTTGAGATTAGTTATCTATAATTTTTGAGGCAATTCTTCTTGTTGATTTGCTTGGTTAAAAGTGTCAGTGAAGTCACGAGAACAGGCTGGAGATCTTCTGAAATTGTTCGAATTCCTAAATTTAGTTCGTAACCTTGTTTGTTACTGTACATGTAGACCTTCGATGTTGAATTTTGCTTTTGCTTGAAAGGATTGTTCAGTAGAATCTTTCGCTTTGGATTAGCCTACAGCAACGTATTTCTGTTAAATACAGAATTCAGTTTTTGTTGTAATTGGTAAAGATATCTCCTTCATTTTCAGTTACTAGCTGGGATTTTATGTTCGATGAACGGAGACACAATATTCAGTTTTCCTTTGTCCTCCTTTCTATAAGAAATTAATCTGGTGCTTAGCTAGTTTCTTGTAGGAACTGAGGACAATGTTTGGTCAGAGTAGGGGATTTTTTTTGTCTGCCTAAATTTTATAATTGCTGGATTTATTGACATTTGAGCGAGGGTGTCAACGTTTGATGTAGGCATGTGCTTGTGTGCTTTGATGTAAAGGAATTTGTTATGAGTTGAATAGAAATGAGGATTGCTACAACTAAATATCTGTTATTGTAAATCTTCTGTAGGAAATGATGAGGAAAAGGCAATGCTGGCATTGCTTGATGAGTCAAAGGGTAATATACTTTGTTGTTCATCTAAATTGTTCTTCGCCCCACTTTCTCTTTGAATGCAGTGATTCCCTCCTCAACATGCTCATTGGAGAACCCTGATTAGATTGGTCAAATCCTCTCCTTATCTTTTCATTGCTTGATATTGTTGTTTCTGACTGGACTTTGCAACAGATCAAGCCCCTTCAGAAAGCATTCCCTTGTCGCCGCAGTGGCTTTATGCTAAACCCAGTGAGTCCAAGACGGTAAGTTTCTGTATCTTAAGGGAAGCTTATCTTTGCTGCTCCCATGAACTGTGCTCAGAGAACCTATTATGGATCAATAGTGAAAATTGTATTCGACACTGAATGTGACCACATATAGTCACTTTAAGTTGGCCTACAGACAAGACTATTAGGTTTGGGCCTTCAAACTGTTTTAAAATGAATGAGTGATTAATAATAACTTCGATTGAGAAGCTTTATGGTTGTGTTATAAAAGCTGTTTTTCCATCTATTTATGAATATTGATCCAAGTTGAAATCTGGTTTCTACATACTAAAGTTCTCTTATCCTTTTGTTAGTTTGAGGGAACCCAATGAGCAGCCATACTTGAGTGCATTATTTAATAGTTGACATTGCCTTTGTCACATCTTTGTTGTTTCTTTGTATGCTTTACAAGTTCATTCTTTTCTCTGTGCATATACAAATTGGTGATGTTTGTTTTCTTTGAATATGTGTGTTCTTGATCTTTTAATCATGTTAAATCGTGCATTGTGCTTATAAATGGCAACTTCACGTCATTATTTACTTGTTACAGAGTGCAAGTAGGTTCTACAACATATGCTTGGATGAAAACCCGACCATTCTTGCAAAAATGGTTTTCTGTCCCATAGTTAAATCTAAGAAAATTGCTGAAAATTTTTCCATGCTTATGCAACCTTGAGGGATCCTTTCAGACCTTTTTTTCCCCTCCTCATATGTTTACTTATTCAGAATGACCTTCTTTTATATGTTATTGCTTGTGCTTGTGGTTGTCAATTGATTACATTCCATTCAGAATGCTAAAAGCTATAATTTTTCATTCTTAACAGTTCCCAAAAAAAAAAAATGACTATGAACAGAACCACATTTCTTAAATTGGATATATTTTTGTCTTTAACACTTGTTTTAGAATTATTTTTAGATTTTCCAAACTTCATGGTAGATCCTTCTCTGTTTCCAGTGACCTTTGAGGTCCATTTTTATGAAGCTCCATTTTTTGAATCCTTGGGGAACCTCAAGTAAACTGGGCTTAAGTTCTGCACAATTTGCAACTTTGTTCTTCCTGCACTTATCGGTTCAAATATGATGCATCTCTCATTGTAATTTATCATACATATTGCAGGAAGCTCGTGGACCTAGTTCGCTGTTGCTTGGAAGTTCTGCTGATTCAAATCAGAAGGAGGTTTGGCGTGCAGATGCTGCTGAAGAAAAAAAAGATTGGAGAAGAATTGCTACAGAGACTGAGGGTGGTCGGCGTTGGCGTGAAGAAGAAAGGGAAACTGGCTTGCTTGGTAGGAGAGACCGTAGAAAGACAGATCGTCGAGCTGACAATACTTCAGGGAGGGAAACAACAGAAAATAGAGCTTTGCCTGCAACTGACAGATGGCACGATGCTAGTAATCGTAATACTGGGCATGAGGCAAGGCGTGATAGTAAGTGGTCTAATAGGTGGGGTCCTGATGACAAGGAAAAGGAGGCTCGGCTGGAAAAGAAGGCAGATGTAGATAAGGAAGATGCCAACAATGAGAATCAGACCTCTGCGGTTAGTCGTTCTGTTTCAGAGCGTGACACAGATTCTCGTGATAAGTGGAGGCCACGCCATAGAATGGAAGGAAATTCTGGTGGGCCGGGATCTTATCGTGCTGCCCCTGGATTTGGACTTGAGAAAGGGCGAGTGGATGGTTCAAATGTGGGGTTTACGTTAGGACGTGGAAGAGGTAGTGTACCAAGTGCAAGGCTGACATCTGCTGAAAGTGTCCCTGGGAAACCACAACCCTTAACTGGTGCTTTTTTTTATCCCAGGGGGAAACTCCTTGATATTTACCGTAGGCAAAAGTTAAGTTCATCCTTTTCTAACATGTCTGATAAGATGGAGGAAGTACCCCCAATTACACAAGTGAAACAAACTGAACCGTTAGCATTTGTGGTTCCTGAGTTTGAGGAGGAGGTAAGCTGTGTGAATTGAGGAAGCAAATATTTTCTCTTATTTTTAGTAGCTTTATGTGCGAGTATGTTATTTGTGATTAGTTTCCTGCAAGAATTCCTATTTCCTGCAAACTTGAGCTAAAATTGCATCTTATTTTGATTTCCTGTTCTTGCAGGCTATCCTTAATGATATATCAAAGGGTAAAATTACCAGTAGTGGAGTGTCGTACAGTTCATTTAGAAAGGGGAAATCAACAGATAATGTTGCAGGTATTTAAGCTTATCCTTTTTAACTCATTGAGGTTGCATGCTGTTTTGCCTTCGTTTAGACATGCTATGGTTATTTATGTAACCCTAAATTTTGCACGTGTTTCTTTCTAGACGTGTTAGATTTGGAAACCAGAAATCAGGAGCAGGTTGTTCTCTCTTTAGATATTGCTGAAGAAATGGTGAATATCCTACCAACCACATCAAATGATAAAATCAATGAATTAAGTATTCAAAGCAACTTGTATAGCAATGGTTCTACGAGGAGCTTGTTAGATGGTGAGCAAATATATTAAATGTTCTTCATCATGTGCTCTCTTTTGACTGCTTCTAACATGAACTACAATCACTTGGTTTCAGAGAGAGATAACAACCACCAAGAAAAACACATCATCCCCAAGGCTCTTTTTGGGACAAATGTTGATGAAGTAAGATCAACTATTGAAAAAATTAACAGTGTTGGCAACTTAGGTGCTGTTACCGATGCTCAGTTTGAAGCTTCAAAAATCACAGATATAGATTTTGCTACAACCAGAAATCCTGGTTTAGATGGCATAAAACCTGGTGGATCTCTTTATGTCAATGACAAGCTTCCAAATGAGTCAGGCTCTCTGTTTGTTCTGCCATCTTCAGACCATTATTGGGATGGAAGTGTACATAGCTTGGGAGGTAGAACTGGTCAAAATTATTTTGAGAAGGGTGTTCTACCGGAGGAGTTAAGTTTATACTACTGTGATCCTCAGGGAGAAATTCAAGGCCCATTTCTTGGAGTTGATATTATCTCGTGGTTTGAACAAGGCTTCTTTGGAACAGACTTGCCAGTGCGGTTGGCTGATGCTCCAGAAGATTCACCTTTTTCGGATTTGGGTGATGTTATGCCTCACCTTAAAGCAAGCCATGAGTATGCTAGTAGTACAGATTTGAATTCCAATTTAGAACAATCTAGAGTTCTGGGAGGGAAGTTCGAGGCTAGGGGGCATACTTCTGCTTCAATTTCAGATGTCATTCCTCCTACTGCATTAGATGGTCCGAGCTGGCCATTGTCCCATTTTGATGGCATCTCTGCTCACCATGTGAACTTGAAAAATATAGAGCGCCAAGGTTCATCACAACTTCCACATCCAGAGGGTCAGGATTTCCAAAATTTTGTGGCTCAGGATGAAGGTTGTCATTTTTTTTAAGGAAAAACAGTTGCTTATGCTTACTAGGTTGTAGATTGAAAATGGTTTTAACTATGACATTTTTTTTTTTGGGTTTTGCAGAAATAGTTTTTCCAGGAAGACCTGATGGTGGTGGGAATCCTATTGGGAAGGTTCCAAGGGGCTCCGAGGATTCGTCTTTAAACATCATCAACCCCTCTTTTCCAACTGAGTTGACAGAGCCTGGCATTCCAAAGGAAAATAATAGGCTGCATCCTCTTGGCTTGTTGTGGTCTGAGCTTGAAGGCACCCATGCAAGGAATGATCAAACATCAAATATTTCTTTTAATGGAGGTAATCTGGAGCATGCGGTAAACCCTCTATCTGGCAAAGTTGCTGCTTATGGTGCAATGGCTGAATCAATTCGTGCTGCTGAGGCATGGCCTGATTTTCATCGCAGAAATGCACTTACTGAAGCAAACTTGTATCAAGATACAATGGATTCTCGACATTTGTCTCGCATGGACCACGAATCCAACCGCTTTGATGTGCCAGAGAAGATACTGTCCCAACAATTTCCACAATATTCCCATCAGCATAGTTTACTGTCTCCTAATACCCACGTGGATGAGGCCATGCTTGAACAAGGGACACATCAGAACTCAGTGCATCAACAGCTGGCAGGCCAGGTAGATCTGGAACACTTTCTGGCTATCCAACAGCAACAGCAAAGGCAGCTGCAGCTTCAACAGCATCAGCAATTGCAGCAGCGGCAGCTTCACCATCAAATGCTATTAAAAGAGCAACAACAGGCACATGCTCGACAACTGCTTGTTGACCAAATGTTGCAGACTCAAATGCGTGATCCCATTCGTGGTCAATCACGCAATGATGCTGTTAGAACGAGTAATGCTCTGGAACAGGTGTTGTTGAAACAGCAGATTTTTAATGAACTTCAACAACGTTCGCATCTTCCCCCTAGGCATCCAGAACAAACACTTGAGCGTCTCATTCAAGCAAAATTTGGTCAATTGCCTCCTCAAGTGCATCCAAGTGATTTATTGGAGCTTTTATCACGTGCGAGACATGGACACATTCATCCATTGGAACATCAGATGCTTCAGCAGCAGCAGCAGCAGCAGTTACATGGGAGGCAATTCGCAATGGGATTGAGACAGGGATTGGAAATTGAAGAGGATAGACAAGTTGGTTCTGCATGGCCTGTTGAGGAAAGCAGTCAATTTCTTGGAAATCCTGCAAGTTCTCATCGAACTAGTGTTGCTGGATTTGGACAGCTTGATTTTTTTCAGCAGAAAAAAATTCAATCTCCTGAGGAGCATCTCAGTTATCTTGATCGTAATCTTTCATTACAAGACAGGCTCCAGCCTGGGCTTTATGAGTCTGGCCTTTTACCTTTTGAGCGCTCGATGTCATTGACTGTTGGTGCTGCAGGAGCAAATTTGGATGCCATGAATTCTATAGCTCGTAATCAAGGTTTAGATATGCAGGAGATGAATCTACGACTGCACCCTAGTGATCAAATGGGGGGTTTTTCGTCCGGTGTTTATCCTCATCAATCTCAACACCCTCTGGTTCCCAGCCAATTTCTTGCTTCAAACTCGGATGTTGTGGAGGGTCACTGGTCTGAGAGCAGTGGTCAGTTGCCAAGTGAGTGGATTGATTCACGAATGCAACAACTGCATATAACTAGTGAGAGGCAGAAAAGGGAACCAGAGGTCAAAAGGACTTCAGAAGATCCAAGTTTGTGGATGTCAGCTGGTACAAATGATGACAGTTCAAAGCGTTTACTCATGGAACTTCTGCACCAAAAATCGAGCCATCATTCAACTGAGCCATTGGAGTTGATCAGTGGAATGTCCTCTGAGAAAAGACCTCCTTCTGGTCCATATTCTGGAACTAGCTCTTCAAATCATTCATTTAGTCTTCTTTCAGATCACGAAGCAAATTTGAATCAATCATTTGCTGTGGGATATTACAGCTTGAATTCAGGTGGGCTACCACAGGCTTGTGTAGCTGATGAGGTGGCTAGTACAGCAGAAACTGTTGAAAGATTGCCTTTTAGATCTAATTCCCCAGCATTGCTTGAAGGAGAAGCCTTATTTTCTGGTGTCAATGGCCCTTCTAAGGTAAATTTTCCAAATTCCCATGTGATAGGCAATTGATCTATGTAATGACACAAAAAAGATAAAATAGAGAGGGAGAATGCTTATCAGTATGACCGGTCTTTTGCAGGGGCCAGATTCGGAGGATCGAGAAGACAGTGTTGAACCAGTGAAAAATGCTGGTTTGGATAGAGGGGAAATGCCTGTTAATATTCTCAGCAGGCATTCTTCTTTTAGAAGTTCTGGTAATCTTTCTTCCACTTTCCTTTCACCTGGTTATTTTAACTTCCATACCATAACCCTGGATTGGTTCCAGGAGGCAATGTAGGCTTCTATGGGGAGAAGATTGGACCACTTGATTCATTTCCAGATGATCTTGCTAAGGATCGGTAAGGGCAATTTATTGATGATCAAAAGTTGTGTTGTTTTTTTGTACAAAATAGAATGTTGATCTGCCTCAGTTGCTGGTGATCAGGCAACTGCAACCTGTAACACTTTTCTTGCCATAGTTATCCTTGTCGTTGTTTGTGTTGTCTTCATTCTTCTGCTTGTTGCATTCCATAAACGTCTTACTTTGATGCTCTTTTGGCAGAACTCTATCAGTTGCATCAAAAAGACCAGAAAATATTTTGTTGAAACGTCCTTCAGTTGCACAGGCATCATCTTCTCAGGATGAGTTAGTTGAGCTGAATTCTGATGCGGTAATCAGAGGCAAAAATCCTCCAAGTGCTATAGCTGCTGAAGGTATAATTATGAGGCTTTCATGTGAATTTGATTGGTGCACTTAGTTAATGTGGCTCGTGAGTTCTGTGCAACTTAAATTTGTAATTTGGTATGTTATGCATGGCATATTGCCACTGCTGCTTTAGGTGAAAGAGGGGCTAGTTTAGGGTTAAGATTTGCAGCATGTATATGTTAATCAGACACCAGACACTAAATACACCCACCAAATAGTGTCTTTTTCCTTCAGCTGCTAGCGATAGCTGGCATCACTTGTTTACGGTATGCTTCTCTTGTAATCCTGTTTCAAGATAGAAGCTGAGCAGAGGAGATTTGGTGGAAGGATTTCATAATTTTCATGAATACTTGGCCATTTTGTGGCTAGTACTTTTTTTCTCATTATGTTTGCTGAAAACTTTAATAGGAGGAAGACGTGATGGTGGTGTTAATCCAGGAAACCAATTGTCTGATGTTCTGGCTTCTGGGAGAAAAGATGTGCGATTTCAACGTACTGCGTCATTGGGTGATGCTGATGTCTCAGAGACGTCATTTAGTGACATGCTCAAGAGCAATACCAAAAAGCCAGGTCCTCAAGATGTTAGTGCTGCAGGGATTGGTGCTTCAGAATCAGTTGATGGAATGCAGGGCTCTCGGAGCAGCAAAAAGAAAGGGAAGAAGGGTCGCCAAATTGATCCTGCCTTACTTGGATTCAAGGTTACGAGCAATCGCATAATGATGGGCGAGATTCAGCGAATAGAAGATTGATACTTGCTGAAAATTGCGGTATTTTATCTCTATCAGTTTCTTGGTGTACAGAGAGAATTTTCTGTAAAGCTTTTGCAGCGGTAAATTCATTTATTTCTCCCACTTCATTTTTCACCTCTTTACCTACTCGGTACTGAATTTAATGTAGGGTGTCAGAGGGCTGGTGTAGTAACAAGGATCAGAGTCCATTAGCAGGGCATAGTTTGCCCACTCAAACTTGTATAGACAGAAATCTTGTAGAAATATTTGCCAATGAAAAGAATCTTGTGTACTTTTGTATCTTTTACTGTGGTGAATAATCTTTCATATGAAGTTTAAACCTTCTCAATGATGTTTCGTAGCTTCTGTAGAATAAAGAACATTGATAAAGCACAGAGATTTTGGGATTCCTATACCGTACCGTCGTGTGAGGTTGCTTCATGGAGCCTTAATCTGTTCGGCTCGGAAACCAACTGCTAAGGTGAAAAACCTAAATAGAAAAAAAAAGAAGAAGAAAGAATTATATGGAAGTTTGTACTTGACGATTACTCAATAGTTGTTAACCCATCCATTTCCATTGATGAATTCAAATTTCGTTACTTTGTCTATGGAAGCTACCGAGATTTGAATATCTGCTCAATGTACTTATGATCCACTCTAGGGTACCAGAGGTTGCCATTTTTGTCTCAACTGCTGAGACCTGCAAGTTGCTACCATAACTAGTATTAGAATTTGAAGTATGCATCAGTTTGAGCTTTAACCTCTAATTTCTCTATATAGGTTTTACAAAACAAAACCATAACGTGGCTTCAGTGGGCGGCAGCTCATCCTCGTACTCCCTGTCGTCGCCTCTTACTCGAAGACTGACTGACTTACGTGCTAATGTTTCACCGAGAGACTTATATGCTGATTTTTTAAATATATTTTATAATGACACTGTCACCAAGGTGTCGTGGTGTAGTTGGTTATCACGTCAGTCTAACACACTGAAGGTCTCCGGTTCGAGTCCGGGCGACGCCAATGATACTCAGCATTTTGCTTTTTGTTAGCAGTGCTTATCATAATTCATCAGCCGGAACATAATATTCATGCCAATTATTCACACTTTTACATTTTATTTTGGTTTTATTTTTGTCTTTAGATACAAAACGTTAATTAATCGATTATCTCTAGATTTATGCATCATCAACCTAATCTAGTTTGCATTATGCAATGTTGCACTGTATTTTCTCATGGTAAAAAATCCTAATTTATAAGGACATAAGAAAAAAAAAAATTGTACTGACAAAAGAATAAAAATAAAGCTCATTAGTAAGGTCAAAAGATTCTTTTGACAGAAAAGGACGAAGATATTTTTTCTATTTAAATCCAAAAAATATAGAAGACATTCTACTGAGATTGAACTTTCTTGATTATTTATGGCGGGAAAAAAAAAAAGCAAAGAATGTACGCAAAATTTTCTACAATTTGAGAATTAACTTTTCATATGTTCTTGGCTTCATTGGTGTACTATTGCAACCTCTTCGGGGGATTGTATTACCGTACCTTTTATGACTAACTATAAATAATAATGCACAACAATGCCCGTCTTCATCTATTTGGCCTTCTTCCTCAGATGTGTAGTAGTATTTCACTAGCCTAATACCTTTGATCTTTTTTTTCACCGACACCACGAAGTGGTAGGCTGGCAGCATAATGATTCTCTATCATGCATGACTCAATGCGAAGTGTAATTAGTAAGTTAGACTATAATAGTGATGACACGGATGTTAAACATCTTTTCTTGTTAACACTTTTAGCAATGTGAATACTACTTACGATTGATTTGTGCCGCTTTTAGCTGCAAAGTTAATTTGTGTGTCATGTTTTTGTTATCTAATTTCTTGTTAACCACGACTACGTGTCTTATTTTTAGACCACCTTTCGGAAAAACATCTCAGATAGGGAAAATAATTTCATTAATTGGTAAGCCTAGAGATTAGAGGCCAAGCAATTACCAAACCAAACCAAACTAAACTTGGCCGGAGCTGAGTTCACTACAAAGACATCAAAAAATTGGAATTTCCCACTTACACAAAATCTAAATATCAGTAAGCATGCAACAATCCAATCCTTTTATTACAGATTGAAGTTTGAGTTCTTGTAGTTAAATATGATATTCTGTGCCTGTGAATTCATTCCTGCTTCTCATAGACAGATGAACCAAAGTTATTACGGGGGAAGTAAAATGCAGTGGAGCTACTGTTTTGCAGAAACCACACAGAAAATTGTGCAAAATTGGTTCACAGGATTGCAGCAATCATTCCGGAACTTCTTTCTCCTCTAGCAATGCATTTTCCTGTAACTGATGATGGCCTTATTTAACATTAGGCCAAAGTTGTATAATACTGAAAGGAATGAGTATTGCATACTTGAATATCTTCATCAGCATATATCTTATCTGGTAGCAGTGACTTGCCCCCGACCTCAATTTAGGTGGCTTTTCTACTGAGAGGACTTTCCTTGGTTGCGTTTGCCAAGCTCAGACCAAACCTCCGCACCAGGTTTATTCCATCTTTCTGTTACTGAAGCTGCATTCTTCTGAAGTTGCCTCAGCACAACTACATTAAATCCTAAGCAGATAGCTAAAACTATACCATGCAATTAAATTCCTTCCCAAAGCCGGTGCACATTCTAAGTCTTAATAATTTGCTAAACTTTGAGGATGGGCAGAACCTAATCCTCATGTTCGAATTTATCATTGAACACAACAAAACTGCCGCTCTATTTTTGTTAGGGGCACAGTTCGTTCTGACCAACAAATTCAAATGTTCCAAATGTACTTCACCCAAGGCTACAAAGAATCATAACATGTAAGGAAGAAGAAATGAAATATGAATGTCAACAATTTGTTGAATGATGGAATGGAAAGTGCGCCTTTGACTTCCTTCAGCTAATTTAACATTTCTTACTAATGCACAAGTATGATCAAGAAACTCTCAAAAGATAACAGGAAAAAAAAAATAAAAGCAAATTGCGCTCATTTCATTTAGTTGCAATAACAGCAAACCACTATATATGTCTGCGTAATTACGTCTGTAAAATGAAACACACCTCAACTTGATAACACAAAAATCACAAGCAACCATTATGGCATCTCGCTCTCTTTAGTCCAACCTGCACAGACGGATTTTTGAATAACAATATAAGTTAATTGTAAAGAAGTTTCACAAAATTAGATGCCTAACTAGCCCAATATTATTTTACCTATACGAGGATACTGGGATGAACCGTGCAGCAATAAAAAAGAGCAGGCCTTGCAGCCAAGTTCAATCTGGAGTTCTGTGACATCACTTGCCTTCAAAACATTCTCATTTGCATTTAAAAAACCATCAAAATCACTCAGCTCTCCTTCTAAAGCTACTCATAGTTAACTGAACCCAACAAATACAAAACACCCCTTTGTTTTAGCAACTCCTACTGTCTTGATCCTTGGGAGTCTTCACCACCACCACCACCTGCATCAGGAGGATGCTGCTGTTGCTGATTATTTGCTGAACCGGCCCCGTCTCCGGTTTGTCCCATCTGCTGGTAGAACTGTTGCAAGGCCTGAAAATTCAGGGATCCAATATGTCCCTCTTGAGAAAGTCCAAGCTCTAAGCCTGGCAGTTGCTGACCAAAACCCGCCGAATTTGGAAAGTCTAGCCCATGAAACCCGAATTTAGGCACAGAACTCATATTCTGGGTCCCCGAATTTGAGCTCAAGACACCAGAATTATGCAGAAAACCAGAACCAAAACCAGCAGCAACAGACGGCCATGCAGCAGTAGGTACATGAGTGGATCTGCCAATATTTCCGCTCAACATAGCCCAATTCATCCTAATTCCCATCCCTGGTCCAACTTCATCAAACCTGGGATGATGCAAACCGCTTGGAACCGAGTTCCCCTGTTCAGAGACAGAGGCACCTGCAGCTGCAGTTGCAAGAGCTGAAGCTGGAATGGTCCCTGTACCGGTCGCAGCAATAATCGATGGCTCAGCCTGCTGTAACAACCACTGGATAGTCTCACCATCGGTTTTATGGCCTAACTCTCGAGTCAATTGGAAAATTCTGGCAGCACAAAGAGCTGGCATCCTAATTCTTCTACCTCTGCCATCCACCTTTTTATGCCTGTCCTTGTTAGAACTTCTTTTGGGGACAATCTGCTTCTTGCTCCCATCATCTGTGTTATCGGAGGAGGCCAAAATTCGGAAATCCTTGTTGATATCTGTTGGCTTGTTTTCAGCCATGTCCGATGGTGGGAAACGACTTAAGAAGGTGGGCACCCCCGCACCTCTCTCTCTCTCTCTCTCTCTCTCTCTCTCTCTCTCTCTCTCTCTCTCTCTCTCTCTCTCTCTCTCTCTCTCTCTCTCTCTCTCTCTCTCTCTCTTTGTGGCTTTGGCTGCTGCTTTGGAGCTCCCTGGATTCCGCGAGAATAGGGAGAAAAAAAATGGGGCCTATGGATTGATGAAGGGGACATGAAAAGTCCTAGGCTTTCATGACCTTTCACTGTAATTGTCAATATCTTAAGCTTCTTGTTCAAATTTTGAATACTACTGCTCCTCCTCCTCAAGTTTTTACTCCTTTTACTACTACTATTACTACTACTACTATTACTACAGCAGAACAAAGATTACTAGTCACTATTACTAATCAGAAGTATCAATAATTTGATGATGTTGAAGCTAACTATTGGATCGAAAAAGGGCAATAAAGAAAAGAAGGTGCTTTACTCTGAGCTTTGTCTCCAACCCACCAGTATCATATCATAACTAAGATTGGGCTTGCACTATCCCCCAGCAGCACATCATTTCATGCACTTCCAAAATCCAACCAATCAACCGCCCGTAGTACTCTTCTTTTTTTAAGCTTAACAAATAAGTAAATCTTCAAATTTGCAGTAAATAGTGGAAAAATCTCATCAGCTGGGATTCTTGGTGGCTTCCTGGATGTGTCCAACACTTTCCAGGGCGTGCAGTAAATCTTGTAGCATGACATTGACGTAAATTATACTCGTAGTACTAAAGTAGAATTGAAAGGCACTGCTGCAAGACAATTTAAAAGCTCTTTATCTTTACTAAATTCATCTATCCCTGGTGGGATTCAAGAGTACAGCTCAAATGAATCTCACAATTTTACTCCATCGACTCCTTTACTTGTGTCCCCTCTAACGTAAGTATGCAACCGAAAAATAAAATGCTGCTAAAAGGAAGAAAAATTGGCATTAGGGATTTTTTTTTTCCTTGAGTTGATTTTCACATAGGCATAAAAAGCCAGAGATTAACTTAAATTGTCGAAATTAAGGAAATCGTAAATGGAAATATCCAGACCTCAAAAGCATTAAGTACGAAATTCATTACACGATCAATAAGGTTATTCAATTCGCTACTCAAAATCACTTCACTTTTTATATTTTCCAGGTTTAGTTAGATGGGATCCGTAGCTTGAAAGATGTAATTAGTGGAAACTGCAAACAACTAACGCTGTTCTCTTGCCTGTCAAATAAGAGTAATACTTAGTTGCTAATCAAGATTGCCATATTGTCTTGTCTGTAGCAACCTTGTGTTCCACGGAAATGGCAAGACAACCTCACCACCACCAACAATCTAACATGCAATGCGGTAATCATAGGACCAATTACAACGGGCCAGGAAGGCAAAAATTAAATGATAAGTTCGTACTTTGTCAGTGTTACTATGGCCAGTGCATGTGGGAATCTTTGCCTTAGAAAAGTGATACTGCTTTTAATAATTAACTCAATTGTCATCGCCTAAATTTGTGCAATTTACTGTCAGCTGCTTTAGGCTTTCAATATATGATGTCTAATGCGGCCAATCAACAGAAAGAGGAATTCTTAAATTAATCCACAGGAGATATTTTTTAGTTGACTAAAAATCCTTTTCTGAGGCCGTGCCGTATTCTTTAAATTATAGATGCACTTCTTTTGCCGAAGCAACTAGTTTTGTATATTATCTTCCTCTTTGTTATACATGATTACATGAAACTTGTTGTTTAAAGAAATCAATGGTGGAAGTATCTTTAACGGGGTCAAAGCCAGTGGTGATCATAGATATTTCTGTAGTAATGTATGTTGGAAGCGTGATCAAATATTCAATAGTATCCATTCTTGTTTCTATAAAAAGCACTATAATAGGCTTTGCTCACATGTATACTGCTCAACAGCCGAAGCATCATTGTTGTTGTTCCTGCTGAGGGAAGCTTTTATAATCTATTGAAAACTTGGACAGGACGAAGTTTCAATTACTTGCTCCTGTGGAGCGTGAGCTGGAAGTTTCAGACAAATGAATGGATAATTTCAAAAAAGCTTCTTCTCTAAGTCTAGAAATTTCCGTGAAATGATATGAGATAATATTTGGTAGAAAATAATATGTTCAAAATTTTCTTAAAAATATGTCCATACAAACAGGGTACATTTTCACGTAATAAAGCTATTGCAAAATCCGGGAAACAACCGATGCTACGTACTACACAAAAATAAAGATGAAAATGTATATAAATGGAGAAGGAGATTTTTTTTTGGTTATTAGATTAGTGTGTGATCCAAGGAATATGTTTCTTTGTGCAAAGTCATTTCAGATCATCCTTAACATACTCAAACAAAGATGGCACTGAGTCAACAATCAAATTGTCAGACTACATAATATAGTTTTTATTTTATCTAAGCGTTCTTTGCATAAAATTCTGGTTATAGGCAATGGCATACAAAGATTATAGTACTATGCATCTTTAAGTACTTGTGCTTTCTTTGTGCATGAAGATTTTGTTTACTTTTAAAATGGTGCAAAGCTTTGATTGAAACCACAGTGGACAAAACTGTCTTCTCCACAACTGTGTGGCAGTAGTGCTAGTAAGTAATAAGTAATAGAATTGACTTGTTCAATTAGTTTTGTTTCCTCCGCTATTCACGTTGGGTAGCAAGCTGGTGATGGGTGAATAATATATTTAGAGACCCCTCTTTCCGAAATTTGAATTTGCTATCTCTTACTAGTCCTTGTCCTTGATGGATGAGGAGGACAACCGGAGAATATGACTTTGATGAGTAAATAGATAATAATTGGTTGGTGGGCATCATGCATGATGATGGGTGCTTCTTTTGTATGATCTTGTGATAGTTGTTGGCCATCTTGGAGACATATGGGGACGCTTTTAAAAGCTAGTTGTTGACGTATCACCCGTTTTCACTTGAATTCAAAGATTTTTATCACAAAGCTTCCCTTCTTCTTCTTCTTTAGTAGGTAACCAAGGCGAAAGATTGTCTAAAAGCAGCAAAAACACTATCAATCAATTTAGCATTAGTTACCCTTGTCAGTTATCTTCTTTTTCAAGTTGAGGGCCTGCTGCAAATTCCAATCCCAACACGTCAAGTCTCCACTGGTGGGCAGGAGTGGTGATACCCAATTATCCCACCAGCCCAACAGTTTTTTACTTGTGGTTGGCACTTGGGAGTTTTCACATTATTTGTAATTGACAAAAATAACTCATCTCTAAAATGCTTTGGTTGTGCGCGGTTGACCAGACCCTTTTTTTTTTTTTTTTTGAAATAGTTGACCAGACCATTGGATATCTCATCATCACAATCAGGCCTGAACCCATACACTGAAATACTCCGGCTATCTCAACATCATCATCTTTTGGCCCTTTGATTTAAGCCGAGCTAATGTCGGCCTGTTTTATTCAAGGTATGGGCCACGTTCCTTTCAAGCACTCTGCTGCCAATAAACTGAAGGTCGGGCCTCCAAGGCCCACTAATTATATCTTGCAAGACGAGGGAAAAAATTGATATAGAAACATACAATTCATGCAGAAGGAAACAGATAAAACAAGGGGGGAAAAAAATCACTACTAAAGAATAAGAAGAAAAATGAGCTCCAGTACAATTTTTGTTTAACAATTGCAAGCAGCTTCTTCAAGTAGAAATGAATATCCACTCCGTTTATTCCTCAAGGCCAAGATCACCCCATCGTACATTGTGCCTGGCTGCAAGGTAATGAGCTCCAACAGGACCTCGACTTCCATAGGGGTAATATTCCGGAGTGATTTTCTTCTCCTCAATTTCTTTTAATACAGGTGTGAAGAGAGACCAAGCAGCATCTAGTTCATCACTTCGGATGAAAAGCCGCCTTTCGCCTTCTATAGCATCCAGAAGAAGTCTCTCGTATGCATCAGGAATCTCCTTCGGGTATCTAAAGAGAGCCAGAAAGAATAAATTTTTAGCTGAAGAATGGTATCTTCTATCACACTTAAACATGCTTTCCAAGAGGGGGAGAAACATGAAAATAACCTTATATCTATATACACTTTGGAGCAGCAGGTACAAGAATGTTGCACAAACTTTATACTACTTGACAATACCATAAATCTAAGCAATGACACGCTGGATATTGATCAATTGCTAAAAGAAAAAAGAAATAATTCAAGGTCTTATTTCTTTAATTTGTTTGAAAGAAATGAACAATGTCCCATCACGAAATCTGAGATCCAACAAAATTTACCGATGTCTCTGGTACCATCTGCCTTTCAAAGTCACAAGAAATGATTCGACAAAGCTCAAGCTTTGAGGAGCATTAGTTACTTGATTTGCTTTAGTTCAATTTTCTTCTGAAAGAACAATTTCCCAGATAGGCCTTCATTTTCCTTCTCTCATACATGGTCAAAGTGTCAACAAGAACAATTTCCCATATAGGCCCTCATTTTTCTTCAGTTTTCTACTCCGTCCATTCCATTCCTACGGCTTTGATGTTTTCGTTTTCATTTTGGGTGGAAAAAAGAGAAAGACAGTGCACATTAAACTAAATATTACTCAACAGTACCTTGCAGCATATAGAAGATTAAGATGACTGCGGTCCAGCCTCATTTCCAAACCAGGGACCTTGTTATTAATCTTCAGATAAATAGCTTCATCTGGCTGAACACGAATAACAAGCTCATTTGTTGCCTTGTCAAGATCTGTCCCAAAGGTCCGATTATACAAGTTACCTGGCACATGCCTAAACTGCACTCTTATCTCTGCCCTGAGAGTCAACAAAAAGGAGTCATCTTAGAAACCAAAACCAAGATAGTCTTATCGTGAGCTAAAACTGCGCTCTTATCTCTGCCATGGGATTCATCTAAAAAAGGGCATTTTAAAGAACAAAACCAAGATAGTATTATTGCGAGCTATAGATAAAAACCGACTTCCGATTATGCAGTGCTTTCCCAGCTTTCATTAGAAAAGGAACCCCATCCCATCTTGAGTTGTCTATGAAAAGAGCAGCTGCAGCAAATGTAGGGGTTCTGCTGTCTTTGGGTACAGTCTTGTCATCTGTATATGCTGGGTATGTAACACCTCCTTTTTTGTGACTCTTGTATTGTCCTATGACCACATCATCCAGCTTTAAAGGCCTCATGGAACGTAAAACTTTGACCTGGAATTGCATGAGAAAGAATGAACAAGTAGGAAAAAATATGTAACCTAAAAGAACATAGAATAGAATGGGTAAAGTACTACCTTCTCATTTCTGATATCTTCTGCATCCAAACTGACAGGCGTTTCCATCGCAAAGAGGGCCAGTATTTGAAGCAGATGGTTTTGCATTATGTCTCTGATTATTCCATAATTGTCAAAGTAACTGGCACCACAACAAGACATCAAGAAAACTTAGTTTTGAACCAAACTGAGCTAACCAAATGACTATTGGGAAGGAGATTTACCCTCCGCGTCCTTCAGTACCAAAATCTTCAGAGAAGATCAACTGTACATTCCTTATATACTGCCTTGACCACAAGGGCTCAAAGATGAGGTTGGAAAAGCGAAGGACAGAGAGATTCTCTACAAGCTCCTTTCCTAGATAGTGATCTATCCTGTTTAAGGGAAATCACCAAAATGTAAAACCTTTAATTCAAAAAAATAAGGTTTAAAAAAGCAACTAAAATCTGCTCTAGGCTGGTCATTCAAAGATGAAAACGAAATCAAGTACAAAAAAAAAAAAAAAAAAAAGACACCTGAAAATTTGATCCTC
Organism: Mitragyna speciosa; assembly: GCA_024721245.1. Lineage (NCBI taxonomy): Eukaryota > Viridiplantae > Streptophyta > Magnoliopsida > Gentianales > Rubiaceae > Mitragyna > Mitragyna speciosa. The sequence goes on along the minus strand of CM045564.1, from coordinate 25,738,192 downwards.
CTCTAAATACTGCTTAAGAGCTCTTGTCAAAGCAGCTGAAGATTCAGAATCTCGACCAAAGGGTTTCTCAACAATGACCCTAGTCCAGCCATTTGCAGCAGATGCAGAGAAGCTTGCACATTTCACAGCGTCTATAAAAATATTTGGTGGGATTGATAAGTAGAAAAGTCGATTAGAAACTCTGCCAGCCTACAGGAAAGAAGTTAATGTAAAAAATAGAAGAAAAATATAGGAATATACTATGATGCTCTGCAGGCAATTCTGAGGCACAAAAGCTTCAAAAACAATGCCAATCACACCAGGGCTGAGACCTTAGTGAGATGCTAATGGAAATGTCAAGTAAAAGTGACCAATAACTATGAAAGCATAATAATACATGCGGAATAACATTCTGTTGTACAACAAATTTTGCACTTTGGTCTAGACAAACTTTATTGACAGGCACAAATCAGAGGAGATACTTCCCATTTCTAAACTCTACAACAAGTGGGGAAAAGAAACATAAATGACTTGTTTGACAGTTATTAGTCAAACAACTTTAGTGGCAACTGGAGTAATATATTAGGAATCCCCAACTTTGCCAAGAACGCAACTAAAAGTTCCGAAATATTTTTCTTGCCAAATTTTTCTACCAATATGCATCCCACAAAAATCACTCTTGCAATCAAACTTTTGCTCTTAAAATGCCATTGAAAGCGATTGTCAAGTGCACACTACAAGTCATCTTAGAAAACAGGAAGACTGGAATGTAAAGGACATGACTTTATCAAGTTGATAAAAATACACTCCATGTCATAGGATAGAACAGGAAAAGGCCCTGGCCTAAACGTTTTGTCACAGTTCTTAAAAAGATTGGTTCCAGCTGCTTGGAAAAATAATATAGTACAACATGCTGCAAGCAAAAAGTACCAGATTTTAAACAGCTCAAATTCGCAAACTAGTTACCTCATGTTCCTTGAGTTTCTTATCAAGCTCTCCAAAATGTTCCAGGGAATCATATTGACCACTATGGTAAAAACATCGTTTTAGGAACTCTTCCATCTTTTCGCCACAGTTTTCTCTGCAAAGAGATAAAATTATGTAAGAAGGATTTAGTCAACTGGACTTCACACGTAGAATTTCAGAACTTTAAAATGAAAAAAAACACTTGCCCAAACATCATTTGTGGCAGGAGTCATAATAACAGCGACAAGTAACATTAAGCACATAAAACCAAGGAGAATAGAGCAGTGATCACCTCTTATCAATCCTGCAAGTAAGTGTTTTGCTAACCATGGTTCTAAGTTCAGCATCAGTCATCTTACTCCGAGCATAGCCGAAAACGGTAAAATGCTGCAAAGAAAAGAATAAATATTTACTCAGTCCAATAAAAGCATATGGAATTTGGGCTGACACAATTTGTGCAAGTCAGTGGAAACAGGATAAATAAGATGCAGACCTCAGGAAGGCAACCCTCATAGTAAAGTGCAAAAAGTGCAGGAAATATCTTCTTCTTGGCAAGGTCTCCTGAGGCACCAACTACAGTGATGCTGACAGTGAATTTATCTCTATTGATATCAAAAGCGGCTGCTTCTTTGTAGTCCTCAGGAGAGGCAACATTTAACAACCCATCATTCAACTTCTTTAAAGGAATATCATTTTCAATCGGGCTAATAGTTGCTGCTACCGCACCTTCACCACATTCTCATTCAAAACAGAAATCAGAGCAAAGAAAATCCAAATTCCAGAAAACACATTCCTTACCAAAACATCTACCTCAAATGATATAAAGTACCAATCTTTGCTAATATATAAGGCAATACTATAGTAGCTAATAACACATCGTCAGTATGAAAAAAGCAAGAAGAACTCGTAACTCCTTCACACACACCCCCCCCCCCCCCCCAAAAAAAAAAAAAAGGATTTTTTTGGTCAATTCATTAATGAATGAGCAATTGGCAAAGATAAACTAAACTAACAGAAGATATGCAGGCATGAGCAAAAACAAAGTCAAATAGAATAGAACCATGTACAAGATCAGAAAAGGGAGCTAACCATCCTGCATGCAGGCCACATTGGAATATGGGCTGTAAGGCTTTGATTGTAAAGAAAATCTTGTGGGATCAAATCTTTTGGGAAAAAAGGAAGAAACAATCACCCCATTCTGATGACAAAACCCAACTGAAGATGAATTGGAATGATAAGCGGATGATGAACAATGTAGTGATGAAGAAAGCGTCGCCATTGTTGATTTTTCCAACCGCCTTTT